>JAPWDM010000004.1:3117500-3457500 GCA_035578155.1 Brachynemurus nebulosus
TTAAGTATTTAAGGGCTGTATCTCAGTAAATTTCAATTTTGTGCCGAAAACAGGTAGCAGAAAAAAAACCAACACAATTCGTACGAGGGCATTCCTGCCCATGTTTATCCGCTAATTGCCTTTATGTTTTAGTTTTAAATATTAAAAAAGGACCTTAAATAGTAAACTGGAAGGCCTTTATAAAGATATTTTTTCTTTCAAAAAAAAAAAAATAAATAAATAAAAAATAAAAAAAATAAAAAATTATTTCTTCGGTATTGAGTGTCTACAAGCGAAATATAATTGAAAGTTCACAAGCGATTTGTAATTTTGGTGGTTTCAAAACTGATAATGAGTGTCCGGTTGATCGGGGCTTTATAAAAAAATTTTAAGTTTTTAAGGGCTGAATCTCAGTAAATTTCAATTTTGTGCCGATAGAAGTTAACAGGGAAAAAGCCAACACAATTCGTACGAGGGCATTTCTATCCATGCTTATCCGCCAATTGCCTTTGTGTTTTACATTTAAATATTAAAAAAGGAACTTAAATAGTAAACTGGAAGGCTTTTATGAAGATATTTTTTCTTTCCAAAAAAATCCAAAATTTCTATTTTATAAATAATAAAAATCCAAAATTCCTAAATAATAATTAAATAAATAAATAAACAGTGACTTTAATAACATTTGCAAATTACTTAATATGTATGTATTTCATTTGTTAAAAAATTGTATTCACTTTTTTTTAAATTTTTTAAAATTACTATTCGCCTACTTGTATTTACAATAAAAGTAATGCATTTAAAACACATTTAACAATAGCATTCAATTCCGATGTAAAAATGGAAGAAGTGGGGGGAAAAGTAATGTGGACTCACTAAAAGGTACTAGCTGGATACTAACTGAATACACGTACAAAATTTCAGCCCTCTAGGTTTCCTTATGGAGTCTCTAGACGTGTTAGAAAACAAGCAAAAAAATTAAGGAAATATTGGCGTAAAAATCGTGGGGGTAAGGGTTAAAAGTTGAAACCTCCAAAAAACAGTGTCTGGCTATTAGCTTAACCTGTACACCAAATTTCAGCTCTCTAGGTTTATTTGGGGAGATTTTGACCCGAACGAAACTGTTAAAAAACAAGAAAAATCATGTTCTTTTGGGTATAAAAATGGTGGGGGTAGGGGTTAAAAGTCGAGACCCCCAAAAGGCACCCCCTTGATACTAACTCAATCCGAATACAAAATTTCAGCCCTCTAGGTTTATTCGGGTGACCTGTGCGAGTGGTACAAACTTCGAAAACGTCGAAAATGCATGAAATTGTAGCTTAAAAATGAGGGGGGTGGGGGTAAAATATTAAAACCTCCAAAAAGCACAACCTAGGTACGAGCTTTATCAACACACCAAATTTCAACCCTCTACGTTAATTCTGGGGGGCTGGGGGCCTGTTAGATCCAGCGAAAATCGTTTTTCCCCCCTCCACTCCCACCAAATCATCCTAGGAAGCTGAATTTTGGATATGTTGTAGATAATTGACCGAAACATTATTTCCAACCGGTTTGGAAAAGTTTTATTGCTTTTCCGCCCCCCACCACCCCCTTAAAGGTCGGGTCCGAAAAAAAATTTGCCCAAAATTTGACCCCACTTTGATAGTATTGTTGTGCATCGGAATAAGCCCCACTTACCAAATTTCATCTCTTAACTTCCATAGGGGGGCCCTACACATATTAAAAGGTTGCGGGAAAATATATATATATATATATATATATATATCAGACATCTTTTTTTTTTACATAATCGTGTTCTACGGGTCCGAAAACGGATAGCGCCCCTGGTCTCGCCTCTCGCAGCTCTTATCGTATAGACTGTATAAGTCTAATTTTTCGGAGAAAATTCGACTAAAAATGACAATAATTTATTAACTAGTTCTAGCAACTTTCAATCTGGTGTTGGAAATATATAGTGCCATTTAGTAATTTTTTATTAGGTACTTATGCGGGAGAACAATTAACTTGGCGCACAAATTTCTGTACGCAAAATAGCTGTTTGCCCACTGTACTCTTCCCGCATACTTTCCACACGCAAATTGACAATAAAACACGCAAAATTTAATCAAAACACGCAAAGCCGCCTCTTAATTTTTCATTTAATAAATATTTCATAATTATTTCTATAGAAACCACCAACAAAGTAATTCAAACGATAATTAATTCAGAAATAGAAGACGAACACTTAAAAATATTATTTTAAAAAGTAATAAAAATGTAAAAAATAGTGATAATAATAGAAAAAAAGTATGTCTTGTTAAACTAGAAACAGTCTGTCTGATTGTTTTTTCTTGTGCAACTACAAAAGATGAATTGAACAATTCCAAAGATGTAGAACAAAACAATCACCTTTCCCAATGAGTAGTTACATACATTACATACACTCTTCTGTAAACGTCAATACTCTAGAGTCTGCTGGATATACCAAGTTGAACGTGATATAACAGAGTAACGTGAAACACAAGAATTATGTGTATTTGTTCGTTTGATGGGAGATGTTCGACCGACACAAACTAATAATGAAGATGAATTACATCAATTTTACTCGGTCATTATTAACACGTGATACTGTATTGGTCCTGTACAAAACTCTCTATTTTATTATTGCCGCAACAGTAGACATAGAGGGTTTTGTACTAGATTAATATACAACCTGATTTGTACGTTTTAATAAATTTAATCCAGAAAACGCTACAATTTTTGTAAATTTCAAATTTTGTTACAAGGCCCTATCAGAGATATAGGAGCTCAAAGTTCAGAATAACAGATATTATTTAATTTTGAACACCATATCGGTAAAACCAGTTAAGGTTTTTTTTTTGGTCGTCAATTTATAATTTCTTTTTTTCTTTTGTTAATTTTGTTTCAAAGATTTTTTTAGTCCTATTATTTTTCGCGTGATTCCCCCCCCCCCTCAAGAGGCTCGACTGTGTACGCCTCTATATAACACCCCGTCTCGGAGAAATAAATGTTCAAAAAGAAAATTTTGCTTAATTTTTATATTCAACTTTACGTGAAGTTTTCGTGTGGAAGGGAAAAAAATAGGCTAAATATGGACATAACTTAATACAAAGAGAGATTTATTACCTTTGAAATGGTTTTTATTTCAACCTTTTAGGACGAATAGTTTATGAAATATGTGCATTGGCGTAAAAGGCTGCAAAGGCCGCCACGCTTAAACGGTTTAAAATAATTTCTTTTGAAGAACTGTTTTTAATACCTCAAATACAATAGAAACAACTGGGAGAATATTAGTTTTTTCTAAAATGATCGAGTAACCTTCTCTAGACCACTTCGTATGGATTGACAAAAATTCGGTCCTATCGAAAATAAAAATTTTAATTTACTCTTGCAGTCAAACTTATAATATTGATTTTGTTACAGTATGCACAGTATGATCTTAATTAACCTTGGACTTGCAAAAAGTGTTCATCGATACAAAACTTTGCTGTGCTGTAAATACACATATGTATCTAAAACCCGATCCACATTAACGCTCCGCTCTCGATACGATATCGCTACGCTCCCGATTCGATAAAATATTCTTATACACAAGAAACAATGAGTGTATTTACATTGTCGCTCCGATACCGCCCCGATACAACTCCGATATCAGTCACGGTCCAGTCCCGCTCCAGTACCGCTCCAATACCAATACCACTCAGGTAATATTTTATCGGAACGACATCAGACTTGTTATGACTTGTACCTATGGTGTACCTCCGCTTGCATTCAGCGGTTATGAAAAGATGTTTGTATCGAACTGTGAGCGGCATGGTATCAGAACTGTAATGTGAACACAACAAAATTATATCGGAGCGAGACCGGAGCGGGAGCGTAGTAATATCGGCACTATAATGTGGATCGCGCCTTCAAATGGTTCACCTAAACATAACACTTTTATTTGTTTTTTGATTTCAAAGTAGAAGAAGAAAACAGTAAGTAGGTATATGTATATAAATGTTAAAACAAATGAAATAACATGAAAAAACAAACACGATGATAAACAACATGTAACTGACGGTGGCGGTGGGTGTTTGTGGTAAGAGAGAGGGGCGAATGGTGGGGATGAGTATCAACAACACAAACAGACTCGCAATGTGCGAGTTACTTCTTGTTGAAATTATTTTCACATGACTTATTTATTATTTTATTATAATACGGTCTTAATGCACTAGTTATTTCAAATATTATGCTTTATTCTTAGTGGTGTTTTGACAAAACACAGAAAGTTCGGTATAAAATTTCATTTACATACGTTTAATTATTTATAAAATATTGAATTATAATATTAATAATAAATTATAAACAATAACAATAAAGTTGGATGTTTAAGGAACTGTCTAAGTTTTGTTTTTAAGAAATGTTTTGATATAAAAGTTAAAGTAATTTTTCGAATTGAAGTTGGAACGGAAACATCTGTTTGTATTTCTGTGTTGAAATTGTAGTTTGTTTACTTATTGTCTGAATTATTTAAGAGGTAGATAATACCACTGTAACCACCGAAAAACGGCAAGTAAGGAAGATCTTATTAGGTATATGTTCAAGAATTTAAAAAAAAAAATTGTCATTGATAAATATTGTAGAATGGCGGGGCCGGAGCCATTCCGCCAAGGCATGTCGAATTTTAGGCGCTCCCCGGCACACATAGTATAACTGATTCAAATTTGAATCTAGAAAAAATAAAAGAAGTATCCTCATACTATATATTATTATAGTTTGTGAAATACGTTAGGGATTTGAAAAATATTGATTTTGGTGCATTGGCGAGTATTTGAAAGAAGCCTTACAATTTTTGGACCAAGAAAAAAAGCAATCATTTAAATGCTTGAATTAAACTTATCGAAAATACGTGTTTCACTAGCTATAACAATGTAAATAGAAGGACATTTTTTATTTTGCTCCAGATTTAAATTTTCATCAGCTACATTACATGGTGTTGAGCGCCTGATATTCAAGATGCCTTGGGAGAATAGCTTCGACGCAACCATTTTCCAATATTTTTCAGTGATAATTTTCTTTGAAATGTAAATATAAGTATATCTAACAACATCCTTAACTAGCATTTCTTTCCATCCAAAAAAGACAATGTAAAGAAAAAAAATTTGGGAGACAGGTCTACCCACACTGTCAACTTCCCATCCTTAAAGACTAGAGATTACTGTACATAAATAATTCTTTTTTCATTTCAGGCGACTCCTCCCCTGGGCCCCCGATAGAGGCTTTGCCCCTTACGCTATACCGGGGACTTCGCTTTCTGTACCTAAGGGTGAGGGCTCCACCCATATCAAACAAATGATAACATCATTTGTTCTCAAGATATGCGAGACAAAATATATTTTGGCAAAGACTAATTTTTCAACTTTCTTTTTTTTTTAATTTTGTAATAAAATACTGGTGTTTTTAACATCAAGGAAGGTTCTGAGGCCATTATACACATATAATAATGTTATGGTAAAAAATCCATATAATCTATGTTCTCTTAATAAAGTTAATTCCGTTTTTTACCACAGAAAACAAACCGCTTTTTCTGAAAACTTTATCCGGTCTTCATTTTTTTATTACGCATCTAATGAAATTAGCCCGGAGTTGATACCATCATTAGTTCTCGAGATATGCGAGACGAAAAAAAATTCACGAACAAACGAACGAACGAACGCACACACAGACATCACGCTAAAAACGATGGATTCGGATTCTAGTGACGTTGAAACGTGGAGATATGTCAAAATTAGCGATTCGTAAAATCAGACCCATTACAATAACTTCCTATGGGAAGTTGAAAACATTTTTTCGGTTTTTGTAGTGGTGTCCCCCTTTAAGGAATAGCGATTCCACTTCAATATTCAGAGAAATAAAGACAGAATTTGTAATCGTAAATATTTAAAGAAGAACCCCAGCTCGGAAAAGGTGAGGTGGTAATAGATTATGTCATTATAAAACTTTCATATTCCGATCAAATTTGTATAATTTTTAAAAGAAAAGCCTCCGGAGTGGAAGGGGTGCAGGTGTATGTGACCCAGGCCAGCAGTCAATGGCGAGAAAAAGTATCATAAATTTAGCGTAATGCGGCAAACTATATATGATTCTTTTTGGATAATTATGACAAAAAACCGCCTATTATCATATTCTCGAATTTCTACTTAATTCATTAGTTCATTACTATTCCGGAACTGCATAAAAATCCCAGATGAACATCATGTATATACAAACATTTCTTTGGACACAATAAAATATTGTTAAATAAACAACACTACATACATAGGTACTTACAACTTAGAGTCCATTATAGAATCCAAGATTATTCTTATAACGAATACAATAATTTAGAATTGTTCCATCTTACTCCATCTACTTACATCATCGTGTGTATTTGATTTTTAGGGTTCCGAAGAACCATTTTGGAAAGACATAGTTTCATCAAATCCGTCGATCGATCACACCCCCATAATTTCCACATGTTTGGAGCAATGAATGTGAAATTTTGCACGTACATGCTAGCAAAAAAATTCTTTTAATTTCTGAAATACTTTTCCGTGTTGGAAAATGGAGACGAAATGTTTTTATTTCACAGGTTTCTTTTAGCATTTTTCATTTTTAAACGGCGTTTGCGTCGTACTGAGTTTCAAAATGAGATTTCTCTGTATCCGTAATTTTTCAACTGTTGATGTTGAAACAAAATTTGAAAAAATACAGATAGTAATACTTGCTAAAAACCCTCAATTAAAATTACTTCAGCTTACAATTAGTTTGAACTTCAAGTCTAAAGCATTAAGGTAGTTGGTTGATAAAACGATTTTTTCAAAGGATTTTAACGAAACTTCTCTAGATGCCTATTTATTTAATTCAATACCAATAATACGAACTCTTACCGAAAAAAAAATGACCAACCCAATTTTGAGAAAAACAATTTCAAAGTTTTATAGTTTTAATACGGGCTCTTATGGGAAAACTATTTTTTTTTTTTTTTTTTTTTTTTGAATAAAATGAAGACGTGTCAAAGGAATTTTATAAAAATTTTATATGTTATAAAATACAAAGTTACAAACCATATATTTAATAAGAAATAAAAATTATTCACTACGCCGTTTTCGAAATATTATAATTTATAAACATCATTTCACAACGTTTTTACAACGCTTTAACAACAATGCTTTTATATTGTTATAACATTAGCGCGCGGAAATTAAAAAAAAAAAAAACAAGTGATATATCAAAATAATAACTGAAGAATATTAACACTATGAGGCCCGAGCACTTTCATAGTAAATTTCCCCGGAAGCCGGCAATATTTAAAAAAAAAAAAAATTATATAAACAAATACATAAAATAAAATGATTCAAACACACAACACAGTTCCACACGTATGTATGTGTAAAACTGTAAACAGACGTTCTACGTTTACGTGATACGTACATACATACTGCATATACACTTTGGCATTCAAATCAATTTTATTTAAAAATATAAATTATATTTTTTATGTATTTTTTGTTTATCTTAAAATTTTTTATACATAGAAACCAAGAGAGTAGTGTTTGTTGGTATGTATGTGTTTGTGTGAATGGGAACACATCCGTGTGATGAAGAATGATAAACATGATAAACATCGCACACATAATGAGTAATCAACTAATCAATTAATCATTGATCGCGGTCGGCCTCTGGGGAAGTTTTGTTTGGTTTCGGATGCCGAAGCCGTGGGACTGAAAGTGTTAATACTTTATTTAATTTTTGATAGAAGAAAAATTTTTCGCTGAGATATACTTTTATACCTGACTATCTCGGAGCAACTACGTTAAGAAAAATGCATAAAGTTTGTCCTTTTTCGTAAGTTTTCCAGAAATAATTTCGCATACTCTATCATATAAACCGTATAAAATTTACTAAAAATACATTGCCACTGGGGAATCCTGACTCAGTGCGTATTCAACACACACTTGTTGAATTTTTCTTTTATTTTTACAGTCCTGACTTTGTATCAAAGGTACAGTTGGGATGTTTGTAATCAATCTTCATTTGTTTGGCTACCTCGATTTAAACGTACAGCATATATAGATACATTACCTAGGTCAGACTGGAAAGTACGGGTAAGAAAATATATGTAGTATTAACCAATCAGTTTTATTCCATAGTAGGAAGAGGTGTGTGAGTATTAACAAAAAAAATATACAGGCTAGTAACTTTGTATTTATTAGTCACAGAGAATAAAACTTTTGGTACAAGATAAGGGCATTTTTCAGGTTTTGAATGAGCTGCACAAAAATACTCTATGTTGACTTATAATTAAAATAACTGCATTTATGTGGACCAAAGTGTAATGTTACAATCGTCACCAACAGAGGATCAATTGTTACAGGGCTTAGGTTCAATTGTAACACTCATTATTTAGTTGAATTTACACGTCAGTTATTATAATTAATCCAGTTTTAAAAATTCTTCCTTACATATTGAGTGAGGAAGATGACAAATAGCACAGTCTCAGACAAAAGTTCTGAATTTTTTCTCTTTCTGTTACTCTTTTATCGGAATTCATATATACATCATTGAATATAGTTCCTATGCTAGTTTTTCGTTTTGCATATTATATAGAATTTTTTTTATTCTGAAAACAGTATGAATTAGATTAGAGACTGTTCTAGCAGGATAAACTAATCGCGGACAGAGACTTCGACTAGAAAGCAAGGTTTTGGAACGAACGATAATCGTAATCGAAAATCAATATACGTCATATATATGTAGGTATATACAAGTAAAACCAGGGCCGGATTAACCCTGAGTCCGCTCCTAGGCACCTTGAAAAATGCCGCCCCTTCCTTTTGTTTGAAAAAAATGAAATCTTGAAAAAAAACGTCAATCACAACTTTCTCTTAAAAAAAATAAGTGACGAGCAAAAAAAAACGTTAATTAATCAGTTTTCCTCCTATTTTAAAAATTTACCGCCCCTAAAAATCTCCAGTCGCCTATTGGCTAAGCTGGTCCTGAATAAAACCAACTTATTTTGCCAAAGTGTAACTATTAATGAAATGATTTTGTTTCTTTTTTTTAAATTATTAACCGAAGTCGTTATCTTTATTATTCCGATTCATACCTAAAATATAAAGTTTAATTTTGTTAAACTAAAATTTTTTTTTCCAGTTGTAACATGTTACAATCGACACTCCTAAATTTTTTTACAATTGTTCCACCGCTGTTTCACTTTAGAAAAATATTCATGATTAAAAAAGCTAAGCTACCTATCTGATAATATTACTTGATTGCTTGTTTTTCCAATAAAACCAGTTTTCTTCCAATTGATAGGATATTTACTGCAAAAATCAAAAAGTTGTTAACGCACTCAAAATTTACGTTTAGCTTATATTATAAACACATTTGGCACTGCTGAGAGAAAACCGCCAAATGATACTAACTGAAAGTTTTGTCAGTAAAGCACAACTTTAAAAGCCACTTTATGATATACAATACTCCTCAATAGGATTGATACATGTCTCGCAAATTTTAAAGTTACAATTGAGCCTCTGTTACTACTGACACACCTCTCCCCTAATTTTTCGACCATTTTATATTTAAATAAATATTAAATTTTGTTACTGTCGACGCAAATATAAGTTATCTAGAATCCTCGCCATTTGTTATTTAACTTTGTTATTACCGAATCGTCCATGTGTTAGTTGTCTGTCTACATTCTTCCAGTTTTATGCAGCCAAAAATATGATTTCTTTATAATTTTTGTTGAAAAATACTATAAATGGAAAATGTGAATTTTCAGCAAGGGAAAAACCTGAATTTATATCCATCAATTTTAAGTGTATGAAATGACAAAAAATTGCTACGTATATGTACTTGTCAAAACAGTGACGGTTCACCAATAGAGTTAAAAAGGTTTCAGATATAAATTTAGGGTAATCACAGAACAAAAATGGTAGGTTTCCAAGACTGGATTAGTATAACATATTTGGGAGCCCTAAGTAAGGCTACAATTAGAGTAACGGTAGCCACGGCGCTAACACAAAATCTCTTTAAATGTCGATATCTTGCTTACTATTAATCCCAGTATGTTCAAATTTTCTAAATATTTGGTGGTTAAGCCGTAATATCAGGGTGACCGAGCCCAGCTCAGTGGAAATTTCATTTGAATTTGCAGCTGATGATAACTGGACAGTTAATCAATTTGTATATTTCCATAAAAAATAGGATATAAATTTAATAGAATTTTGTACAGTAAATAAGTAATTTCATAGTAGTCGTTGGTAATAGTATACTGTGCAATAAGTGCGGGGAATTGCCGATTGCCCACGAAAGCGAAGTTGAACGTACGAACGTAGTGAGTCCGCTCATTCGCTTGAGTGGGCAATCGACAATCCCGCACGAGTTGCACATACTATCTTTTATTACGAATTTCACATACTTTTTTCTATTATTATTACTATTTTTGACACTTTTATTACTTTTTAAAATGAAACTTTTGAGTGTTCGTCTTTTCTTTCTGAATTAATTATCGTTTAAATTACTTTGTTGATGGTTTCTATAGAAATAATTATGAAATATTTATTAAATGAAAAATCAAGAAGCGGCTTTGCGTGTTTTGATTAAATTTTGCGTGTTTTATTGTCAATTTGCATGTGGAAAGTTTACTTTTCGCACGCAAAAAAGGATGTAGGAAGAGTACAGTGGGTGAACAGTTATTTTGCGTACAGAAATGTGTGTGCCAAGTTAGTACTTCTCCCGCATGAGTAATAAAAAAATATTATTATTAATGGTAACTATAGAAATATTTATTAATATTTTAAAACACTTTTAGTTAGTAAAAAATGAAAAACTGACATTGGCTTGGTGAAAAGAGACTCAGGAGACTCTGAACGAATTTTTAGCAAGTTGAGACCTAGCTAGATCACATTCTAAGAATCAAAAGCTTCTCCATAGTAAATTTCATCAAAATTGTTAGAGCCGTTTCCGAGAAAATAAAAGACATACATACATGATACAATGATACATACATACAGACATACATTATACAAACACTACTCGTTTAAGAGTATAATAAGATATCGCGCGTTGGCTGTCTCTACCTCGTATATCAAAAGCTACATATTTTAGGACACACAAAAAACATTTAAATACTGTATTTACATATATACTTATCTATATATATTTATATATATGGGTAGCCAACATCAAAGGGTGTACTTAGCATAAATCTTAAGCTCATAGTGATGAAAACACGGATTTAAAATATGTTTTTTTTTTGTGTCCAAAAATTGGGAGTTTTCAGATACGAGGTTGAGACAGAGTACGCGCGATATGGTCTTCTATAAATTTAAATACAATTGTTACTATGGAAACAAAAAACTTGAACTGTAAAAACAAAACGCTATCAACTTTAATTTTTCGTATTTATTTAATAGTTTAAAACGTCAAATAATGTCTGTTGATTTCTATAATTTTTTCTACAGATTTATTTGACATTCAAGAAATGGATACTCGACAAGTTTTTCGTAATTTTCAGTTATTCAGCCAATTAGAAAAAAAAATTAAGAAGCAGTTCACCCTATACTTATCGTCAAGTTATTTTTGTTTCAAATTTGATGTTAATTGTATAAGAAACAAAGTTTAGTATAAGATATAGTTACGCGTATGAGGAAGCTGTGTGCCACTCCCCATTTTTTTGTGTATTTTTTAGTGTATTAAATGCTTAAGAGTTTGAAAGGGTTTCATACTTAATGGATAATGGAATCCACTGTGCGGCTTCGATCGGTCTCTACGGCCCCGCGCCCCAAATGATTAAAAACATTTTAATATTCTTGAATATTTGTCATTGTAACCGAAGTAATCCTCAGCATATACGCCATACAGATATTTTTCATGTTAACCGCCACTGGATTGTAGTAACAAATTTAATTTTGTTGAACTTGTATAGCAGTGACATTGATTTATTACATATAATTTTTATTTTATTTTTCAGTTTAAAATTTTTCATTAGTTTTCTATTTTATTTACAGTGGCGTTTTTCCGTTTTTCAACATAAAAAAAAATAAAAAAGTAAAATGCAAACAAAATATCCTCATATATCCCTACTGGCGTGTTTTATATTTTTAACTTTACAATTCTGTGTATTCATCCAGTTTTGAGTTAGGTGAATAAAAAAATTTCTAATTTATTATTTTGTATATGAAAAATATTAAATTTTAGACAGTTCTCTACATAAATTTTCAACAATAAAATTCATATTTTAAAATTTTTATTATAAAACTTTCATTATTAGAATATTTGAAATAATGATACATGCACTATCTGGTTGAAAAAATATTAAGCTTTTTATGTTAAATAAAATTTAATGCGCAGGTCTACTCTATCGACTAAAAGAAAACTAATTATTCTTTCCCACAAATGCGAGTATATCCTTTGAATTATGGAACAAAATTCAGACATTTTGTTTGAATGAATACTTATGACCCGATAAGTGGTCTCCACGTTGCTCCATTCCATATGAAAAGTTCAACATTAACAAAAAATTAGTTTACTGGGTCATAAATTGATCATAATTGGTGAATTGGTCAACAATAGAAAAAAATTTTAAAGAATTTTTAAAATTTTTAGAAATTCCTAAATCACTCACAAGTTTTGGTAAAGGGCAGTTACGTTGGTCAGTAAAAATTGATAATTAGTCATAGGTCCACATCAGAATTTTCAAAAATATTAAAAGGTTTTTAGTCGAATTTTCTCCGAAAAATTAGACTTATACAGTCTATACGATAAGAGCTGCGAGAGGCGAGAGTATGGGCGCTATCCGTTTTCGGACCCGTAGAACACGATTATGTAGAAAAAAAAAATGTCTGATATATATATATATATATATATATATATATATATATATATATATATATATTTTCCCGCCACCTTTTAATTTGTGTAGGGCCCCCCTATGGGAATTAAGAGATGAAATTTGGTAAATGGGGCTCAATTTCGAGGCACCTCATACTATCAAAGTGGGGTCAAATTTTGGGCAAATTTTTTTTCCGACCCGACCTTTAAGGGGGTGGTGGGGGGCGGAAAAGCAATAAAACTTTTCCAAACCGGTTTTAAATAATGTTTCGGTCAATTATCTACAACATATCCAAAATTCAGCTTCCTAGGATGATATGGTGGGAGTAGAGGGGGGAAAAACGATTTTCGCTGGATCTAACAGGCCCCCAACCCCCCAGAATTAACGTAGAGGATTGAAATTTGGTGTGTTGATAAAGTTCGTACCTAGGTTGTGCTTTTTGGAGGTTTTAATATTTTACCCCCACCCCCCTCATTTTTAAGCTACAATTTCATGCATTTTCGACGTTTTCGAAGTTTGTACCACTCGCACAGGTCACCCGAATAAACCTAGAGGGCTGAAATTTTGTATTCGGATTGAGTTAGTATCAAGGGGGTGCCTTTTGGGGGTCTCGACTTTTAACCCCTACCCCCACCATTTTTATACCCAAAAGAACATGATTTTTCTTGTTTTTTAACAGTTTCGTTCGGGTCAAAATCTCCCCAAATAAACCTAGAGGGCTGAAATTTGGTGTACAGGTTAAGCTAATAGCCAGACACTGTTTTTTGGAGGTTTCAACTTTTAACCCTTACCCCCACGATTTTTACGCCAATATTTCCTTAATTTTTTTGCTTGTTTTCTAACACGTATAGAGACTCTCTAAAGAAACCTAGAGGGCTGAAATTTTGTACGTGTATTCAGTTAGTATCCAGCTAATACCTTTTAGAGAGTCCACATTACTTTTCCCCCCACTTCTCCCATTTTTACATCGGAATTGAATGCTATTGTTAAATGTATTTTAAATGCATTACTTATATTCTAAATACAAGTAGGCGAATAGTAATTTTAAAAAATTTAAAAACAAATGAATATAATTTTTTAACAAAAGCAATACATACATAATATAGGTAGTTGCATACATACATAATTATTATTATATTATATATTATAGGTAATTCTATATGTATACATACATATCGTTGGTATAGAAGAGAACGTGATCAATGCCAAATTTTTTAATTTTTTTTATTTTATTTTCTAAGCTCATAAAATGTCATTTCATGGGCTTAGAAACTAAAATAAAAAAAAAAATAAAAAATTTGGACTTGATCACGTTCTCTTGTATACCAACGATATAAAGTAGGAATTTTGGATTTTTATTATTTATAAAATAATTTATTTTTTTTTTTATTTTTATTTTTTTATTTTTTTGAAAGAAAAAATATCTTTATAAAGGCTTTCCAGTTTACTATTTAAGGTCCTTTTTTAATATTTAAAACTAAAACATAAAGGCAATTGGCGGATAAACATGGGCAGGAATGCCCTCGTACGAATTGTGTTGGTTTTTTTCCTGCTACCTGCTTTCGGCACAAAATTGAAATTTACTGAGATACAGCCCTTAAATACTTAAAACCTTTTTTTAAAGCCTCGATCAGCCGAACACTCATCATCAGTTTTGAAACCAACAAAATCACAATTCGGTTGTAGACTTTCAATCACATTTCGCTTGTAGACATTCAATACCGAAGATGAAGGGGAAAATTCGACTACCGTGATGGGGCCCCGCTGCTCACGGCGTTTTTTTTTTTATACTGTAGCACTAGTAAATATAGATGTCAGTAGAAATGAGGTTAGTAAGGACGTTTCTATAATAAGATGTTAGTTTTTTCAATTAAGTGAAGCCAGCAGTATTCGATTAGCCAGTATTAGTTAGCCCTACAAAACAATAGAATTGAATCATTACTTTATAAATCAAATTCTTCACTGAGTTCTTCTTTTTAATCGCTAATATTGTATTATTCAGATGGAAAGAAGTAAAATATACCGGTGACTAAGACGGGACTAAACTAGGAGTACCTACCTATAGCTTTTCGGAAAATTCTACTCTCCTATTGGACAAATGACAATGGGCAAAGCTATATATGCCTGGCCACTTTACCCCGTTAGACGCCATTTCGGCAAACCACAATGGGGAATTTGACTAATTTTGGGAAATTATTTTAAAACACACATATTTATGTATTATGCATGTATACGTTTTTAATTTTTAAAAATAATGCCGAAAATTGTTAGAAAAAATTATTTTAGTATTTGTTCTCAAAATTTGCGCGAAAACGTTTACTAGCTGTCAGTTACGTCACATTCTCTAGATAGCAACAGGTGTCCTGTAACTAAGAAAAAAAAATGTTTATTTTTCCTGTAACTAGGAAAAGAAATTGTTGATTTTTAAAAAAATTAATTAAATTTTGATTAATTTCCATAGTTATGTTTGCTAACCGGAAATTAAGTAGCGACACTAGTGGTGATAATGTTGAAATATAAGAGAAAGCAACGTCACAGCCCGTTTCTGCTTACGTGGATTTTAGCTAAAAAATTACTTTTTTAATTAAATTTTTTTAAATCAAATAATGATAGTTAAGATGAATTAGTATAATAAATTGCTGTTTTTTATTATAAATTTTCATTAAAATTTGTTTTAATTGCTTTTCTTTGATACAGTCAAATACCCCATTAATTTCAAGAAAGAATTTTCTGATTCATCGATAACTATATTATTTTAAAGGTAATTAGACAGAGTTTTTAGCTATCCCAATTAAAAAATTTTATTCGTAATTAATAAGAAAATAATGAGAATACAACTTAAAACTTGCTTTACATCAACACTCGAAAATTAAGAAAATTCGTTATAATTCATACAATTTAGTGAACTGATTATTGACGTTTTAATAGAATACTAATGGCTTCTCTGCAAGCTAGTATTCAACTTCGTCACAAGATTGGAGTAGTTCCCGGTGAGTAAAGGCGAATGGTCACTTTGCCTCCCTGGCCACTTTACCCCAGTCTCCCCTACACAAAAATTTAATGTAAATGTTACAATTACATACGTTAGATTTGTATCCATATTGATATGTATACATCTGATTATACAGTCTATTTCAGAGAAATGTCAAGATACTTTTGACATGAGAAAAAATTATTTTGGACAGAGTATGCTTGTAACTTTTCAATTTCACATATTATCGAGTGCTTGTGAAACACTACTACGTATGACAGACTTTTGTCTGCATTTAAAACACACGTAGTATTCATATGTTCACTTATCGTTCAGTTAAACTGAAACTTTAAGCACTCGACTTCCTTCGGTTAACATGACCAAAAACCACATATGTAAATTAAAAATCACAAAGTGATTGAAAAAATTATCCGGATCGGCCGGGAATCGAATCCAGAATCTCCTGGTAACTAGCCAGGTGTGCTATCCATTACACCATCGATCCTTTTAAGGAAATCGTGAAGTTTTAAATGATTTGAGTTATATTTTTCCTTTTTTTTACAATCTGAAGCGAATAAGTTTTATAGTCATTTATGTAGTTTTTGATTTTTTAGTGAGATTCTTTTTTTTGTACGGTCACTCTTTACTAATTTCACTTTAGGTATGTTAAGTAAAAACGAAACAAAGCACCCTTGGTCACAACAAATTTTTCTCATGTTAAAATTTATATGTTCCTAGTTGTCTGAAACAGCCTGTATGTCTATACATATACCTATCTATTAAATGATTGCGTTGTATGCTTACTCATCATATTTATCATATCCCTATTGTTTACATTTCATGTTATAAAATGGCGGTTAATAATTTGCAACTTTAATTAAGGGTAAATAAATATTAAAATTAAATAATCGTAGCCAAATGATGAAATTATACCTCTTGATCGGGAATGATCTAGAATTAATGAATCTATTAATCAAATGGCTGATTGTAGTAATTTTTTAACTTATATTTTTTTATTCAATAAAACCTATAAAGAATCATTGAAGCATATTTTTGAAGAAAATAGAAACAAAAAATTTATTCTTTACATCACAAATATAATTACAGTATAGTATACAGCTAAACCTTTTTTTATGCGATCCTAATTTGTGCGATATTTTTTATGCAGTTTTTACAAAAATGGTCATTAAAATGCATAACGTGAATCCAGATCAGGAGAAAGTACGAAACTTAAACATTAATAACTTTCTTTGATAAAAATTCTTTTTAATGGCTAGATAGGTATGTTGCATAAGAATATAAGTTATTGTATCATTTAATTTTTTAACAGATGTATTTTTCACAATTTTCATAATATTAGCAAAATGAAATCAAATGTTCCCAGGTGCAAATTAATGCTATATCTTGTTTAGAAAAGCTACAAGTAAACCGTGAGGTTTTGAGCGCTTTTTCTGGACCGAACTAAACTTTTTATAACTGTTTAGGATATTTTTGAATAATTTTTTTGTGCGTCTTTTTTTTATACCGTCCCAATCCACCGCATAAAAAAAGGTCCAACTGCACCTACTTAAGATTAAACAACATTAATGGTCCTATGGCACAGTCGATATAGGAGCGATATATTTTTAATGAAAACACAGATGTTGAAGGATTTCAAACCGTATAAATGTTCCAATTAGAATTTAATTTTAAATACGTATAGTAAATACTTAAAAGAAACCAAAAAATTAAATAATTACATTAAAAAAATTAAGATAAAAAGAGTGTAGAACCCAAAATTTGTCTATCAAATGTGACACGGATTATTATTTTCGTTATTGTCACAAGATTGCTAATAATATATACTTAATGTTTTGATTTGGTATAATTGCTGACGTGTAGGTATTTGTTACTCCAACAATGTTTTTTTGTACTAGAAACCTTTCTTTTAGTTGCGGTAACTAAATAGCTCAACAAAATTTCAACTGTAATCCAAATCTCAAGTTTTTTGTGGAACAAATTTAAACAAATATTAATTGATAAATTATTGTAATAATAATAATAATAATATACATGTTGTAAAATCTATCAAAGGAGATAAGTGACATTTAGATGTCAATACAACTACACGTATTATCTTTATCCGAATCATATGTCCAATTTTGAACTTTACAACCAGTATTTCGTCAATCCCAGTACAATACCTATATAACGTATATGGCTGTAAGCCAAATTATTATACTATATTGATACCATATCTTGGGGTTTAATTATACAGATCGAATGTTATTTATAAATGAAATGCTTTGAATAAGATTTATATATATATATATATATATATATATATATATATATATATATATATATATATATATATATATATATATATATATATATATCAATGTTTATCAATATAAGTATATAAGTATTTGTAAATATTTATTTACCTGTTTATTTAATAAATAATTTTGATATAAACAATTGATGGAAACACACCGTTTTGTGGATTTGATTAAAATCTATTAGGAATATTTTTATGTATCTTGTAAAAAAATTTTTAATTAAATATATTAATTAAACAAATGTGTAATTTCATCCGTTGTTAACAATTTCCATAATGTTGATTTTTACTACGGTTTTGTTATTCTGTAATATTTGATTTCAAACTGTGATTTTGTCAGTGTTTTCTTCTAATATTTTAAAATTTTTCTTTTATTGTTCAACGTTTTTTCTCATTTTATAAATTTATCAATTCATTGTTTTTCAGATAATTTCTTTGTCTGATGTATGGGAGTGGTATTTTCGTAATTTCTTTGTGTTTAAACCTCTCTAAAAATTTAAAAATTTAAAAATTTAAAAAGTTAAAGTGTAATTTAATTCTAGCTTTAATTAACCATAGAATTTTGCAACGAGTTGCCAAAAGAGTTTTAACAAAAACCGTCGATGGGTGATGATTGTGAGTCAAACTATTATGTAATGGTCCAAAAATATACAAATATAATGCCTAAATTATTATTACAGTGAAAACTTTGGATTATGGCAACCCTATATTTCCCAAGTGGGCATTTAACATAGGAGATACTTTCTTTGTTTTTAATTTAACTCGCATTTTTCGGAGTCGATCGCGCATAAATAAGAAAAATTAATGTCAGTCATACCAGTATTAAGTTTACCCACCCCTGATATAGACCATAATATAGCGTTTACTACAGTGACTGTATAATATTCTTTATAACAGTGTGGCCATTGGAACCATATCCGCCATATTCAGGCCAAATTTGAAGTGAGTAACCGTAGTAACAGAATAAACAAGGTATACAAATTCAATGCATTTGGCCTGTTAATGGCGTCAACCAATCAAAAACTAGACCTACTAATGGCCACACTGTTATCAAGTATATTATAAAGTCACTGTAGCGTTTACCATACTTGTTTAACCCTAGAATCATACGTACACGTCAAAACGATGTACGAACTTCTCTACCTGCTCCAATACTACGACTTGTTGTTACTTGTTTGCCGTGAGATTTCTGTTATCTAATTTATTTGTTATTATAACACACCACATATATTTTTTTTGTTTATAGTCATTGTCGTTTTGTTTGTATTGAAATAGTGGCCGTCAAAAGGACGTCGATGTATGATTAACGTATGTTTTTTTTGAAGATTTTGTACACTACATATAAAAGTTTTCCTAATTTTTTTTTTTAATTTACTAAAGATATGGATGTTATAATTAATTTATTCAATGATTATGATAATGTGAAAGATGATTACAGCTGTTAGACTTATAGAGACGACATAATACTGAAGTTTTAATATATTGAATCGAAAACTAAAGAATGCGCTTCGAATGACTTAATAAAAGATTAACAATTTATTTTGTGGAAAATATTTTAATCTTTATTATTTTTGGAGATCTTATTCGAAAAATTACTAACAAATTTTAGAAAATTTACAAATGTGCCTAATGGGGAAATAACTACATATCTATAGGAATATCTATGACTGAGAAATTTCACATTCTGTAAAGTCAAACATGTCCACTGACTCATAATAGTTCATAAATTAATTATTACAATTGATGTATTTATCTATTTTTTAATTTTTATAATGAAAATATGTTGATAAAAAGATTAAAAAATTTAATAGATAAATATCTACATTAAGAAATTTTTCCAAATCCAATTTTTTTAAATATTTTGTTCGCTTTTGTAGTATTGTTATGTAAAAAAAAATGTTTTTTGCAAATAAACTCTAAAACTCTCCGTAAAAAGTCCATCCGTCAAAACGACGTCGATGTATGATTAACGTTTCTCGTAGACCAACGTATGATTCTAGGGTTAATATACAGTGGAGTCAAACATAATTTCTTTATTGAAATTTGTCAGTATGAAAGAAATGGTTTGCCTTATTAAATTTCATCTAGACGTAGATTGTCTCATTTAATAGCATTCTGAATTTTGTGTATCTCTTTTAGTTACTTCCACATATGTATACTCGTATGTATATCCATACTCGGATAAAATTGAAGCAATATAATATTCATTTAACGAGAACATGCATACCTGCCATACCGGGCCAGTGTTTTGTTCAATATTAGTTTTCACATCCTTAAAATAATCAACAACGTGTTCGTTACCTGGGCAACATGTAAAATATTACAGCACCGTAATAGCTTTTCCATTCATTTCAGCAGGCGCTCAGCTCCCCAGTAAGTAAGTAGGTACTGTATTACATTACTTTACTACATATTTACTTTATATACTCGTCTCATTTACAGTATCTTTACATGATAATATGTTGCTTAATATAACTAAAGCCGGAACTACACCAACGTTCGATCGAACGTTTGATGCAAGTAAGTTCGATAGTCAGTGCTACGAATGTTCCCGCTACACGGTGAATCGAATTCCAATACATACTTGATGATGTGTTGGTACAGACGTTTATTCAGTGGACGAGGATGTCATCTATCTAATGTTATCTCTAATATTATACACTGATGTTGTCTCTCTTCATATGAACGAGTCGTGTAGCTGTTGAGTCGAGCCAACAAACATTATCCCTCAAAAGTTCGAAGCGTCCCTTTGACTCGGTGCAAGAATACCGACATCGGCTGGAACATGACCAAATGCGAACGTTCAACGCTCGACATTGGACGCTCGTGGGTTCGAACAACGGCCACACGATGTTGGAAAGTGTTCGTAGCATCGTGTAGAACCGGCTTAACCCGACTGACTGTACATACTTTGCCCAAGTACCTACTACTAGTTTAGTCTCGTCAGTTCATTAAAACATACAACTTGGACAGTTTCATATAACCAAATATAAAAAGGGGAGTTGTAACGAGATATACCTACTTTTAGTTTATTTTTTTTTTTTATTACTAGCTGTACCCACGATACCGTTCGCGCATAAAATCAATGAGAAGTATATAATTATAATAATTATAAACCATTTGCATAGGACAATAGTTTTGCGTAATTCATGCACGTGCTCAAAATGGTTTTTGTATTTTCCCGAGGGAAGGAAACATTTATAAGGTTTATAAGTTATTACAACACCGAATTTCGTAAAATTCATTCAATAGTTTTCGCGTAATGTGTGCACATGCTCAGAACGGTTTTTCTGTTTTCCCGTGAGAATGAGATATTTTCACGGAATAAAAAGTATTTTAGATGTTGTCCCATAAGTTATCACTACCGGAAAGAAGTTAGCGCCTAAAGTTGAAAAATCTTTTTGTTTTTTATATGGTTAAATTGCTCCCAAATTGCTCCTTTGAAATCAGTAATTGCTCCACCTGAAACTTAATTATTTAATTAGTTATTTATAAAGAAAAAATTTTTTTTCCGTTATTTAAGTTATCAAAATCTCCCAAAATAATGCTTTTTTATATAATTTCTTTACGTCAATAAATTGCTCCCAGTTTGCTCTATTTAATTTAAAAGCTAAATTTTAATTTTTTTTGAATAATTATTAAAATATTTTGTTTTCTTATAATTTTTATTTTAATATATTTTAATTATTATTCAGAGAAATAATTAACTTTTAAATTAGATGGAGCAAATTGGGAGCAATTTTTTGATATAAAGTAATTGTATAAAAATGCATTATTTGACAAGATTTTGATAATAGAAATAGTCAAACAAAAAAGTTTTTTTGTTTGTAAATAACTAATTAAGTAATTAAGTTCCAAGTGGAACAATTACTGATTCCAAAGGAGCAATTTGGGAGCAATTTAGCCATATAAGAAACAGAAAGATTTTCCAACTTTCGGCGCCAACTTCTTTCCGGTGTCATCACTACAGCAAAATTTCATCAAAATCCGTTCAGTAGTTTTTGGCGTAATGTGTGCACATATTAAAAGTGGCTTTTCTTTCACATATTAAAAGTGGAAATGAGATATTTTCCCCGAGTAAAGAATATCTTAGATATTGACCCAGGGAATAAGTTATGCTTATATATGCCAGCTGGATAATTACTAAACTGATGGAGTAATCATAAATGTTACCATATACATCTTAAATAAGTAACTTATTTTAAACATATAATCCATTAATAGCGCTATCTACCAATTAACGGACGAACTATGGCTACTGCGGCATCTCTCCCGATGCGGTATCTCTCCCGCACTTACCCTATATATGTTTTCCATAGCTTTATTGAATAAAAGGTTTCTTTAGAAAAATTTTTTTAAAAAACGCGTTTTCTTGGGCTTGCAACTAGGTATAACCCCTTAAGAGACTTAATTAAGCAACGTTCCGTACATAACTTCGTATATGATGTAATATTATTGCATGCATATCACCAGCGTATAACAGGCACTAACTAGCTTCATACACGGAGAGAAAATTCCTATAAAAATTACTGTTCTCAGCACTACAATCGACGTGTAAAAGACGAACATATTCAATTCTGTAAGGTAAAAATATAAAGATTATAATTAATCATAAAAAATTTAAAGGATGGAATGTTCTTTTCGTAATATTATCTCCGTAAAATTTGTAAAACAGCACAGTAAAAAGTTCCATTACCGCCAAAAAAATAATTTTTAATTGTGTTTATTAAAAAAATTTCCATGCTAACATGCTAATAATAGAAAGAAAAAAAACAGAAAGAAGGTTGGTTTTGTTGGGATCGCTGTAATGAAATGTACCTCAATCAGCGAGTTACATGGGTTACATGCGAACCATATAGGTGTGGACTGTGGAAGAAACTTTGTCAGACAGCTCCCACCAAGCACCTTGAAGCAGCTAGTAGTCAGTTGCTTTTACACTCTCTTAGGATGATGTCATCGTTTAATTCATCCTATTGTTATTTACCTATCTTTAGTATATGTATTAGTACAATATATTGTTGGCAATCATTTTTCTATACATGTTTTTACAGGTACAGTGCAACCAATATAAGGTCGCGAGTCAGATGCGCAAATGAAAGAGTACGACAACAAGAATTAAACTATAATATACATGCATAAGAGTGTGATAAAAGTTGTGTTAGCACCACATTAAATTTTATCATGCTAGCACATATTTTTTATTTTGGTCGTCGATCGCGCACGGATTATAGGGGAGCATAGTAATTTTTCTGAAATTTTCTCTACAAAAATTATAGGATTTTTCTCTCCGTGTATGCTTGGAATATGTAATAAAACGCTGTCAAATCATCTATAGACATCAGCTATGCTCATATGTGTATTTAAATAGGTATCTTATATTGTTACACAAATAACGCTAAGAAGTTCTAATAAGACTGTACGCCTACAATTTCTGCCTTACATAAATATTCTGTATACAGTAGAATTTCGATTAATCGTCACTCGATTACCCATTAATTTCTGTTATCTGTCAACGTCTAATAAAAAAAAAAAATCAATTTCTATTCGAGTATAGTGTTAAGGTACCGTCATAGTGTAGACTTTTGAAAAATTCAATTTTTTTTTTTTTTTGGTCTTATCTTAAGGTAGTAGTCTGGTAGCTTGTGCTGTTTTTCATGTCTATTTTTAGAGGCAGTTTTTTTTGAGAAAGAACAAATGAAAAGTTTTGAATTTTTAATATGTTTTTATTTACATCTTAAGGTAACAAAAAAAATTTTTTTTTGAATAAGTTAAATTTTGTTTTATTATTATCACTTGAAGTTGGAGCCTCGAAAAAAAACGCACCTAGATAGCCCGCGTGATTTTGACTCTTGGGGACATCTGAAATCAAAAATTTTTAATTGGTCCTAATGTATAGATATGTCATTCTGGTCGGAACTAGAATTATGAAATTTTATCGAAAAATAACAAAATGGCGGACTTTGAAAAAAAAGTTTTTTTTGGAAGTCGACCATTTTGTTATTTTTCGATAAAATTTCATAATTCTAGTTTCGACCAGAATGACATATCTATACATTAGGACCAATAAGAACTTTTGATTTCAAAATCACGCGGGCCATCAAGGTGTGTTTTTTTCGAGACTCCAACTTCAAGTGATAATAATATCTAATAATAATAAAACAAAATTTAATTTATTCAAAAAAAAACTTTTTTTGTTACCTTAAGATGTAAATAAAAACATATTAAAAATTTAAAACTTTTCATTTGTTCTTTCTCAAAAAAAAAAAACTGCCTCTAAAAATAGACATGAAAAACAAAACAAGTTACCAGACTACTACCTTAAAGTACATACAGTTATGCATGCTCTCTCAAAATTTCAAATTGAAATTCGAATTATTTACGGTCGCTGCGACCACGGATCAATGGATACAGTCTAAATACAAAATTCTGTGGATCGATTGGCGCCTTTTGGCGGGATGTTATACCACTTTACATTCAGTATTTACACTACCAGTAAACGTATAAGATCAGTTGTTATCATCACAGTATCACATTGTTTTTGAAACAATGATTTGAAACAATTTCGAGACAATCTTTAAACACGTATGTCTCGAAATGTCCTTCTTAAAAACGGAACCCACTCTCAGAGGGAAAGTTTCTAAGCTATAAGTTTGAAATTTTCAAAGAATATTCTTTATTCCATTCTCCATGTACCTATAAAAGCTTTTTGTTTTTGAAATCTTCCTATTTTCTCACACGGAAAAAGATTGAAAAAAAGACCTAAATTTTGTACTTTTTTACAAAAATTCAGCTGTTACAACCACTGTCATGGTGGGATTTTAGTCGGGGACGATGATAGAAATTTGGTTTAAGGTCCTTAAAATCCGAAAATGACATCATCCCGGAATCAAGTCACACCATGACAGTAGCTATAATAGCTGAATTTTCGATTTAAAAATTCATTACAAAAAAAAGAAGGCCAATACAGTCCAATCGCGTTATAAGTCCGCTTCGGGGCTGTAGGAGAATATAATTCTAAGAATTCCTGTATCCCCACTTGTGCTTAGTAGGCGACCACCGTAACTCACACTTTCCAAGCGCCTGAGCGTGTACTTATTCATAATCAATTTGCCCGGACGCTTAGTGCAGCATTACCATTCGTTAGAAGCGGCACAAAATCTACCGATTTTTAATAAATACATTTACTAATATCTTCTAAATGCGTTCTATAGTTTGTGTGACAGGGGGAGTTTAAATGATATTCTCCACACATATTTTTTTTAAAAAAATTTTTAAAATCTTTTGTAAAAATTGTAAATAATATTGTTAGTCAAATAAAGTTTGTAATATAATCCGCGTGATGAACGAACATGTAAACGCGGACCGTTAAAAAAAATTCCAACAGTATGATTTAAGAGTTGCACTAATCGTACGCTTGCTAGTTTATTAAACATCAACACCAATGTTACGGTCTCATAACGAGAGACTGAAACGATTTTTTTTTCGGTCATGGTTGGGGAATGTTTACAATAGAAATAAAATCGGCGGACTTATAACGCGATTCGATTGTATCAAACTCTAGACCATAATTAATCTTGGCAAGTGTCTAGCTAGCTCTTAAAAAACTATTCTCTCATATATAAACACAAAAACTATACTTTATTTTTGCTCAACTTATTATTATTTTCGACAGCAATGTCACGTTACTTTAAAATGATTGACAAATTTTCATATATGATGTAATATTTTACGGCAGCGAAAAGACAAAATTTTATTCACGTCAATTGCACCCTCTCGTCTCTTCCCTCACACTCGAACATCAGTATGTATATACGTATATATATGTATATATATATATATATATATATATATATATATATATATATATATATATATATATATATATATACCTATATAGTAATAGATAATAATACTTTTATATTGGCAGTAGTGTTGGTTAGAGACTAGCAATAGCTTAGAGGCTTAGACTATAATAGACCTGATTGTAAAGTTTTGAAGTGTAGTTACACGATCACAATTGACTAGTCTCGAGAGGATAGCATACCATCAGAGTCGTGTCAATATAGAATACCGGACAATATTACAGTGGTATACACGTTTTCCAATACACGAGAATTGATTGACAATCTACGACAAAATTTACTGGTCATAGAATGAATAGGTTGGGTAAGTGAGGCAGAGATGCCGCGTCGGGAGAGATGCCGCAGTAGCCATAGTACGTCCGTTGATTGATAGATAGCGCTATTAATGGATTATATGTCTAAAATAAGTTACTTATTTAAACTGAATATGGTAACATTTATGATTAGTCCATCAGTTTAGTAATTATCCAACTTTTTATTATCGAAAAGTAAGTTTTTAACATAAAATTTTATCAACCATTTAATTCATTAGAATTTAATAATGTATATTTCATTGTTTTGATGAAAATGAGTTTTATTATTAATTTAGGTGTATTTTAAAAGTACCGTATAAAGTTTTAGGTTAGAATTGCGCACTATGATTGCTATAGCAGCATGCGGAATCTATTCCAATAAAAATGAGAGATGCCGCATTTAAAGTTGGTATAGATGCCGCATCATATTACATATTAAAAACATAGACTTATACCTTAATTATACAATTTTTTTTTGGACTGAAAATTATGGCACGTAAATATAAAAAATCCATTAATGGATCAGGAAGAGCTCTCATATTAGTGGAATTAACGAAAATAATGATGATTAGTTGTGTATTGGCTGTTTTGAAAAGTACTCAGAAACAACAAAAAAATTTGACTGGTTAAGATGTATAAAATACCAAAAATGGTTACATATGACATGCATCATGTATGGACTGGTGTGTAATATATGTACAAGAGGGACGCTACGCCAAAATTTTTTATATGAACTATGTAGCGTCTCACCTTCTTTAATGCGGCATCTCTCCCATAGGTGTGAGAGAGACGCCGCTTTGCAAGATCTACAAAAATGTTAATTATGAATCCATTATGACTCAAAATTTAAAATTATTTATAATTAATTTTAAAAAGGCCATGTTTACAGTTATTGTGTACCAAATTTCAAATCAATTAGATGCATGCTTAAAGAAGTATCAAGTGTTTTCAAAATGTGCGGCATCTCTCCCGCATTCACCCTAATCGAAAAGTTCCAAACGTATTTTCCTTCTGGCCTTTTGTAAACTTTCATTAGCAGATATGCACTTTTCTTAAAGTGATTTTTGTTGTTGTTGTGGATTGTACTTACTGTATGTACATACAAATGAATCATGCTACTGTATGTTTCAAAGATGACACAAACGTGTAAAAAAGCCGAATGAGCGAGCTTAGGTACAGGAGAGCGACACAGCAAGCTTACTGAATACAAAAACAGTATTTTGTCTCCGACCATTAAACAAACAGTCCTTTTGAATGGACAGTGAAATGACAACTATTAGAGGGATACCGTAATACTTAAACAGGACAAAACATAGATGATTTAAAGAAAAAAATCAATGAAAAAACATACCGACTAAAACAAAAATAGTTAATCGTAGCACTCTAACTCTTGCCTTCGGTTTCGAATTTCATAATTTGGTAGAGATAATCTTTTATGTTGGCCAATCGGGGCGACGATTTTGTACTAGATTTTCTGAACATCTGGCAGCCATTAAGGCTTCAAATTTAAAAAATTATTCTGCAATAGCTGAGCACATTTTGGAAACCGATCATAAATTTGTGATCGCTGATAACTTCACACCGTTACATTTTGCAAAAAAAGGTACGTTTCTCGATATGTTAGAAAAATTATATATTGCACATCACCATAATTCAAACCAACTAATTCTCAATGAGACTTCAAACGCTATACATGAATTTTCGTAACTATTGTTTTTAATTATTTCAATTAATTTAATAATTTAATTTTCATTACTAACTATAATAATTTAAAATTCTACTAAAATATGTTCGCTTTAATTTTGAGTGCTTTAAGTGTAATAATTACTTGGTTTGATGTTTATGAAAATTTTTTTAAATTTTTTCAAAAATTTGTGGCTTACATAATCTTTTTGTGACTGATACCAGCATTTTTCTACGATTTTCTATGGAATCCTTGTTTGCATTCTTGATGTTTCCTGATGCGGTAAGTATTGAGTTGCATTTAGTCTTCTTCGTTCAACTTTATCATGATTTTGACTTTCCCTATTTCGTACGGGGTCCGTTATTTTAATTTTTAATTTTGTTTTCCGTTTGTCTTTTTTGACGTCTTTTTGACATCCAATTGATATTTAAAGGTTATGTCCTTTTAATGTTTTCTCAGTTGATTGACAACTGAGTTATTGATTTTCCTGAAGATGATCATTCAAATGATTGAAACATGTAGAACAATTTTCTTTTTATTTTAAATTATTGTTTTAATAATTTTATGCAGGCTGTCGCTAAAATTTAAATTTATTCATTTTACTTGCAGTTGGATTCTGATAATTAAACTTTCTGTAATTCTCTAATTGATTTGAATGTATTTGAATATCGAATATATGTATGTATACGTATCACATATATGTACATGTTGAATTATTTCATGTATTTGTTTATATAAAGTTTCTTTAAAAATATTGTCGGCTTCCGGGGAAGTTTACTGTGAAAGTGCTCGGGCCTCATAGTGTTAAAATACAAAATTAAGTACATTAGTGATCATCTGTATGACGTTTTTCTCTATGGCAAAGTTGAAGTAGCAGAGCTTAAAAACAACTTATATAGCTATAATTAACAATTACTAAAAATAAAAAAAAAAACGCGAATAAGTATAATATAAGACATATATTGTATTTTTTGGCGCAGATTTCAATTCGTTTTCCATAAATGTTATACGAGTATTTCGACAATAATATATTTTGGCTCGGATGCTCGGACTTTTCCGTATGGCACCATCATAATCCTTTTTATTGTTGATTTATCACCACTGAGAAAAAAGCGAGATTATAAATATTTAACTTTTTTACAAAAATTCATATCTGTTCAATATTTTGTTCGGCAAAAATTGTAAATATAATCAAAAACTAATCTAATAATAAACGATATGTCAATTTTAAATGGAGTTTATACAAAAAAAAAAAAAGAAAAAAAAACCGACACATAACACCAAACTATAGTCTTCGTTATTCGTTGAATAGATTATATAACAAAAATAAAAAGATTAAAATATGTATGTCAACATACATGTACACCAACGTTAAGTACGTACAGTGTTCCCCCACCATTGCAGTTCCCCCACTCTCATCCCTGCCACAACGACCTTCGCGTGTTGCATATCAACATGGTAAACTTTCCGATAAATAATTGTCACAATGTGTAGTAGAGACAAGTGAACATGCATACATACATACATGTTCAATTGTAGCCCGGTCATACTATAAAAATGTCGCTCACTCAACTAACCCCTATTATACGTTGGAAAAGTTACCACATCATCCCCAATTTTGCTGGTGGGTTGTGGGATGAAAGTATTTAGTTTTTGCTTTATAATATTATGTATGTATGGTTACTTCAGAGATTTTTTTTTATTTAAATATTAGATTTACATACAATATCAGAGTGATTTAGTGGATAAATTGCCACCCATATCTCTGCTCTAATCGCAGTTGTTTTTTTTATGAATATTTATTTTGATGAAATATGTTTTTTATATTGAAATTTGCATCAAAGGAGCCCATTCGATTATGAACGATTGTTTTTGATACAAAAACTTATAAATTCAGTTTATCTTTCATGTGTTTTTGACGTAATTGAAAGAGATTAAAGTCGGTTTGAGAGATGAGAAGAATGAGAATGCAAAATGGTTTGTTTTATTAGCGGGTACAAATATTAGTTTAAATGCAAGTCTTTGAATTTTTTTAAAAATCGGCGACAAGGATCTTAAAAGGTAGATCCAGTATGCACAATAATATATTCAAGATATTTTTTTTGATCCACGACTGAACCGAGGAGATATTTGCGTTTGGGGTAAAATGTGTGTATCTATGAATCCTGTTATTATTTATATTCAAAACGGCTTAGCCAATTTTAATGCGATTTTGTTTACTTGAAAGCAGGTAATCCCAAGACATTCGCAATAATTTGCTGTCTCTATGAAAATATAAGAAGATCTTATCAAAATAAGAATATTTTTATTTTCAGTGATAGTCAAGCTATTAACTCATTTCAGGTTAAGTCAAAACTTATCCTGGAATGTAGAGAACTCCTACAAGAACTAGGTAGCAAGAACAGGGTACCAGGCCACGTGGGAGTTGATGGCAATGAGAAGGCTGACAAATTTGCAAAGCAAGGTGCATTAAAAGATGACTATAGCCCAGAACCCTACTGTGGGATAACGATTAAAACCGCTAAAGGGGAAATTGCTGAAGCCATGACAAACGAAACAACTGCAGTTTGGAGGAATACTGCAGAGCAAAGACATGCGAGGCTTATGATTAAAGGACCTTCCATGAAGCTATCATCCGAAATTCTACAACTGGATAGAACAAGCTGAAAGCTATTGTGGGTCTTCTTACTGGACACTATCATTTAAGGAAGCATCTGCATCGAATGGGAATATATAGTGAAGAACCAGTATGCAGGAAATGTGGGGTGGAAGATGAAACAGTCCACCACATTCTATCGCACAGTCATTTGCATAACTGATGAATAAATGGGGTTACTGCACAATATTCTAATAGGAATCAGTGCATGGGCTGACAGGACCCCCCGCCCGTAGGAAGAAGAAGAATCCCAAGACAATTCTTAGCTAGGTTTGATGAAAATTGGTTCAGTCGTTTTCAGAATATTTAGGGCTTTCCAGGATAAAAAAAAATATTAAAATTTAGAAAGTCGCTTTGATAGCAGGTAGATCTTTTCCCAGAATATTCCGGAATTTTCAGTATAGAAGTAAAAATTGTTCAAGTAAAATCGTATTTGCGTAAATAGTGTTCCATACAATAAGTTATCTTTTCAAAAAGATAATATTAAAAATTTTAAGAATTTACGACCAAAAAAAAAACTTTAAAAAAAAATGTTTTGAAAACCCACAATAGAGATTCTCTAAAAACGTTTCGAATAAAAATTCATGGAATTCCATATTTCAAATATCATTATAATTTAGAATAAGCTAATTTTCATCCATCGTGTTAAATTATCTAAATTCCATTAAATTATCTGCTTGATCTGAAATCTGTCAGCTTTCTTTTAAATGTTGTTTAATCAAGTGATAAAATCGTCGAATATATTAAGAATTAAGTTTTTACAATATGAGACGTTTCAAGTTTACAACATAACTTACATTTTACAGCTTCAACTTGCCTTAAGGATAGTAATTTTACATATTTATTAACATATCTATATTTAGACATATTTTTCCAAACGTTTATATTGATATTGGAGTAAAATTTGGCAAACTGGTTGCTATCGATAATGTTATTGTTACGATTATCAGTGTTCCAGATAGACAAAATACATAAAATTTTATGAGAATATTCTCTATAAAATTATGCTCAACAATATTTGATACTGTATCAATTCAAATTGGAATATTAAAATTTTTCTATCATTAGAACAGATATATAAGAAATATTATATTTCTGATATGATACTTTATATAATGATAAGTGCATTAGCAATATTCGCCGACAGGAGCGGATTATGAATGGGGACTTCGTACCAGAATTAAATGAATCGCGGTCAGATTAACCACCCTGTGGATCCGGGCTTGGTTTTCGAATTACATTATTTCGACATACAGTAGTGAATAACTGAAGTATCCCAACAGGCAGTAAGTACGGAGAGTATATTTTAAAAAATAATTTACTTTCTCCTATTTTCATTTTCTTTTTAATATTTTCCCCGTATATTTTCAAACGGAATTTATAATAATTTCACTCTATGTTGAACGAGTGAAACATTTTATATTTTCCAAGTTGATTTTGTCTTTAATGAAATTATTCGGATGGTCGTTTAACTTTTCCATAAAACCAATTTAAAGTTTTTTGTTAGTGTAAGTTAACCTTATAAGTTGTCCCCTGGAAGTTTCAATTTAATATGTATCTAAGTCGTATAATTATATACAAAACGTGTATACAGGGTCGGCCCGAGGGCGGTGCAAATGATGCATCGAACTAGGCCCAGCGTTTCCGATGACCCCGCGCGGATTACTGACTTTGTAGGATTGAAATCAAAATTTATCGTAGATTTTTACGCTCCAGAATCACAATCTTACAAAAATGTATTACAATATTTATTTAAAAATCTGTAATTAATTTATTTAAACTGTATCCAAATTTTGTCACTCTTCATTATATCTACAGAATGATCTTTGTCAAGACTGAAGATTTTAAAATATTACCTCGGAGTTCGGACCTACCATTATTCATGATCGATTTACTTCTTCAGTAATTTTGTGCATCCATTTATGTACCAAAAATGGCGAGGTTACCGCAATTTTATACCAAAAGTAATACCACAGTTTAAATAATAGTTTGTTTCACAAACAGTTACGAAACGAGATGACGTAAGAGTGTCATTTGGAATTCAAAAATCCCAAAGGGTTATCCATGTTATGTACCTAAATAATGCGTAACATTATGCATACTAATACAGTAAAAATATCATCACTAAAGTAAATTTAATTTAGAAAAATAAATTTGCAGGTCAAATTATTTTGTGAAAATTTACAGTTGATAATTCTGTAAATTATTTAATTTTGTCTGTTTCACTGACTTTTTTAAAATTAACAACGATGGCAGTGGAATTTTAACTGCCATTAAATTTTTTTTTATTTAAAGCTTGTCATCAGTTATTTTTGATATTTCCTTGTAATTTTAGTGTGTTTTGTGATCTGTAAGATATTTCTGATATGTATTTAACTATTATGGTGGCTTAAAATGTCTGGTAATAACTCTTGTGTTGCTAAATTTTATTTAAATCATGCAAAACAAAATTTCAAGTTTTTTCTGAGTGCCGTTTGATGCAAATTTGTAAGTATTATTATAGTTTGAATGCTTATGTAAAAATACGTTAAATAATAAATAATTATTAATATTTTATAATAATACAGTTAATATTTTCGATTACGTCAGTGGTTGGTGCTAATAGGTCGCGACGATCTAAATTCTCGTGTTGAATACTGTCACAAATTTCGCGTTTGCTCAATTCATTTTGAAGAAAGTTGCTTCTAGTTGTTCATATAATTTAACATGACCATTGTCAACCCTCAATCTCACATGTACAAACACATACAATCACATAAGTAAAAAAGGACATACATAATTGTTTGTACTTATATCAAAAAAGGATAGATAGTGCGTTTCGCTACTGCCTATTGTAATAATCTTTTATTTATACTGCGGCAATACAATTCTGAATCAAAAGTGGTAAGGTCACAGCAGTTCTGTACCAAAAGTAGTAAGGTCACAGCAGTTCTGTACCAAAAGTAGTAAGGTCACAGCAGTTCTGTACCAAAAGTAGTAAGGTCACAACAGTTCTGTATCTAAAGTAATAAGGTCACAGCAGTTTTATGTCACAAGTAAGTAGTAAGGTCACAACAGTTCTATATCACAAGATTTACAAAAATAAAATAAAAATCACGAATACGTTTTTTTTTTATTACAATTGTCACTATATAATGTAAAATACGAAAGCAACCGTGTATATTGTCCAAAAAGTTTATCTTCACCTGAAATTTTTGCATATAGTAAATTTGTGTATGTCAAAAACGTATTATGCAGATAACTTTGTTGAACAATCACAGTCCAATAAGTATCTACCATTTGTCCAGAATCGTCAAATGTGTTCCATGTGGGTCGTCTTACCACTGACTTAACCACAAATTATTGTAATTTTTTAATCAGCTAATTAAAAAATCACACTGGTATTCACTGTACATATTACTACATATATAAAAATCAGTGATTTTTAAATTAATTAATTTTAAAATTACTGTTATGTGTGGTTAAGTTAGGAAACTACATGTTTCATACAGAATCACTAGATGGTACAGGACATTATAGAAGCAGTCTACATATAAAAACCTGTCATTTGCATGTTGCAATGAGCTGCAATTTACACCGCTTCTGATATAGTTTGTCACTGTTCGTCACATCTTTCGCATTGTTCTTAAGTGATTGTTTTTTTAATCAACTCGTGAAATTTAAGCAAAAAAAAAAAAATGAAGTGTGTTGTTTTTAAGTGTAAAAATCTCTTGAATAAAAAAATTCTTCAAATAAAGGGATATCTTTCTCAAAGAAATAAATTTAATTGTTGGTTGTTGGTTAAATAGGGCGGCTATGACAGAATATATACATATAATATTATTTTATTGATCCATTCTATGTAGTCAAATGTACTTTGTGGAATAAAGATTTTTTATAATTATAATTATAATTATATATGCAAGGTGCGTAGTCATTCATCACGATATTACACTGATACATTCGCATGTTTGTGTAGATACAATGATGTATTTTGTTGTATGTACCATAATTGCTTGGTAGGGGCAGCGGTCTCCACGTCATTTGCCGGCGATAGCGGGCACAGTAGGTAGAAACAGAAATATTGTTTCTGGTCTTCTGTGCTAGATGGTGTCATTCCTTATGGTTTGTGTCTTATAATTACGTTATTTTCTGTGTAAAAGTCTGTCGTAACTAGGGTTGCCAACTGTCCCGATTTTAGGCCTATGTGTTCCGCGTCCCGACAACAGTAGTGGCGGAACGCTAATTATCCTGATTTTTAACATCTACAATTTTTTTACATTTTTAATCCCGCCAGTGTCCCTATTGTTGTTTCCAAATTATCGGGCTTGCATGTCATGACGGCCAAGGAAGTAAATATATTTGCTGTACCTACTGATAAACTGTACTCTGTCTTTTGGTTTATAACTTATACAGATAAAACAGTGTTGCCAGATTAACTGATTAAAATCTCTCCAACATTAAAATCCCTCCAAAAATAGGAGAAATTATATGACGTACATGAAATACATCAATGCCAAAGCCGGTCAACGTTTTCCTCCAAAAATAAGTTGGTAAGCAAAAAAAAAAAATAATCTAAAAATTAAAAACTTAATTTCTAATTTAATAAAATAAAATAAAGAAATATTATTGTAATATTATCTTCAAGAAATTGTTTTGTTAAAGGTTTGTAACATCATGGCTTAAGTATGTAGCTGTTAAGTAGTAACAAATAATAATAATAGAAAGAATATCTTTCCTACTGGCTGATTAAAAACGTTTGTTTTTTTAACAGTCCCGATTTGATTTGCTCCGTCTCGATTTTTTTCCCACTAAATCCCGAAATATTCATTGGTAGAGTTGGCAACCCTAAGTCATAACAGTTACAATAAGAACACGCAATGTGCATTAAAACAACAACATAAAGTTTAACCTATTTAAAAATATCTGTTGGTATCCAGTGCATTTCTAGTGATTATTAAAAAGCCGCCAGTGTAATAAAATATCAATCTATTGTATTCAGTTAGACATGAAAAATTTTTATAACCTTTTTTTAATTAAATTTATTTTTTTTAATAGAGTAAAACGACTATTAATTAAATTCCAAAAAGTGGGAATTACATATAAAAAATGTATAAAAAATATTCTATAATCCTCGAATGAGCTGTAAATTTTTTTAATATTTCAATTGATGACAATGTTACAATGATTTTACCACAGAAAGTCCCCGCTGTTCGCAAATCGATTGCCGTAAATTGAAAAAGCATTTTCAAAGAAAAAATATGTATTTTTGCGTTATTTAATTGAAATATTTTAACCGACGTTTATATAGTATACTCAGAGTGTCAAAAATTTGTTTTTTCGTTACCAAAATAAAAAATAGAATAAACTAAAGTGCTAATGGTTGTGGCAGCTAGCTTCCTCGTTCACATAATATGTGTTTAAAGTTTGCTACCTTAAATTTTGTGTCCTTTTATCATGTATTGACATTACGTTTGAGATTAGAATAATTTTAAGGAACGAATACGATAAACCACTACTTTACTTTACCTAATCGGTTATATAATTAGGAAAAATACTGTCAGCATAGCTTTTCTTCTATTGATAAATTAATTGATAGTAAAAATATCAAATTTAAATGAAGAAATTTAAGCCACAAAGAACTGATTTTGTACAAAATTTCAGAATTTCAAATTTAAATGAATGTTTGGTCACAACTGTCTGTCAGTGTCATCAATTAATTCGGGTCCTGACGGACCCGAATTAAAAATACTGAAGGAATCTTGACAAAATTTTGCTCAAATTGAATTGAATTTGTGCAGAATTTCCACATATCTAGTTTAACGTAATTGATTCGAGATAGTCAGGTACAAAAGTATATATCAGCGTAAGAATTTCTTTTATCAAAAATTAAATAATATATTAATATCCTTCAGTTATTATATTTGTATACCACTTTTAATTTCCGCGCGCTTATATTTTAGCAATATAAAAGAATTGTTGAAAAAGCGTTGTAAAATCGTTGTAAAATGATGTTTATAAATTATACTTAAGAACGGCCTAGTGAATAATTTTTATTTCTTATTAAATATGGTCTGTAACTATAATTTTTACCTATTAAATTTTTATCAAACTGCTTTGACACATTTTTATTTCATTAAAAAAAAAATAGAGTTTACCCATGAGAGTCCGTGTTAAAATTACAAAACTTTGAAATAGTTTTTCTCAAAATTGGGGTAGTCAGTTTTAATCGAAATAGGCTCGTATTATTGTCATTCGATTAAATAAATATCTAGTGAAGTTTCGTTAGAATTTGACCAATAATTCAGATAATTTTACACAAGTGAAAGCGTGGGCCCTACCTAGTTTACGATAAAAATAAAATTTATTGACCACATAAGTTTTCAATATTTCAGTCATCATTTTCGTAATTGCCCCCAATTTTTGACACTGTTCTGTAAATATATAATTGAGTTGATCTGAAAATAATCATACACTAACAATCGTAATTTTATCATACCCATTATTTTTATTTCACTCATAATTTTCATAACCGAATGAGTTTGGAAAAGAGACAACGAATAAATACCTTTTCGGGGGAACAACATCGAAATTTCTGTTTAGTAGTCATTTTGTCATTTTCAAATGTTTGATAATAGTCAGTGAGTGAGTCAGTCATATAAGTATACTAACCACATCCCATTCGATATATATGATGGTAATGGGTGTAATGGGTTTTCATTAGTAATAAATGGTAATTTTGAAGTTTGTAGCTGCGCCCATTATAATCATAGGAATAGTATGTCGGTTATGGCAATAAAAATCGTTATATGAGCCGTTTATTTTGAAAGTGGCGCAATCCATTTTTGAAAAAAAAATGAAGATTATGATAGTTACAGATAAGACTTAGTATGATCTTTGTATCTGTAAAAAATTTCGAGTTAAAAAAATTCAGAATCCTAATATAATATTTAGAAGATAGAAGTTTTAGCTCTTAACAGTATTTTAAATATGCTTATTTTGATAATGGTACAAGTTTATCTTACAAGTAAAACACCCGAAGCCGGACCTATCGATTTTGGTGAAACTTAGATATGTTGTAAAACACTAGAAAATAAGTAATACAGCCATTCTTTTGTTACGGACATGACATTTTCTCGCACTTTAAACGCCTTCTCATAAGAAAAAAAATTGAAGTTATTTCTTTCTTATAAATTTTCAATACTAAGCAGATAGACAAATGTGTACACAATATTTGTACTGAATATAAAATACATAACATTATTAATTTTAATGCTAGATCTAATAGACTTTGTGTTACGGACGTGACAAAAAGTACCTTTTTGTCGCGTCCGTAACATATCTTTAGCATTAAAACTAATAATGTTACGTATTTTATATTCAGTACAAATATTGTGTACACGTTTGTCTATCTGCTTAGTATTGAAAATTTATAAGAAAACATTAATTTCTATTTGTTTTTCTTATGAGAAGGCGTGAGTATGTGCGTGAGAATGTCATGTCCGTAACTAAAGAATGGCTGTTATGTATCAGTTTGAATTTTTTTTAAGTAATTAATTTTTCCTTCAGTAGATAACAAGTCGGAAGCGAACTAACCAACGACCCTTTTGTTAGGGTATGTTTCAAAAGAATGGTTGAATACGTATGTTTTTTACCTACGGAAAAGAGATTTGAAGGGGTGAAATCATCTTTCAAAAATAGGGGTGAAAATTTAATTTTTCAAATATCTCAAAAACGGTAAGAAATAGAGCAAAAGCTTAGATTGGCGAAATTACTCTTTCTTAAAAAGCTATCTATTGATATGTAATTTGTTCAAATTACACCAACAGAGGTAGTTAGGAGTTAAAATTTCGGGGTTATTTTTGCGAAAAGGCGGTAAAAGATAAAATATAATCAAGTTTTATTTACAGATTTCAAATGTACGTGAAAAAATTTAATCGACCTGTTTTTACTTAATTTCTTAGTATTAAATCCAGGGGTAGTTAACTACGGGGGTGTCGACATAATCGTACTATTTGAGTAATTTTCAAAATTTAGTTTAAGCAACACTACAAAAGGGGTGAGTCACCCTCTTAAAGTACGTACTAGTTTTCATACAATCATTTGCACTACTAACGCACTGACCGGGGGTAACAATGTCACTGTAAGTGCTTCTGAAGTTGAACTCTTGTACGAAAGGTTTTTATTATGTTTATTTCTAAATGATACAACTGAAATATCCATTTAAATTAACGATTACAATAATTTATTAATTTTGAAAGTGAGACAAGTCCATTTAGTTATAATAAAACCATTATTTTTTTTATCCAGCACTATCAACACTATTAGATTATAAACTTACATTATCTAGTACCACAAAATACAAAAAATATACCTATTTATTAATAGTTACCAATATTTTTAAATTTATTGAAATGCAAACTTTTAAATATCTCGCAATAACAAAATATGGACTTGCCCCACTTTCAAAATAAACGGCTAAATATGTATAGGCTAATGGCTAAAAATGTGTAGGTAATAACTTGATCAGTGTATTTTATCAGTTTAAGTGATTAATAGGTGGCAATTATTTTTCTGGCGTAAACGAATATTTTTTAATAGTCTTTTATTTTTTTGGGGTGATATATAATTTTTTTAAATGATCTTTTTTTTTAGTTTATGGCACATCAAATGGCATCAACGGGCTAGAGAGAGAGAGAGGTTGTGAGATAGAAAATACAAAAGGGATTAATCGTTGTATTTATATTGTAAAAAGACAGGAATAATACTCTAGTCAAAGTTTTATGGAATAGTGTATTACATGCCAAGGGATTAAAGCTTAAATTTTGAGCTCGAAAGTGAAGTTTGACGTTAGGGGGCCCGTACAGGTCCGAAAGTAACTATTCACACAAGGAAGAAAACACTCCATTAAAATGTATGTGACCCGCCACTGTCAAATTCAGTGTGGTCAAGTGCGGATTGATCATCTCTGTGAGGACAGGTATCATGATTGTATAAGGATTTCGTTGTTAGAAATACGAAATTCTAAAATAGAATATTGCCCAATAAGTGCAGGAAATTGTCGAGTGCCCACGAAAGCAAAGTTGAGCGCACGAACCTAGTGAGTGCGCCCATTCGCTTGAATGGGCAATCGACAAACCCCCACGAGTTGCACATACTATTTTTTATTACGAATTTCATATACTTTTTTCTATTATTATTACTATTTTTGACATTTTTATTACTTTTTAAAATAATATTTTTGAGTGTTCGTCTTTTTTTTCTGAATTAAATATTGTTTAAATTATTTTGTTGGTGGTTTCTATAGAAAAAATTATGAAATGTTTATTAAATGAAAAATCAAGAGGCGGCTTTACGTGTTTTGATTAAATTTGCGTGTTTTATTGTCAATTTGCGTGTGGAAAGTCACTTTCCGCACGCAAAAAAGTATATGGGAAGAGTACAGTGGACAAACAGCTGTTTTGCGTACAGAAATGTGTGCGCCAAGTTAGTACTTCTCCTACATGAGTAATAAAAAATTATTTAAACATCACTTAAATATATGATATAACAAATTGAACAAATCGGACAATACAAAGTTTGAATTTGTCTATTATTTTTATTGAATATCTCACTACTTAGCAATGGAATTTAAGTTAAATTTAGCTTACTGAATGGTGTCGCTCTATAAATTCCACTTGATGACTGGCTTAAAAGCGAGAGAAATTGTATACAAAATACACCAAGGAATTAAAATGAATCTTAATACCAGAGGGCCTGCAAAGGTCTGAGGACACGAAGGATTAGAAGGGGCACTTAAGTCCCGTAACATATACAATAATTTTTACGAGTAACTTAAGATTATAAAAAGAAAAAAATTATTTGAATGACATTTAAATTATGTGGAATAATATGACATGAACTGTGCTTTAGACAAGTAAAATAAATTGTAATATAGGGTACAACCGTTTGTCTTTATCTACAAGATTTAGTTTGTCCATTGTCAATAGTTCATTACCTAAGTTATGTACTTCAATATTTGATTGCAAGCAATGTTTTTAGGCTTATACTCTTTCTCAATTTGGAGAAGATTTTGAGTAATTTGAGTTATTTTTGCTGTCATGTCTAATATTTTTCATTTCTTTTGTTACAGGTAAGTGATTCTTTTGAAGCCCAGCAACTCTCAATTTAGCTCGTAAGTATACTATTGCATTTAAAGTTTGAAGTTATATGTTTAGTAACAGTTATATACCAGTCATTCTTTTGAAACATACCCTTTGCAGTAACAAGGGTGCATACTAGTTCGCTCCCGCGGTCAGATTTTAATCTTATCTTGAAAAAGGGTCGTAGGTTAGTTCGCTCCCGACTTGTTATCTACTGACATGTAAAATTAATTACTTAAAAATATTCAAACTGATACATATACAGCCATTCTTTTGTTACGGACATGACATTTTCACACACATTTACACGGCTTCTCGTAAGAAAAAAAATAGAAGTTATGGCTTTCTTATAAATTTTCAATAGTAAGCAGATAGACAAATGTGTACACAATATTGTACTGAATATAAAATACATAACGTTATTAGTTTTAATGCTCAGCCATTCTTTTCTTACGGACGTGACATTTTCATGCCGTTTACACGCCTTCTTATAAGAAAAGAAAAAAATAGAAGTTATTTTTTCTTATAAATTTTCAATAATAAGCAGATAGACAAATGTATACACAATATTTGTACTGAATATAAAATACATAACATTATTAGTTTTAATGCTAGACCTAATAAAGTTTGTGTTACGGACGTGACAAAACAGGCACGTCCGTAACACAGCTAACATTAAAACTACTAATGTTAGGTATTTTATATTCAATACAAATATTGTTTACACATTTGTCTATCTGCTTAGTATTGAAAATTTATAAGAAAAAAATAACTTCTATTTTTTTTTATAAGAAGGCGCGTAAACGGCACGAAAATGTCACGTCCGTAACAAAAGAATGGCTGTATATGTATGAGTTTGAATATTTTTAGGTAATTAATTTTACCTGTCAGTAGGTAACACGTCGGGAGCGTGCGAAGCTACGACCCTTTTTCAGGATAAGATTAAAATCTGGCCACGGGAGCGAACTAGAATGCACCATTTTGACGTTTCAAAAGAATGGTTGTGCTAGTTATATCCGTTAAAATTTAAAATAAAAATCTGCCAACAGAATTTATTGTAGTGGAGACATCTACAATATTAAAGTCACATTGTGGTCAACTATTTAAAGAACAGAGAATACGTATGTACGTTCATATATTATAACAACATATCGCTGAACAGTTTTAAAAATTGAACAGATATATGAATAAAGCACAGAACAGATGAATAGATGAACAAGTGAATCACAGGTGAACAGATGAACAGACTAAATCGAGGAACTGTTCATTTACGGAACAGTTCCCACAAAAAACAGTTCTGTTCTTTTTGGCAAATGACTAGTTGGAACTCACTGAAGTACAAAATCATTTTGCACTAAAAAATCTTTTTGTAGAAATAATATCTTCAAAGTCATAAACTTGTTCAGAGGAATTTATGGATTTCTGGAACTTACAATTAGTGCCGAAAAAAGACTTTCATACAATAACTGACCTTACCTTTCAATTTTTAAATAGTTTCGGCTTTCGGATCAACATAATATGTTTGCGAAAAGATTTTTTCAAATCTTAGTTTACACATAAAAAATAAATACCGCACATACAACATATTTGTGATTTGTTGTCATTGTCAGCATCTGATCTGACGCCTAACATAGGAAAATTATTAAGTCAGAAACAATTTTAGAAATCACATTAATTGTACCAGTTATTTAGATTTTAATTTTTCTTGCTCTATTTCATTTATTCCTTATTTTCGCAGAAGATGCTAATTATTTTATTATTTTAATAAATGAAAACATACCGTCAGCTATGTATTGGTTTGTGCCAAGTTAACTTTTTAAACATTTTTTCTAGATAGTTGTTTTGTTAGTTTTGGGCAGTGAGGAAGCCGAAACCGCTATCAGATAATTTTTCTTAAAAAATTGACTTGGTACAAACTACAAATCAGTACTCAGCTGACGATATTGAATGCTGCATTTCTTTTGTTGCATAATAAATAAATTAATTTAAGTTGTTGTCAAAAGTAATAAAAACAGGAACCGTTAGTGCTCAGTGGCCCGTCTGTCATTTTTAAATTGTCAGTTTTACCCAACTGTTAAGAAGGTTGGGCAGTCTTGGTCTAGTGCATATGTAAACCTATATCACAGTATAAATAAAAGGTTATTACCATAGGCAGTAGCGAAACGCACTTTCTATCCTTTTTTGATATAAGTACAAACAATTATGCATGTCCATTTTTACTTATGTGATTGTATGTGTTTGTACATGTGAGACTAGGGTTGATAATGGTCATGTTAAATTATATATGAACAACTAAAAGCAACTTTCTTCAAAATGAATTGAGTAAACGCGAAATTGATGACAGTATTCAACACGAGAATTTAGATCGTCACGACCTATTAGCACCAACCACTGTCGAAATCGAAAATATTAACTGAATTATTATAAAATATTGATAATTATTTATTATTTAACGTATTTTTACATAAGCATTCAAATTATAATAGGGTAAGTGCGGGAGAGACGCCGCGTTGGGAGAGATGCCGCAGTAGCCATAGTTCGTCCGTTGACTGACAGATAGCGCTATTAATGGATTATATGTTTAGAATAAGTTACTTATTTAAGCTGTATATGGTAATATTTATGATTAGTCCGTCAGTTTAGTAATTATCCAACTTTTTATTATTGAAAGGTAAGTTTTTTAACATAATATTTTATCAAGCATTTAATTCATTAGAATTTAAGAATGTATATTTCATTGTTTTAATGAAAATGAGTTTTGTTATTAATTTAGGTATATTTTAAAAGTACTGTATAAAATTTTAGGTTAGAATTCCGCACTATGCTTGCTATAGCAACATGCGGCATCTACCCCAACAAAAAGGAGAGATGCCGCATGTAAAATTTTTTTTTTTTTGACTGTAAATTATGCCACGTAAATATAAAAGATCCATTAATGGATCAGAAAGAGCTCTCATATTGGTGAAGATTACGAAAATAATGATGATTGCCTGTGTATTGACTGTTTTGAAGAGTACTCAGAAACAAAAGAAAATTGACTGGTTAAGATGTATAAAGTGCCAAAAATGGTTACATATGGCATGCATCATGTATGGAGATGTGTATAAAATGCAAAATTTTTAATATGAAATATGCGGCGCCTCTCCTTCTTTGATGCGGCATCTCTCCCATAGGTGCGGCATCTCTCCCGCTTTGCAGGCTGTACAAAAATGTTAATTATGAATCCTTTATGACTTAAAATTTAAAATTATTTATAAATAATTTTAAAGAACAATGTTTACATTTAATGTGTACCAAATTTCAAATCAATTGAATGCATACTTTAAGAATTATCAAGTGTTTTCAAAATGTGCGGCGTCTCTCCCGCATTCACCCTAATACTTACAAATTTGCATCAAACGGCACTCAGAACAAACATAAATTGAAATTTTGTTTTGAATGATTTAAACAAAATTTAGCAGCACAAGAGTTATCACCAGACATTTTAAGCCACCATAATGATTAAATACATATCAGAAATTATTTATGGATCACAAAACACACTAAAATTGTAAGGAAATATCAAAAATAACTGATGACAAACTTTAAATAAAAAAAATTAAATGACAGTTAAAATTCCACTGCCATCGTTGTTAAAAATTTAAAAAAAGTCAGTGAAGCTTAGACAAAATTAAATAATTTACATAATTATCAACTGTAAATTTTCACAAATTAATTTGACCTGCAAATTTATTTTTCTAAATTAAATTTACTTTAGTGATGATATTTTCACTGGATTAGTATGCATAATGTTATGTATTATTTAAGTACATAACATGGATAACCCTTTGGAATTTTTGAATTACAAATGACACTCTTACGTCATCTCGTTTCGTAACTGTTTGTGAAACAAACTATTATTTAAACTGTGCCTATATCTGGGTTAGGTCTAATTGTTCATGTTTTAACTTGTAAATGATTCAGATGTGAAGATGCATATGTAAACGTTATATTCTTGTATAAGTATCTAAATTCGTTTATAAAATTGATTTGAATTCAAAAATTAAAAAAAAAATTTGAATTAAAAAATTAGTTATGAATACTACATTATTTATTGCTATATTACTTACTCTACCCCCGTTAAGCGGACACTTTTATTAGCGGGACAAATATTTGCGTTACACTGCTGTCCGGTTAACAAAGATTCTACTGTAATTGGTCACCTTAGCGAAATCTATCTTTTTCCGATAGAGAGATACAGTTGTTCCTTAGTAATTTACACTGCATATTGTACTGTTTATCTGAAATATATAGAATTCAAATTATTGCTGTAATTGGATCTTACCGATTATTTCAAAATCGAATTACCAAATTTATTTAATTCAAACTATGCCATCATTAATCTAAATTCTATATTTAATAAGAGCAGTCTTATACTGAAGGAGCCATACGCAAGAATGGTTCGAAATACTTAAATCTGTTTTGATAAGGATGATATTCCTCAAGACTTGATAGTAACCAGGGTCACCAGGTCGATTGATAAGTATAATAAACAGGGCTACCTCCTCAATCCGGCTACCTCCGTGCGCAGGGCTTATTAATAAATCACGTAATGTTTTGGAAGATTATATTATTTATGATTATGATATAAAAACTTGTTTTAAACTTGAAATGATGGTATTAAATTTTTTTGACCCTAGTGACCTATAAACTGATTATTTTTAAAAGCAATTTAATTATCTCACAGAGTCGTCGACTTGCAATATAAAAAAATAAAATAAAACTTAAATATCATTCTAATCTATACTTGAGGGAATTATAGTAATACAACCAGGGTCGTGGAGAGAAATTGCGGGCCTCAGGAATAAATTTCATGTTTTAAAATTTTTTGCATAAGAAAAAAAACTAACTAGCAAAAATAAAACTCCTTCGGCTTCTCCCCGGGACCCTTACTAACAGCTACGGGCTTCCTCTTCAAACCCAGGCGCCAGAGCTACAACCCCGGCTACCCCACCCTCTCGACGGGTCTGAATACAACCTCGCGTACAAATATTCATATGATCTAACCGTACCAGGAACGGATTCAAAAGCTACCATGTGCGGAACGATGACAAAAAATAAATCAAATGACTAAGAAAAAAAGGAAAAACTGGGGAAAAAGTTGTATTTGGTAAAATTATCAGCATCGCAAACAAAATCAAAAGTAAATATCCTCAAATCTAAACTTTTATAGACATTTTCATTTCAAAGTTCATTTCTCTGACTACTAGGACGATTAGATTTACTAAACTCGGTTCCTTGGTTTTTGGATTTTAATTTAATCTGGTATCATTTTCGAAACTCTAAAGCCTTGTATCCGTCCCTGATATGTACCAGTTTCTTATATATTTTCTAAATACAATTTCATAGCATTCTATAAAACTAATTATGTGCGGGAGTCGGTCGCAAAGAGAAGTAAATAGCTCACATGAGAAAACTTAAGCAATTTCGTGTAATATTCTTTATCGTTAATCTTGGCTCTAACAAAATTAAAAGTAGTTTTGAATAAAGTTCATGAAAGTATGTATACAGTAGTATTTATTTTATATTTTAATTAAGTTTCGAAAAATGAAAATTTATGCTTACTACACAGTAAAAAAATTTGTGTTCTGAGTAAAAATAAACTAGTGGTTAAAATTGTTGTGTTAAATAAGTAACACAACCCTGCGTTTTTGTAACATATTTCATGTTTGTGTTAAATGAAAATGTTTGTGTTAAGTAACACAAATTTCGATTTAACAGAATAAAAATGTTAACCTGTTTTGAACAACAAAGAAGCAACACAACATTTGTGTAGAGCAAAAGAATGTTATAAGTACGTAAGCTACCCTAGAATATATTATATCTACCCAAATAATTATATATAATAAAAAAGATGAGAGTAGTTTTTATAATTAAACAAAACCGAAAAATTATTTTTCGGTTATTGACGAATATAGTTTTATTAAACCTTTAAAATTGAAACAATTTTCTTACATTTTAAGATTATTTTGTTACAGATTCAGTTAAAAAAGATCATGTAAGCTTACGAGATTGTGTTATATAATATACAATCTCGTAAGCTTACATTATTTTTTTTCAACTGAATCTGAAACAAAATAACCTTAAAATGTAAGAAAATTGTTTCATTTTTAAACGTTTAATAAAACTATATTCGCCAATAACTGAAAATTTTATAATTTTTCGGTTTTGTTTAATAATAAGAACTACTCTCAGCTTTTTTATTATATATATTTTGGTACATATATATGGAAACAAGTAAGAATTTTTACAAAGGACTGACTTACTTTGCGTTCTTTGAGTCTCACTTATGATAATATATAAACAAAATCGTTATAATTTTTGACGATTTTCAAAAATCTATCTCAAGTGGAAGTAAAATATTGAATAAAAAAATTTAACAACTAACTCTGATAAATCTGAAATATTAATACAAAATGTATGTCCTCTTGTGTGTTAAATAATTGGCACAAATCTTGTGTATAGATTTAACACATATGCTTTGTGTTAAAATAACGCAAAAAAAATGAGTGGACCGTTCTGAACATATGTGAAATGTGTTAATTTTAACACAATTTTTTTATTGTGTAAACAATGGTTAGAGTATTAATAGAATACACTACATATATCTTCAATTTGTCGTTAAAGTGGAATTCCAGTAAAGAAATGTTTCTTTCTGTCTTGTTTATTTTTTGTTCTATCAATAAATTGATGCAAGACACGATAGTCGCAAAGAAAAATACCATTAAAAAAATAACAAAAAGAAAATGATGTTACAAACGTAAATAAAGTGAAGAATTCTTTTTAAAACAGAATGGAAGAAATTTTAAAGTATCACTATAGATGTGTGTATCAGCTTTGCAATACCATCAAAGTTGGAAATATCCCTACAAAAAAATACTCCTGTTCAACGCCGGATTTAGGGGGGGGGGGCAGGCGAGGCACGTGCCCTGGGCGGCAGGTCTTGGGGAGCGCCAAAAATTAGGTATGAAACTTTTTTTTGATCGTCACTCGTTTTCTGGAAGGAAAAAATAAATATTTTTTTCTACAGGAACGCCATTTTTTGACCCTGCCCCAGGCGCCACTTACGCTAGGTCCGGCTATGCTTAATGAATTACCTAAATTCCTATCACATAGTGCGCGTATAAGCACATTTTATTTAAAAAAACAAGATTTAAGTAAACTTGTTTCATTACTGTGTTCGAATTTATTTTGACATTACTGTACATTTACTTGAGAAATTATATAGGTAATTCTTGTTCAGAAAAAGTTTTGAATTCAGAAAATAACTAAAATATTAGACAGTTAAACTCCATGTAATTTCATTTTTTTTTTTTTAGAGGCAATTATTAACAAATTTTTGACAATCAGAAACCTTTATCGGCACCTACATATATTCGGTTTTTAAATTAGGTAAGTTGAAAATCCGTTTTTTTTTTTTTTTTTTTGAAGGTGGAAGGTTTACGTTTTCTTAAAAACTACTTTACACGGAATAATTTAAAAAGGCTATGTATATTTTCCGCTTTTTACGATGATGTGATAAAAATATTTTGACAAAATTGGATTTTGACAGGCAATTCGCTTGAATTTTTCTCGAAAATCAGTTTACTTAGAAGATTTTTATAACTTTTTTTGATGGTGTAGAAGAAAAAATTGGAAAATTTTTCCTAAAAATTTCCAATTTTTTTTTGACGATATTTGGAACCTTATTCTGGATATCGTATCGAGCGTGTCTGGCTAAGAAACTCATCCTAAATTTTGGAGTTTACAACTTTTTTTCAGGTACATTATCTACGAATTTCTGCTTTTATGAAATATCTCACTTTTGACTTCTAAGGACCAAAAAAAAAAAAAAAAATTCCATCATTCATAATTCCGGATTCAAGTCTGACCATGGAAAGTATATTAAAAGTAGTCAAGTCACAGTGTTTTTTTGAGTCAGTTGCCCAGTTATGATCAAAAACGTCATATATACCTACTACTGTATTCTGTACTGATTTCGGATCTGGGCGGTATCGGTATACGTCAGCTATTATAATAGCAAAAATTCAAATATCCGTTAGCAACAAATACAATATAACAAACAATATCTATCATGCCATCAACATCCACTCTCCTTCTCCCACTCTTATGCTCCCACCCATCATCCTTCTCATAGTTCTGCCACAAACGTTATACTACTCCACTGCATGATAAACAATGTTGAGGATTTGTTTTTCATGTTGTGTCTATATGTCACTGACAAAAAAGAAATGAAATGCTTTTTATTTGATTTCAAAAATTTTACCACCCCCCCTCGCGGCCCGTTTGTCTTCCTTTTTGACAAGATCTCGTTATGATATTATTAGTGGAACAAAGACGGATAGTGTCTTTTGATGTTTTATCGAAGTTTCGAATATTTATGTTTCATAAGTTGTGTAGACTTTTTCGAGAATTCGTAGCAATTCACAGTGGCCCAGTTTCCAAAAAAGCGGACAAAAGTCGAAAATTAGTTCGAGTAAAACAAAAAATGATATGTGTTTCCAAGGTCGCTAATTATCACTAGTTTACAAAATAAAAAAAATTGTTTGTTTTAACTGCAACAATTAAGCACAAACATTGGAAGTTATTGTAATGGGTCCGATTTTACGAATCGGTAATTTTGACATATCTCCACGTTTCAAGGTCACTAGAATCCGAATCTATCGTTTTTAGTGTGATGTCTGTGTGTGCGTTAGTTAGTTCGTTCGGGATAAATGATGATATCAACTCCGGACTAATTCCATTAGATGCGTAATCAAAAAATGAAGACCGGATAAGTTTTTCAGCAAATTCAGATTAGCGGTTTGTTTTTTGCGATAAAAAAAACGGAATTAACTTTATTAACATAACATAGATTATATGGATTTTTTACCATGTCCTAATGGCCTAAGAACCTTCTGTGATGTTAAAAACGTCAGTACATTAATGTAAAATTTAAAAAAAAAAAACAAAGGACACTAAACGGAAAAACGAAATAAGAAACATTTTGTGAAATATTTTTTGTCTCGCGTATCTTGAGAACAAATGATGTTATCATTTGGTTGATAAGGGTGGAGCCCCCATCCTTAAGTACAGAAGGCGAAACCCCCGGTGTGGTGCAAGGGGCAAAGCCTCTATCGGGGGTCCAGAGGAGGAGTCCCCTGAATTAAAAAAAAAAGTTATTCATTTGCAATAGTCTTAAGGGCATCAATGGGAAGTTGACAGTGAGGGTAGACCTGTCCCCCAAATTTTTTATTTTTATCACGTCACAGTATTTTATTTTCGACTACTTACAAGCTTGTTTTGAATTTATTCTTAAATTTATGCTTAAGTTGCCGATTTGTTACATAATTTTCAACGGTTGGGTGTCAACATGTCCCTGAAAATTCGTTCCTGCAATCACACCTCGATTTCTTTCCTGAAAATATCGGAAACGTCAGTAGGGAGGTTGGCGAGCATTTTAATTAGGACTCAAAAACTTTTGAGCAAAATTATGAGGGATACTGGCACCAAACTATGTTAAGTAACTATTGCAGGCTTAATGTAAGAGATACAGACACAAACAAGTACAAGAGAAAGCTAAGGCAGTTCATTTTTGTACCATCATTTCTTGTATATAAAAGGTAATAAATATTTTTGAAATGTAACGTCCTGGATTTTTTTCATAATTTTTTTGAAACTCACAGTACCTCACTCGTTAAGAAAAAACACTTTTCATTTCAAGGACAAAAATCGTGTAAACTAGTGTTATCAGTTTGATATTATTTTTTTGAAAATTCAAAACGGCGGGTCCAAAATGGAGGGCAAAAATAAAAAAATAGTTTTATTGAAACAAAAAATGGTATATAAAGGTTTTCAAAGTCACTAATTATGAATATGAAGTGAGACGAGAAAAAACTGAAATTGGTGTAAAAAACGAAAGGACACATTGGCGCAAGAATTTCCTATTTAAAATAGTTTACATACTTCATACTTTGTTGCAAAAAAGCAGATTATCCAACTCATTCAAACTCATAATTATTTCCTATAAATAAACACATTAACAATTCAACATTTCTCTGTAATAAGTACACTCTATAGAAATATTAAATTACTCTTTACCACATATCCATAATGATTACTCACCTTCGTTTTCAACTTCCATCACTTTTGATTTCAAAAACACACGTGCAAACAAACGTTATTAATGAACGACGAGCAGCTGCGTACGAGACCGGTGCTCAGTTAGCTGTGTTTGACCTTCCCTTATCTGGTAATGCAGACGGTATAATGAATTGTCGCTTTGTACCGAGGTGCAGTGATGTCCCCCTTACGGTGTTACAGGGTAATAAGTTCAAAATTACAAACTTCACTTTTTTTTTGGAAATTGGACCACTGTGAAATTACTTAAATAGTGATATGAAAAAATTTCTACAGAATCATTATACATTTTGTTTGCAATTCTAGAATATCACCAATTAAAAGGTAGAAATATCTCTTCGCAATGTATACGAATCCAATTTAAATATTCCCAATTTATCTAATTTTATTTTCAAATATGTTTTATGTTTTTGTCCAAATAAAATTTACGACAATCAATAAATACAACTTATTATCATAAAACAAGATCCTTTTCCACCAACATTCTTGCAGTGCTGTAGGAATAACAAGAACAAAAAAATGGGGTAAAAATTTCTTGTAAACAAAAAAAAAAGTAAAACAGAATCAAGTAATAAAAAAAATAATTTGTAATAAAAAAAATTGAAAAAAAAAACGATGATGAAAACCTTTTTATAAAAAAAGGGGCAGAAAAAAACTTTATGACTATTTAACGGAATACGAAGAAAAAGCTGAATCCCATTAGCGAAATATTTTATCATGTTTCGTATGTATACGGTTATTCAAAAGTAAGTTATAATTTTCATTTTTAATGGAAGCTCAAAGTATATATGAACAGAAAATATAAGATCAATTGAGTGTATAACAAGTTTCATTTTTGTGAGAAATGATAATATCAACTCCGGACTAATTCCATTAGATGCGTAATCAAAAAATGAAGACCGGATAAAGTTTTCAGCAAATTCGGATTAGCGGTTTGTTTTTTGTGGTAAAAAAACGGAGTTAACTTTATTAAGATAACATAAATTATATGAATTTTTTACCATAACATTATTATATAATGGCCCAATAACCTTCCTTGATGTTAAAAACGCCAGTATTTTAATACAAATTTAAAAAAAAAAAAAAAAAAAAAAAAAAAAACGGACTAAGAAACTTGAAAAAATTAGTTTTTTGACAAAATATATTTTGTCTCGCATATCTTGAGAAAAAATGATCCCCATCCTTAGGTACAGAAAGTGAATTCCCCGGTATGATGCAAGGGGCAAAGCCTCTACCGGGGGGCCAGGGGAGGAGTCGCCTGAAATGAAAAAAATTTTTTTATGTACAGTAGTCTCTAGTCTTTAAGGAGAGGGTAAGGTTAATTCGTACAAAAAAAGGCATGTTTTTGTTATTTTTTTGTGACGACACAGTTAAAATCTCTTTATTAAAACCAGTGGTACATTAAAGTATAACAGTCGAAGAATATTGTATAAAATTTTCACCAAGAAATATTAATAAATACAGTAATGGCAGCAATTATTCGAACGTATCTCGGAAAAAAGTAGAATTGCGGTGCCCCTCATAACTTGGTGCTGGATCATCCGAAATACAAAAATTAAAGTTCATTCGTTAGATAATAGTATTCCCCAGGTAACGCTGGGAGGGATTTACGAAATTTCAATTTTTCACTTTTTTGGAACACTTAGAACGGAAAAACACGATTTTTGCGAAAAAAATTGACTAATTTGTTATTGTAAAATAAAAATTATTAACAAATTTGAAAAAAACTCTCCAGCGTTACCTCGTAAATTATGTACAGAAATAGTGTTCAAAATTTCAAATAGATCGGTGCTATAGTTTTGAAGTTATGAGGGGCACCGTCTTTGAAAACGTGAGTTGTGGGGAAAACGCTTTTAAGTTTTGAACACTTAAAAATTCTTGTATAAAACTGATATAGAATACTTACTGCTAAACTAAATTTTGTATCCTAGACTGACAAAATATACAGTAGAGGTATAAACACACTAGTACTTCCATTGAAATTTCTATAATATAACTGAAAGAGAGAGATATATAGAGAGCGAAACATCTGCCAGGTAACAACAAAAATGCTTATAACTTCGTCAGTTTTGCTCCAATCAACTTGAAATTTTGAGACAATATTCTTGAGATATTATGCATTCAGTTAAAAAAATAAAAAAAAATTCAAAAAAATTATTTTAATACCTTACCCTGCCCTTAAAGACATCCAATGGAAAGTTGACAGTGTGGGTAGGCCTGTCCTCCAATTTTAATATTAATTTTTAAAAAATTTAAGAAAATGGCTTTTGAAATGACATAAATATTTATGTGAAAATTTGAGTTGCATGAATATTGCAACATTCATTTTTTTTATTTTACTGCCTTATACTATTGTTAAAGCGGTAGTAACATATTGAATTGGTATAATTATTTTGTTCAAAGCACTCTTGTGACATAACTTCTTCCTTATGGGAATTCAATGTTATCGATTAACATGTAAATCGTATGTATACATTCAAACGGGACACTCGGTATAAGTGTTCATTGGTCTGTGATATAGAAGCATTATTTGACAAAATTTTGATTACTGAAATACTGACAATTTCTTTTGTTTTGTTTATAAGTAACTAATTATATAACAATATTACCTAATTGTGATATAACAGCATGATCATCATCAACTATCGTCAAAATACCATGCGCGGCCATCATATGTTTGCCACTTCCATTCGACACGAGGTGAAAACGGTGTTCCTGGAATTCCATTCGGCCACTTTTTACGCGATACCGTTCAAGAAAACAGTCTTCAAATACTTGTATTAATTGTTTTCTAAAAAAATAAATGTAAATTAAATTAATTTATATTGTTTAATTTTTTTTTATATTTCTGCATACCTATTTGAAAAGAAAGTTGAGAAGTATTTATTTCGTTTTGACTCAACGAGATAAAATTTTCAAATTAGATTAGTTACAGGCAGTTTTCTTTTTTCTTCGTTAATTTTGTAATCTTTTTATTTCTTTTAAAACAATTGAAATTCGTAACTTTTCATCATCTGAAGAAAACACAGCAATAAGTATTTTTTTTTTTTAATCACAATCATATTACATTTTCATTTTACCTTCATTCTATCCTTACTCACATTTTTATTTATTATCTACCCCTTTCTTTAAATATTTCACAATTTATTTAATCTTTTTTATTTTAACCTTCATGACTCAACTATTTAAATAAATTCGTTTCCATGTGTTGAAATTGATAACTGTCATCAAACATTCCATAGATTTGTTTTCATTTGAAACTATAAATATCATCACACACTGTACCGTAGAAACCTCGGAGTTTCATCCTTTTTTTTATATCCCTTTTAGTGTGAATGTAAGATCCAAAAATCGCTTCCACATAAATAACATCCTTGCGCGACCCAAAAAAACCTTTTTACGAAATTGATTTAAGACCTAATCGTAATTATTTTACGATTGTATACATATTATAGCATCCTCCATGATTTTTTTAAATAGATCACGGTATTTTGTTATAGTTAAATAATTGAGTTTTTGATGGAACTGCTTTCCGGTAAACACTACAGACTATTATTTCTCATTATATAAATCGTATGATTTAATACGTTTGAAGTGGAGCTGCTAAGGGGCATCTATACCTACTTTGACAATTTGATGAATTGTATCTACATTTACATTTGAAAATTCTTGTACCTCTAATGATATAGTGTACCTAAGCACTACAGTAACGACTGTAAGACGTGTGGTGAACGAGGTATCATATCTTTTGAACACGTTCACTCCTTGTCACATTAAGACATCAGTATAAAATTTAAGTCATTAAAACACCGGCACCAACGCCGACACCGTCACGTTATAAAAAGCTCCATCGATATATATGTATGTATATCACAATAAAAATACGCCATGATCAATAATTTATTACGTTACATAACTGCCGAGGAGTAAAATATTTGATACGTATATAAAGCCAACTCTTACGAGTTACAGTAACCAAGCCGAGACGAGTAGGCACTAGAACGATGGTATCTGGGTGATTTTATTGGATAAACGTTTTTTCTCCCGTTCGTGGCTCCGTACGAAAAATGGTTGGAAGGAAAACCATTATCAAACTGAGCGAAGGAAGTAAGAGAAGATATTAAAACAATTTTTTTTCGAGCGGAGTATTAATAAATAGCAATAAAGTAGATAGGTACCATTTTAATGGACGACAGTAGGGCGTAACGGGACGAAAATGTATCAAGTTAAGATGGGTGTTGTTTCTTCGAAAATATAACAACGAATATGAATATCTTGTCTATCGCGGAAATTATTGGTTATTTTGGTTATTTTGTAGATTTTTCAAATTGCGCCTTCAATTTTTGCTAATAAATTAAATGTGCGATGTAACCGAAAAAATGAGATTGGAACAAGTTATCTTTACTGAAAAAAGTTCTTTTTACGTGACCCGTGACGAGTTCTGTGTCTTTTCTTATTTCGTGGTTAGTTGAAGTTCAAGTCCGTACATATTAACATGTGCATAGTATTTATCTTAAAATAATTACAATAATCTAAATATTTCTTCAAACAGAGTATATTGTTGATTTTTTACCACTTTTGACACATTTTTGAACTTTTGTTGACTAAATTTTAATTATGCGCTCAGTGAAAGTTCAGAAATACATAATATGTCGAAAGTTTCGAAAAGTCGACAAATATACCCTATTTGAACGGTCGAACGCAAGAAGGAAGAGCAATTTTTTATTAAGAAGTTCCTAGAGCCTGTGAAATTTGGAAATAGTTGCGGAAAAAGGAGAAAAATGACGTTTCGTTTTTGTTTTTGCTTGTGTCATTTTTGCGGAAAAACGCTTGAATTAAATTCGTTCCAAGGTGCAAAATTTGTAGTTACGTCTCTGAATCGTTTATATAACTTTTTGTAATATTAAATACTATGTATGTGTTAAGATGAGGACCTCAACTTCAATACAAAATAATTGCTTGCATATAAAAAGTTTTCATTTTCACGTTTATCATGAGTGAATTTTCTAAATTTTTCTTTCTTCTCTAACGGGAGTTTTCAGTTTTGAATTTTTTATACCATTCGATTTACAGACTTCATCAAGAATATATGATTAATTTGCTAGAAAGCACAAAACTTATAATTTACATAAAATAAATAAATCGCAGTGAAATAAATTACTTATGTTTCTTAGGCCATTCTATGCGTTTTTGTCGAAATTACGGGTGTATCGAAGTAAGAAAATGACAATTCGTTAAGGAGAGGGTAAGGTTAATTCGTACAAAAAGGCATGTTTGTTATCTTTTTGTGACGACACAGTTAAAATCTCTTTATTAAAACCAGTGGTACATTAAAGTATAACATTCGAAGAATATTGTGTAAAATTTTCACCAAGAAATATTAAAAAATACAGTCATGGCAGCAATTATTCGAAAGTGTCTCGGAAAAAAGTAGAATTGCGGTGCCCCTCATAACTTGGTGCTGGATCATCTGAAATAAAAAAATTAAAGTTCATTTGTTAGATAATAGTTTTCCTCAGGTAACGCTGGGAGGGTTTTTCGAAATTTCAATTTTTCACTTTTTTGGAACACTTAGAACGGAAAAACACGATTTTTGCGAAAAAAAATTGGCTAATTTGTTATTGTAAAATAAAAATTATTAACACATTGGAAAAAAACTCTCCAGCGTTACCTCGTAAATTATGTACTGAAATAGTGTTCAAAATTTCAAATGGATCGGTGCTGTAGTTTTGAAGTTATGAGGGGTTCCGACTTTGAAAACGTGAGCTGTGGGGAAAACGCTATAAAGTTTTGAACACTTAAAAATTCTTGTATAAAACTGACGTAGAATATTTACTGCTAAACTAAATTTTGTACCCTACACTGACAAAATATAGAGTACAGGTATAAACACGTTAGTACTTCCATTGAAATTTCTATAACTGAGAGAGAGATTTAATATTTTTAACTGAATGCATAATATCTCAAGAATATTGTCTCAAAATTTCAAGTTGATTGGGGAAAAATTGGCGAAGTTATAAGCATTTTTGTTGTTACCTGGCAGATGTTTCGCTTTTTATATATAATCTTATAATATTATAGAGATTATCATAGATTATATATATTTAGAGATTATATATATTTTAGAGATTATCATAGAGAAAAAATATAAAGAGCGAAACATCTGCCAGGTAACAACAAAAATGCTTATAACTTCGCCAATTTTTCCCCAATCAACTTGAAATTTTGAGACAATATTCTTGAGATATTATGCATTCAGTTAAAAATATTAAAAAAAAAATTCTAAAAAAAATTATTTTAATACCTTACCGTGCCCTTAAATAGAATTTTGTGATTTTAATATTAGAAATGAACATTTCGTATTATAATCTGGAGAAAACAAAATTTTAACATTATAACGTCATTAAATATAAAATTTTATTTTAGAAGGAATTTTAATGATACAAAGAAAAAGTTTACGTAGGTATAATTGTAGATTTTTAAGGAATTATTTTCATATTTGTCCAAATTAGGAACGCATGCATGCGAAAAAGTGACGTTTCATAATGTTTGTTCAATTTTTAAACAGGGCCGAAGCGACAGACAACAAGGGGTCCGCGTAACTGTGATTTTGTCACACTTTGTTATATATAGTAAATTTTTGTAGTTTTGAAAAGGGGGGAATGGAGCTTGGCCCGGGACTCTTAATTTTTCTCCACGACCCTGTTCATAAACAGGAATAAACAGGAAATTAAAATACATATATCAAAATCTATACTCTAATTCCCCAAGTCAGTAAAAATTACAATAAGAATTACTCTTACAATCTAGAACTCGAAAATAAATTCATAAATTTTTGGTTGTGAATTTTTTTAAGTTATGTTATTTTCAACCGTCTACCCAGTGGTTTTTATTATTTTATTCAAATTCTACCAAACTTTTTTTTTAAGCAACGGTAAAGGTACATACTATTTCAGAAAAACAGAAAAAGGATAACTTAAAATTGTTCTCCGAAAAAACCTCCCATTTAATAAATGATTCTACTGTTGTCATTTTAAATAACAAAATCCGTTTTATATCCCATTTTTCCTATTTAAGCCCCAATTTTCATTTTATGGAAATTTCCAGTTAATTGAATATGTTTTAACCAACGCAAGAACAAAAAATTTAAATAAATACCTTTATCCCTTTATTCCACATATTACATATACATATATTCCCTACATGAATATATACATATTTATAAATTGTCCACCGCAAAAATTAACAAGAAAATAAACAATGAGATGGACTTGTTTGGACTTATTATTGTTATTATTATTAATATTCACGCTACTCTACAACGCCACGCTAGTCATGTTTAAATATCACGTTCGTCCCACCACTGTTTATATGTATTATGACAACGAGTACATATTTACAAATAAAATATAATACATATGATTAAAACGTATATATGTATTTATGCGTACCAGAGACATATTATAATAATATTCGCACGTATTGTAGTAAAACGCACTCACGCATACATATCAGCTGGTGAACTAAAACGTTATGTTATAAATTTTGTGGAAGGTACACCAATGGGCAACTGTGGAGTACCACCCACAGAGTACAGAACCAGGGTACATACAGTGGCTAGTCAAAAGTATTTGGACAGTCATATAACAAACAAATTTTTATAGTTAAAACCAGGTGAACAGTGAAATTAATAAAAATTTTGACTTGTGTTCTACATAAAATGATTTATTAACTATCCTTTTTACAAATTAATAAAAAAATCTAAATCCAATTCAGTTACTATTTAAAAATTAGCATTTTTTCACTTTAGAGTAAATAATTAACACTTTTCAAAAGTATTTGGACGATACAATTTCCATTCTTTATCAGCAATAAAAAAAAATTTGTTTTAAGTATTTAGTATTTAGTAGCGTATTTCATTGCCTTAATCACTTCTTTTAGTCTGTTACGCATTGACTTCACTAGTTTTGATGTCGTTTCAGGCCAAATTTTACTCCATTCTAATTTCAAAGTCTTAATTAAACTTTGTTGATTTGAAATGTGATAACTTCGAATTTCTTTCCCCAAATGATGCCAAAGGATTACAATTGGATTGAAATCAAACGATTGGGGTGGTGTCTGTAATCTTTTGGGGGTATTATACAGGTACATTATCTTACAAAGTATGCGGAACGCTTTGTATCGTTATTCTGTTAAAATAAAAACGATCTTCCAGATTTAATTTTTCAACATTTTCATGTAAATTTTCTTTCAATATGTTCAGGTCAACATACTTATTCATTATTTTGTCCATTATATTAAAATTTCCCACTCCACTTTGAAACATGCAGACAGATTATAAATAGATATACAGACAGTAGGAATTAGTTTAACAATTTTTTCTTGAATTTTCCAGTCAATTCTTTCTACTTTCTACTTTATATACTTTATGTAGAAAGAATTGACTGGAAAATTCAAGAAAATAGTTTGATAAAGTAAGGGCCCCTAATATTAGTGCTTGTAAAATTCACATCCTATATCTTTCCAGGGAACATAGTTATCGCTTTTGTCATATTAGTTGCCGCATTAATAGAACGGTATCACTTCACCTACCATCGTTCTAGGGGCTAGTATAAAGCCGCCCTTAGTTGATAGGAAAATCCAGGAATTTCCTCGTAGGTTGAAGGTTTTCTACGCCTTCGCGATGTTCTATCTCTTTTTTGTCGCTTTAATGATCGATAGGTTCTTTGAGTTCAGTATAACAATTACACGACTTGGTGAAATGGTGAATCGTCAACAAATACACTCGCATATTTTTAATTAAATAAAATTTGTTTATTAATTAATAAAAGGGAATTAATAATAATAACACGAATAACGATGCAAATATTTTAACAAATTATTTTTTATAAGTTTTTGCGTTGATGAATCCAAGCGGAGCTATGTTAGTAGTTTGACAGCAAAATTAGAAGTGATGGAATAAAGATTACAATATTTGTTACACAAAGTTTATATATTTTTATTTTGGAAATTTTCAGATTGTTCTAAATTGTTCTATAGGGTATAAACATATATTTTATATTTAATATATGTTAATATACTTTTTCTTAGAAACCACCCCTATTTACTCTCTCCTTTTGCCAATCACACCCGTTGCCATAGCAACTCTACGTCATCACTTATAATCTCTCCTACACTATGCAAGGATTTGAAGACTTTCAATTCTGTGCTTTTTATGCAATGAACAAAACACGTCTATTTTAGCTATTGAATACATGATAGCTAATTGCTATATTTGATAATTTTACATTTTTTCACTTTTCTGAAAATTTTCAATGGAAATTCAGTTGAAAATACCCAGCGCCTGTTCCAGCGTCGTTACACTAGCCAAGAGTAGCAAAAATAGAAAATACATTAATACCCGAACCATAGATATACAAAATACCAATTTCATATTTCATAATTACCGTGACCAGTGTCGCCAGCAAACGACGTCACAACGCTACCCCTAGCAAATGATTATGGTACATACAGCACGTTATCACTTGAACACATCATTTGTCTATATACAGATACGTGAATGTGTTTGCGCAATATGGTGTATGTATAACTGCGCACCTTACAGACCATCTGAGTTTTTTGAAAGTTGCCATTTCTATTACAACCAAATTTTTATGATAGAAATGGTACTAGAAAAAGTTCTTTTCTTGGATGTAATGGAAGTGTAACGAAGAAAAACACTATCGGTTGAAGTAGCCTCAAGTATATGTGTATATTTTTGCCGCCTAACTGATAAATTAAAGAAAAATTAAAAAATTAGACTTAGAAAAAAAATTTTTTAGCTCACTTAGGTTGTTAAATAATGCATTAGATCAGTTTTATCAAAAAATTAATATATAATCCCATTTAAAAATCTATAAGTTTCTATCATAGCTCGAAATATCATAAGAGCTATAAAGCTCCTGACTATAACAATCGGTTGCCCCCGTCGATATCTACAAATCTTATTTGAACAATTTTTTGATTAAATCAACGGTTTGGCTGTAATAAAAATGGCAACTCTCGAAAAACTCACACAGTATATGTAGTATATTTTTTATATATTTTATTTTAAGAAAAATATCCTTTTATTTTGAGAATTTTTTTGTTCAGTAGAATTTTTACACTTAAATATGACACATTTCATATTTTTTCTGTTTAAATTTCACGAGTTGATTAAGAAAACAATGACACTAAGAACGATGTGACCCTTATGCCGAACAGTAACAGACTAAATTAGAAGCGATATAAATTGCACAACATTGCACTTTACGAACGACAAATCTTTATAGCAACTTTGTTTCTGTATTCTGTGGCCAGAACTCTTCCTATTGGATTACAGATACGTGAACGAGCAGAACAACATGAATATTTTTAATAAAAATTACCGTGTACTCAATAGCAGCGATCGCGGGCAATAGCAGTCTCACCTCTAATTTTGTATATTATATGAAATAAGATTTATATTATTTTTTATGATTGTGTAAATTGTGTAAAAGGAACTTAACTCTTCCATATATGTATATGTATCTACTTATGTAGGTATACGTATATTTTTGCAACATTCTCACATCAGTGAAAATTTGTTTGTATTCTCAGGACCTCTAAACATGATGATATTTTGCGTTCTACATATTATATGGGAGCTTCTCGCCTATATACGAATACGAATGGATGAAATGAAGGCAATATAAACATTTTATATATCATTATGATGACGTTTTCAAACATTAACATGATTCTCTAAACACAAAATTATATTAATATATACATTTATTTCATTTCATATTTTATATACGTGTATAATGTGAGGTGAGGTATATTATATATGTGTATATAAAGAAGTTACAAAATTTATAGTTTATATAACTTAATATGGCTTCAAACTGTAAAACTTTCTACAAAACTTTTAAATTTTATTATTTGATAAATTAGTTTATTTGACAAATTTTGGGATCAAAGAGGTATACATAGGTTTAGCAAAGTCGCTGTGGCATATATGTAGATAGTTGGAACGTTAGAAAGAAACTAGTTACAGTAAAAGTTCTCAATAATATTGTTCCTCACAGTTAGTGTACTACCATCTTCGTCTCATTGTGTCATTGTGAACGAGATTTCGAATCGCTACAACTAAATAATATATCACTAATCAATAATTCTATTCCGAAACAATAAAAATTGCACCTTTCTTTTATAAGTTAAATCTTGCACAAACTATTAGCAATAAAAATTAAACAATTCTTTAGATAATTGTGACGTTACTGAGAGCTACTACTGTACCAAAAAATTAAATATACCGGTACCGAATTAATTACAAATTCAATGATTTCTGTTTTCAAAAATTGTTTGATAATGATTATAAGAGTTTTAACAATAAAAGTAGTAGGAAAAAGTTGCCTATTATGAGATAACTTTTTTAAAGCAGTGTTTTTCTAAAAATTTTCAATTTTAGCTACTAAAATCACCTCTAGTCTATGGAAAATATATTCTAGTTTGACTGCCAGAAGTAAAAATCTGATAGTAGTTCAACTTTATTGTTGGCAAACGATTTTGTGTCAAAAGTGTCATTTTTGGTCATCGAAAAAAAAGTTTCCTAATATGAGATAGTAAAGGATCCTAATATGAGATACTGTCTTATATTAGGACAACTAATAACTAATAACTAATAACTAATAACTAATAACTAATAACTAATAACTAATAACTAATAACTAATAGTTCTGATTTTAAAAATTAAATCTATCGATTATCTTTCGATCATATAAGAGTGTGCGGGAAATTTACATAAAATGAACTCTGTGCATAATTGAAATAACGTGTTCTCAAATTCTAAAGTTAATAATTTCCTAATATTAAACATGTAGTTCCTAAAATGAGATACCTCATATTCGGAGTCGTTGGGTGTCTCATATTACGAAATATTTAACGCTACAAGTTCTTAGATCATGTTTTTTTTCTTAGGCAAAGTATTTACAGAAATGCGTGATAAATCATTAATACAATATGTGCACTTTTCGTGAAAAAAAAGTTGTAAATAATTAGACGATAAACAAAGGAAATACATAACATAAAAACACAATATGTAATTTTTTTTGGCATTAAAAAACAAATTTTTGTTGGCACAGAATGTCCATTCGGCGAAAATTGATATTTTCCGAATGTCAGTTCGGAAACTAGCGAAAAGTTTGACCAAGGAAATTACGTAGGGAAACTCCCGATCAGTCGTAATAATTTTTGTTCAATCTACACCTCATTTGTAATGTTCATAAATTTTTTTCAGATATTTTTGAAATGTCTGATGATAAGGGTCAGGATCATTAATTTTCAAGAGTTAAAAAAAATGAACAAAAAGAGGTATATAGCTTTTTGGTATATTATTATTGAATTTGTGTTTTAATGAGCTTTCCTTTGATACCCTACTCACAACAGTGCTCTTGGGCAAAAAAAATTATTCAACTTTTATAGGTTATCCCTTGAAATTAACCACCAAAAGCAAAATTGAATGTCTATAACCAGACCATTACAATTTATCTTAGCGCATTTTTAAAATTTTCGCGTCGAATGATTTCAAAGAAAATCACCTGTGGTAGACGAATAGACATCGAAATGATTGCAAAAGTGCTCCGTTTTGTCAATTTTAGTACGGAACATTAAAAAGGCAGAAAAAATTTTTTTCCAACAATGATAGTATGTTATACACCAAGGGACTAAAGTATGAGTTGTAATCCCGAGTGTGAAGTTTGTTGCCAGATGGCCTGTAATGACCCGAGGGCAACAAATCACACGAGGGATGAAAAAAACCACTTTAGTCCTGTGGTGTACATTAGGGTGGTCCTTAAAAAAACTAATATTTCAAAATTACTAGGGGCACCCGTTCATTTTGTTCTACAGTATGAAAAAAGACTTCCATGAAAATTTTAGATTTTTAAAAAATGTTTTAGGAGTCGCTACCAAGTTTTGAATTTTCAAAATAATCGAATTTTTTTCAAAATTTCTGTTAAATTTCATCAAGTTTGTGAGCACCAAAGTGACATTGATTTTGAACTAAATAATAAATTAGGACATTACATTAACTTTTAATTAGATATCACTCACTCATAGCTCATTAAAGAGATGTTCCCAGCGCCTGGATGACACTCCAAAGCGCATGTCTGGGAACATCTATTTAATGAGCTATGAATAAACGATATGTAATTAAAAGTTAATGTAGTGTCCTAATTTATTATTTAATTCATAATCAGTGTCACTTTGGTGCTCACAAACTTGATGTAATGTTATAGAAATTTTGAAAAATCTTCGATTATTTTGAAAATTCAAAACTTAGTAGCGACCCCTAAAACATTCTTTAAAAATCGAAAATTTTTATGGAAGTCTTTTTTCATACTGGAAACAAAATGAACGGGTGCTCCTAGCAATTTTTAAATATTAGTTTTTTAAGGACCACTCTAGTGTATATAGTGTTTTTTGCAATTCCGGATAATTTAAAATTACAAAAATTAAAAAGAATTACTTAAATGTCAATGAAATTGTGTGTAATAATATTCTATCAAGTATACTTTCGAGAAATCAGTCGAATTGTACAATACAACTGTTTGTTTTTATCTAGAAATTTGAGTTTGTTTATTATTTTCAATTACCTAGCAACGCTATTTAAGTTAAATTTCTATAAATTGTGCTTGCTGATTGGTTTAAAAGCGAGAGCAAATCAATTTTTTAATCCCTTGGGACTAAAGGTAAATTTTTTAGTCCCTTGGGACTAAAGGTACCACTTTACTCCCTATTATGAGGGACTAAATCATGTTTTTTAGTCCCGGAATTGTAAAAACTAATTTTTTGATTCAAAAATAATCACTTATTATTAAATGAGAGGTTTGTAGTTTTTCGAATAAATTAGCGTTTACGTATAACGAAAATTTGTTGCCTAGCAATTCTTTGAGCTAAGTTGCTTTTAGGCAAGAAATTTGAGTTGTAGAAAACACAAATTTATTCAGAAAAAATATATAACTCAAGTGTAATACGGTAAAACAATTTAACGAATAAAATAAATTAGTTTAATTCATACTATTATTTAAAACATTGTTACCATGGTTCTGAAATCAGTTAAACTTACCAATACGAATTTTGGTTTCGTTTTTTAATCGTGTTTATTTACAACGAAATATTTTATACCATTTTTCTCGCTGTTGAAATCTGTCCTAACTTTTTTTCAATGGTAAAAGTGAATAAAACTACAATATTCTTATGGGACTTGATACATATGAGTTAAATTATTATCAAAGAAATTTTTAATCTTTGAACAAAAAAATTCTTTGAAAGTATAGAATTTTGAAAGTATAGAAAACGCTTAACACTCAATGTCGCATAATCTTTCCCCATGATCGAAAAACATCATAAAATTCACAAAATCATTAAGAAGAGAATTACTTAAAATAGAAAATTCTCGTTTCACTATTCCAGTTTAATATGTGTTAACTGCAGATAGGGATAACGTATCTAGGTATATTTCACTCATATATTTAAACATATACAAAGTTATATTATTTATAACACAAAACCATAGAGAATGCGAAATAAACATTCTTCTTCATCACATCAACCCGGACTTCACGTCTATATATTATATTATGACGACATGAAACACATAAAATTAAGGTGTAATAAACGTTCAGGAGCTGTGAAAATTTTCATTAAAACAAAAATAATTACTCGTTTTGTAACGAAAGAATCAAATTGATGATAAAATTTTACATACGTATTAACGGGTATAAAATATAATATAGGATGGATTTTAATTCGACAGAGCCAACTAGACCAAAAGCGGCGCCCGATACTATAACCTTTCTACTGTTGGTAGAAAATTGCTGTGATCTTATTACGTTTATATAGAACTGCTTAGTCTAATAGCAACTAAATTTTATCTATTCATTAATTTTACAATAGACATAAAAATTTTTTAAAAAGAGATTCTTGTAGGGATTGCCGAGGAGAACATTTGTGCAGAATGTTAACTCCCGGAAATGTTTTTTTATATCATGAATAGCGTTTTTTGACCTTTCACCGCTTACGTAGCGAAAACGGTGATAGATACATTAAAAAGTGTTAAGACCTTTACAAAAAAAGTTCGCGAGACCTGTCTATCCTATACAGGTGAAAAGATACAGCGCTCCAAACGCGCACTCAAAAATTCACTTTTTCTAGCGTTCCGGTAAGGTTCCGGACGGCACACCTTGCCGGAACGCTAGAAAAAGTGGATTTTTGAGTGCGCGTTTGGAACGCTGTATCTTTTCACCTGTACAAGATAGACAGGTGCTCTCGCTGACTTTTTTGTAGAGAATTCGATTCTCTACAAAAAAGGTCTTAACACTTTTCAATGTATCTATCACCGTTTTCGCTACGTAAGCGGTGAAATGTCAAAAAACGCTATTTATGAATTTTCAATATTGTTTAAACAATATAAAAAAACATTTCCGGAAGTTCACATTTTGCACAAATGTTCTCCTCGGCAATCCGCACAAGAATCTCTTTTTAAAAATTTTTTATATCTATTCCAAAATTAATGTTTAGTGAGATAGGGCTTAAAATTATTGCTATTGGACTATGCAGTGATCTTACTACTTCTGATACAGAATCGCTGTAACCTTACTACTCTGGGTACAAAACTGCTATCACCTTGCTACTGCTGCGGTATCATACTGCTGTGATCTTGCTACTTTGGGGTTGCAGTCTCGGGGCCATTGGGGTCTCGGGGGTAATTTTGCAAAACCATATTTTATATGAAACAAATTCACATTTTATGACTCAAGATATCTGTAACACTTATGTTTAGTGACATTATATAAATTTCCTTTCACCAATTTCTTCAAATTATTAGGGGGGTATTCTAGTCTAGAGGCTCGATTTTAAGGTAATTTTACGGTAGTAATAAAAAAAAAAGTAGGTAAACATTTTTAGTGTCCATTTATCAACAGTTTTTTATTAATATTTGAAAAGTATAAAAATGTATAAAAATTTTAAAAAAAATTCAAAATTGAAATCGGTACAGGCTGGCAAAGTGGTGACTCAAAAAAAAAGTGCCTCCTGGTTGACGTGATTCCCAACCCACCTGGTGATCTGAAACATAAAATTTTAGTTAATTCTTAATAAACAAGGATGTAGAATTAGTGAGACGTAGCCGATTTGAAAAAAATTAATTTTTTCACAGAATGGCGTCCATTAAAAAAAACAATCATTTTTTTGCCTCCTTTTTTTAACCTTGGAAATTTTTTAAAAATAATAAATAAAATCCAGAAACCCCCACGGCGAACCAATTTTGATAGTATTTTTGCATGTGAAAAATTTGTATTTAACACTGAAAAGATGCCTAGTAGGTACACAGATAAAAAATAACCATAACTCCGAAAATAATTCGAATTTACGTAAATGCTTTTAAAGGCTTATTCTTAAAGGTCTGAACTTTGAAAAATCGTTTTTTTCGAATTTCTAGACTAGAATACCCCCCCTAATATTTTTTAGTTCAAATTGATTACGCTACTGATTTTAATTTGACGCACCGCAACTACCAATACCCGAAAAATTCATCAAATATCTGATTTATTAGAAATTGTTGTGGTACGCCGTACTCGTAATATTGTACAAGGCACTTGAATACATGCACAACTCCCAAAAGAATTAGAAATAGATTTTTTGCTTAAGTTTGATAACAGTATTCCTAACCTAACCTAATATAATCGAATCTGTATCTTTTCCCATTTACAAGATCCCCACGCGAAGAGTTTTATTCGGGACACCTGTATACAGATATAGTCGGTTATATGATAAACGGTAAGTTATATGCTCTGGGACTATATGGTATACACATAATAACGGTACATAATACCAAACGTTCAGTTAGTTGACTAAAATGAAATTTATATCAAAAACTTTTTATCTGTCCATTAAAATTTTAATTGCTTATAATTTGAAATGAAAAAGCACATATCGTATCCATAGTTAAATTTTACAATCGTATAAAGTATAAATTTTATTAAGATTTAAATTCTAATTTTCATATAACAACCAACGGAAAATGTTCAACGCTTTTCACGTGGGAACAAAAAATCAAAGTATTCTTTTGTTTTTTAAACAAAAATTAAAAAAATTCAATTCCGCATATAATTTATGTTTATTACCTCCTGAATGAAAACTAAAGTGTTTTAAATTTTAAAATATTATATGATATTTTAAAGGTAGAACAGTATATTAAGGGGGACCACTAGTGTGAAATTTTGAAAAAATCGATTTTTTTGTTGCATATTTCGATAATATGTACTTTTAAAAATGACATACTAAAATTTCAAGTGCATATTTCAAATAGTTTTGGAGTTACAGCCATCTGAAGAGCGGAGTCTGGTTTCTATTGTTGTCCTTAGGGTATTGAGAAATGTATGAAGGTTAATATGTGGGGGGGGGTCGTGTACGTGACTGCCAGCTACATGTTTTGGACCTGCTAAAGTAACTACTACTTGTCTATGAGACGACGATCTCTAATAGCAGGACGAAGGGAAGAGGAGAATTGACACGAACTGTTATGCTCACAGAACAAATAGAACGAATATAACTATCTCTTTTCTGCAATCACTTATGTGCTTTTATGTGCATCTTAGGCTGCTTAGTGTCATTTGCTCAGTACCCGTCGCTGAGTGTTGTAAGTCAGTCAAACAACAATGCATTTGACTGTTGTTAGCATTGTAGAACACGCACAAGTATCACACATATGTATGCGAACCAAGGTCACGTACACCACCGATCACTCACACTAACAGAGTTTACCGCACAAATACAAAGTAAACACCGTGCACGTATACAACATATTTTCTATCTCAAGTGGTTACACAGGTTCCAGTAGTATAGAGATAGATATTTTTTTTCTAGTGCTCTATGGTTATGCTAAAAAGAGATAGACGGAATACATATTATGCTAAAAAGAGACAGATCACAATGAAGGCAACGACGGCGTCAGAGATCATCGTCTCATAGACAAGTTGTAGATCCTTGCACATTTAAACGGCGAGTCATGAGAGATTGGGAATAACTTGCTGAATTTTCAGTTTTTTTGTCCAAAAATCTATCATGTACTTACAACATATTCACAAATATATCCTTAATATATAAAAATATTCCATGCAGTAGTTTTCTTTAAAAAAGTTCCCAACAATCACCTCTTTTCCAGACGGCCATACTAGTGGTTTCCCTTAAACACCAAATGGCTAAAGTGTGACTTTTGATCCCACGTGTGAAGTTTATTATCAAAGGGCTCGTAAAAACCCAAAGGCAACAATTATACACACCAGAAGGAATCAAAGAAACATTTTAGTCCCGTAACGTATACATAATAATTTTTTTTCAAGAGAGAGTAAAGGGGAAATGGTACATGAATGATAAGAAATTATTGAGTGTTGTAGGAAAGCAGTATGGAGCATAGTCTAGATGTGACTGCCATGCAAAAGTAGTCGCATTATGTGGTAATAGACACAAGTCTACGTTTTACATCCCATTTGCGTTGAAAATAGGTGTTTCCCCATGGATTGCTTGTTGTCTGTTGAAAGCCTTTCTTTACTTATATTCAACCTGTTCCGATTAAAAAGATCACAAGGTGCATAGGCTCCCATTGAACTTGAGACCCTATTTTGACCATGTTCCCATCATCCAATGGAACTTAGATTTTGGCTCAGTTTGATTAGTAGTTTAATCCACCATAAGATTGTACTTATCCTTTGACAGGCCATTTCCTATAAGGTTCTTGGTAGACTTCTTTTAAAAAAATTATTCAAATATCATTTAAATTGTGTGGGTATAAATCAGGTTATACTGTGGTCAAAAATTAAATGGAGTAATTTTAGGCTCCGATTTCTGTTATTTTTGCTTTCATGTCTCATAACTTTAATTTCTTTTGTTACAGGTGAGTGGCTGTTTTGAAGCCCAACAACCCTCATTTAGTACGTAAGTATACGATTGAATTTGAAGTTTGGAAAAGAATGCTGACACTTAATATCGAGAAATTTATGGTTTCATTTGAAAGTTATTTTCCTGGTTTAAACGAGGAAAAAATAATTATTATTGGATTGAGTCGCCGTACTTCAGATAACTTGTCCATCACAAAGACCATCTACTTTCATTATTAGTATTCCATACCAAAATTAGCAAAATAGGGCATTTTACGGAATCACTTTGGTATTTGTTTGCCCACTGGAAAACGGAAAAAAATAAGGCATCGTATAGTGTGTCATAGATAGGACCGGATTTGCTTTTGAGAGACTGCGGGGCACTTCTCGCGTGGAGGCTCTGAGTACTTCAGGGCTTATTATTTCTATTCTACTCCTATTTTGAGAGATTCATTATCAAACTTGTAGCGGACGCTACATTATTTTGTGGGAGAAACAGAGCAGGTGCCTCAAGTGCCGTTATGTAAATCTAGCTCTAGTCATAGAAAAATTGAAGCCTTCTCCGGCCCTTATCTCCAAAAATCTGGCAAAAAACCATGAATACTGAACATTTATCAGGATTAAAAAATTCGTGCTTAAAAATAATTGATTGCTCGAAATACTATTTGCGCAAAAACAACTTACACTCGACCGATTTTCTTATAGGTATGTTATTTGCACAATTTTGTGTGATATGTATCAGCTGTCGTATTCTTATAATTAACTCTTTTAAACAAACCATATGGAAAAATTTTTTCTGTCTCAAAATGCCGGATTTTTTATTGCCAGCGATAAGTACAACACAGTAAAAAAAATTGTGTCCTGCGTAAAAAAAAAAAACTAGTGATTGAAATTTTTGTGTTAAATAAGTAACACAACCCTGCGTTAATGTAACATTTCGTGTTTGTGTTAAATGAAAATATTAACACAAAATTCGATTTAACAGAATAAAAATGTTAAATTGTTTTGAACAACAAAGAAGTAACACAATCTTTGTGTAAAGTAAAAGAATGTTATAAGTACGTAAGTTACATTAGAATATATATGTACCAAAATATATATAATAAAAAACGCCGTGAGCAGCGGGGCCCATCACGGTAGTCGAATTTTCGCCTTCATCTTCGGTATTGAATGTCTACAAGCGAAATGTGATTGAAAGTCCACAAGCGATTTGTAATTTTGGTGGTTTCAAAACTGATGATGAGTGTCCGGTTGATCGGGGCTTTAAAAAAAGGTTTTAAGTTTTTAAGGGCTGAATCTCAGTAAATTTCAATTTTGTGCCGATAGCAGTTAACAGGGAAAAAGCCAACACAATTCGTACGAGGACATTTCTATCGATGCTTATCCGCCAATTGCCTTTGTGTTTTATTTTTAAATATTAAAAAAGGAACTTAAATAGACCGGTGTGAACCTGGTGCCCGACTTTCGAAAATTTAAAAATAAATAATACAGCTCGTTTGTACTTCGTTTGTACCCGTTTGTACCGCATTTTATTTTGTTTGTACCTCAAAGGGTAAACATCTAGAAAAAATTTAAAAAATGACCAACGCCCAACTATTAGACATTTTAATTTTATTAGTGTCATTCGACAGGGGTTCGCTTGTACCCGTTTGTACCTTTTTTCTTTTCGTTTGTACCTCAAAGGGTTCGGAGATACATGATATTCGAAACATTCTAGGTCGCATTAAGTTTGTGTTTTTAGAGACATTGAAAATATGACGACGGCATTTAAGAGAGCTCTATTTCCACACGTTTGTATCTTTTTCCTTTTCGTTTGTACCTCAAAGGGTTCGGAGATACATGGCATTCGAAACATTCTAGGTCGAATTAAACACTGAAAATATGAAGACGGCATTTTATAGAGGTTCGTTTGTACACGTTTGTACCTTTTTTCTTTTCGTTTGTACCTCAAAGGGTTCGGAGATACATGTTATTCGAAACATTCTAGGTCGAATGAATGTTTGACATCCTAGAATGTTTTCGTACGAGGGCATTTCTATCCATGCTTATCCGCCAATTGCCTTTGTGTTTTATTTTTAAATATTAAAAAAGGAACTTAAATAGTAAACTGGAAGGCTTTTATGAAGATATTTTTTCTTTCCAAAAAAATCCAAAATTTCTATTTTATAAATAATAAAAATCCACAATTCCTAATTTATAAATAAACAGTGACTTTAATAACATTTTCAAATTACTTAATATGTATGTATTTCATTTGTTAAAAAATTGTATCCACTTTTTTTTAAATTTTTTAAAATTACTATTCGCCTACTTGTATTTAGAACATTTAAAACACATTTAACAATAGCATTCAATTCCGATGTAAAAATGGAAGAAGTGGAGGGAAAAGTAATGTGGACTCCCTAAAAGGTACTAGCTGGATACTAACTGAATACACGTACAAAATTTCAGCCCTCTAGGTTTCCTTAGAGAGTCTCTAGACGTGTTAGAAAACAAGCAAAAAAATTAAGGAAATATTGGCGTAAAAATCGTGGGGGTAAGGGTTAAAAGTTGGAACCCCCAAAAAACAGTGTCTGGCTATTAGCTTAACCTGTACACAAAATTTCAGCCCTCTAGGTTTATTTGGGGAGATTTTGACCCGAACGAAACTGTTAAAAAACAAGAAAAATCATGTTCTTTTGAGTATAAAAATGGTGGGGGTAGGGGTTAAAAGTCGAGACCCCCAAAAGGCACCCCCTTGATACTAACTCAATCCGAATACAAAATTTCAGCCCTCTAGGTTTATTTGGGTGACCTGTGCGAGTGGTACAAACTTCGAAAACGTCGAAAATGCATGAAATTGTAGCTTAAAAATGAGAGGGGTGGGGGTAAAATATTAAAACCTCCAAAAAGCACAACCTAGGTACGAACTTTATCAACACACCAAATTTCAACCCTCTACGTTAATTCTGGGGGGCTGGGAGCGTGTTAGATCCAGCGAAAATCGTTTTTTCCCCCCTCCACTCCCACCAAATCATCCTAGGAAGCTGAATTTTGGATATGTTGTAGATAATTGACCGAAACATTATTTAAAACCGGTTTGGAAAAGTTTTATTGCTTTTCCGCCCCCCCCCCCCCACCACCCCTTTAAAGGTCAGGTCAGAAAAAAAATTTGCCCAAAATTTGACCCCACTTTGATAGTATGAGGTGCCTCAAAGAAGAGCCCCATTGACCAAATTTCATCTCTTAACTTCCATAGGGGGGCCCTACACAAATTAAAAGGTGGCGGGAATATATATATATATATATATATATATATATATATATATATATATATATATATATATCAGACATTTTTTTTCTACATATTCGTGTTCTACGAGTCCGAAAACGGATAGCGCCCCTACTCTCGCCTCTCGCAGCTCTTATCGTATAGACTGTATAAGTCTAATTTTTCGGAAAAAATTCGACTAAAAAGATGAGAGTAATTCTTATTATTAAACAAAACCGAAAAATTATAATTTTTTTCAGTTAAACGTTTAAAAATGAAACAATTTCCTTACATTTTAAAGTTATTTTGTTATAGATTCAGTTACAAAAAATCATGTAAGTTTACTTGAGATTGTATATTATAATATTTATAATATACAAAAATCCAATACAAAGATCCTAACATCAAAAAAGTGAACCCTAGGAATTTACAAAATATAAGTTATACTAAACTATGTTGATAAAATTGAATATTATTTACAAATATACCGTATTTCGGAAAATCTGTCATAGATGGCGGCGCCTGTACCAGCGAATATATACATATCACGGCATTTTGAGCCGCCATATTGTAAGACGAGTTAACTCGTCTTAATCATTTAAAGAGTAAAAACAACTACAAGAAATTTCCACTCACAATAATTTTCAATATTAAATTTATTTTTCCTAACACGAGCTCACAAAATGAAACGAAATTTCCAAGAAATTACACAAATCAACGTCAACAATTATATTTAATAATCCCACACATTATTGGCTGAGTACATAAATAAATTTATTTACTATCTTACCAACCGACAAAATAAACATGGCATGTGTCATGAAATAAAATAATATTTTCTGGATATTATAATAACATAAATTAATTAAAATTAAATAAATAATATTAATATTGTCATAAATAATTACATTTCCATTTAGTCAGTCACAACAAGTACGAGTATGTATGACAAAATTCCAACATACACGGGCTCGCTCGCCACCACAAAATTCAATTTGATTTCCAAAAACCACATATCTGTATAAAATCATCGATACGAAACCGAAGACAATAATATTCATTGCCAATCAATATATTTCAATCATATAGGATACGAGGTATTTACAGAAGTGTGCAAAAATAAGCTAACACTTACCAATTTTTGACGGTTGAAGACTATTCGTAAGAGAAAGTGAATTTTAAAATCCTATAAAGATTTATTGTAAACATAATAAACAAAAAGTTCGATATTTCTTGGTTCAATACAACCCGGCAAAATAATAAAATCATTAATGGATCATTACGAGCAGAGGGGATAGTCAAGGGGGAGCACGGATGGACAGGGTCCCCTCAAGACGGCTTCAATGCCACCCTGAAAAAGTTCATGCACATTCTATAAAAAACGATTTAAATAAATTATTTTACACAGTACAATAGTTTTTTTTTTTATCACAAAAAATTGGCTTAACCCTTTGCATTTATAAGACATGTCTAGCATGACAAGGTGGTTTGGCCATTAGCTCAACCATATCTGGGTCTGTGGACAATAAATAGCCTTGATCCAACTCTTGAAAGTAGCAAATCTAACAAAAAGAGCATTTAAAACATTTAATTCGAGCTTTGAGAAAAAAGGTTGCAAGTTTTTTTAAAAAAGAGGAATAAAATGTGTATCACATGTCTTACCAGCTAACCGAGAAATACGTTTATTTGTGCTTGAGTGCAAAGAGTTAAAATATTTATCACAAACAATTTATTCTATAAATAGATAAAAATAAGCAAAGAGTTTTTTCTCTACTGGCCGGATTTCCGTCAAACCCACTTAAGGTTAAATTTATGTTGGTAACCCTGTAAATTATGATAAAATTAAAATTTTTTGTCACAGTAGCAAGAGAAACAAAAAATCCATTCCATACACTCAGCGTTTAACATATTTTGAGATTGTGCTAGCACGGTAACTATCATTACTCTGATTGTAATTTATAGAGTTATAGAAATCAGTCAAAATTTTAGCAAAGTGAGACTAGCAGTAAGAAAGATATCGACATTTAATAGGTCTTCACGGTTGCGCTATAGCTATATCATTACTTAGATTCCATTGAAACAGGTAAGGGACCATCTATAGGAACCATCAAACCGCATAATTTCTGACAATTTCATTGAACACGACTGAATAGTTTCGAAGCTATTAAATCCAACTGCTGGGATTTTCGGACACACAGACGGAAAGACAGACAGATGCGAAACCAAATTTGTTTAAAACACTCAAAAAGGTTAAATGTGCTTGAAAATTTTCATTTTAGAAAGAAAAAGTGATTTCATTACTTCTGCTATTTTAATAGTCCCAAAAGCAAACACACACCCATTAGTATACGAAAACACAGTAGACCAATAAACAATACAAGAGGTGAAAACGACTATATACACTCATTTATGTCTGCTACTGTACTTGATTACATTACAATATATAGGGTATTTGATAATACATTTGTATTTGTAATAATATAATTGCCAATTATTGAATCTGTTATAACACATATAATGGATAATTCTTGTTTGACGACAGAACGAAACGGGGTGTGCCATTCGCATTTGGAGGACTAGGACGAACGAAGCCCGTGGATAATATTAACGTAATCATTCCACATTATAGTATTAAACTAGCTTTTGGCTATCCGATAAGCGCCCTTCTGCATAACAATATAATATATTGAATGTGTAATATATAACGTAATAAACATACATATAACATCCTCCCCTAACGAAATGTGGTGGATCCGAATGAATATCCCTTTTAATTCCTTTGATTCCCCCAATTCAAATTCAGGGAATTGTTAAATTGGTAACTTTAATGCATATTGTACATGTATATATGTATATGTATATTAATTATTAAAATATTTGGTATTTATTTGGGTTGAAATGGTCGAGTTTGATGTTGAGCCGAGCGTAGCTTAAAGATTACCATAAAGGACGAAATTTGTTTTGAAATTATTACGAAAGGAACATAAAATTGGCCATTGACGATATCGGTTAAAAAGGTGGAATCGTTGGAATGACAAAAATTTGAACTTTTTAACGTAGTTGCTCCGAGATAGTCAGGTACAAAAGTACCTATATCTCAGCGAAAAAATTTTCTTTTGTCAAAGATTAAATAATGTACACTCGTGATCCGATTGAGAGAAAGAAAAGTGCGTATGTATTGCGGTCACACGGATATAAAAAAAAAAAAACATTAGATTTTTTTATTTAAACAAGTCATTATATATGTATACAGGGTAGAATTTTAATAACTCTTATACCTTTTGGTGAATTTCAATAAATTTTTACGATGATTTAGAACAGAATTTGCTAGGAACAACATAACTTAAAACATAGCTATATTGTTTCCAACAAATTTCATTCTAAATCATCGTCAAATTTTATTGAAATTCACCAAAAGTTATAAGAGTTATTAAAATTCCCCCCTGTATACATATATAATGACTTGTTTACATAAAAAAATTTAATGTTATTTTTATATACGTGTGACCAATACATACACATTTTTCTTTCTCTCAATCGGATCACTAGTGCATTAATATTCTTCAGTTATTATATTTGTATACCACTTGTTTTTTTTAATTTCCGCGCGCTTATATTGTAGCAATATAAAATCATTGTTGAAAAAGCGTTGTAAAAACGTTGTAAAATGAAGTTTATAAATTATATTTCAAAAACGGCGTAGTGAGTAATTTTTATTTCTTATTAAATATGGTTTGTAACTTTGTATTTTATAACATATTAAATTTTTATCAAATTCCCTTGACAGGTTTTAATTTTATTCAAAAAAACTAGAGTTTTCCCATAAAAGCCCGTGTTAAAATTACAAAACTTTGAAATCGCTTTTCTCAAAATTGAGGTAGTCAATTTTAATCGAAGTAGGCTCCTATTATTCGTATTAAATTAAATAAGAATCTAGAGAAGTTTCATTAAAATCCTTTGAATCCGTTAAAATCGTTCTATCGACCAACTACCTTAAGGTGAATTTTTCTATTGTACGATGATTAGGGTTGCGGAAAAATTTTCACAACTCTATTTTCTTAATTTCATTGGGAATATTCCTTAATGAAATTTTTTCACAATCATACCACATTGTAGGGGCTATGTCATTAGAAAGGACTATCTTAAAATAAAATTGAAATTCATTTTACCTGTTCTCGTTTCTAACTATCGGGGAAATAGTTTTCTAGGAAAATTTCCAAATTCTTTTGTACTTATTCTCTTTTTGGATACTCCGTAAACATATACTAAAATGTTGTATATTTTGTCCCAAAGGCTGTGAAAACCTCTAGGTACTAAGGCTCTCTGTCGAAATTCGTATCCAGTGCGAATTTTATTAAATATATTTTAAATGTTGTACCAAAATCTTGACCACTCATTTTTACTCAAATAGGGTATTGACACCGAAACGTACAATTTTCTAATAAGAAATTCACTATAAGTAACGAGAAAAAGCCATTTTTTTTTACAAAGAGTCATAAATCAATTTACTTCACTTTGGCTGTGGCAATTCTAGGAAGCCATTGACCTCGCATTATGAAATATCGATAAATTCCTCTCCTGCAACGAATACTAAATAATTTTGTCCATAGAACAAATTTACTATCGACAAGATCGATTGCAAAGGGTATATGTACAAGGCTTACCAACAACCAGAACACCTAAGGAAAACTAACAAGAAGTGAAAATTAGATATAATAAGTTCGATGACGTATTGATTTTGACTAACGCAACAAAAGTTCCGCTGTAAATTTTGACTTACTATTCATAAGGTGATCGAATTTTTGACGGAGAATGTACACTGAACTATGTGTACATTTTTCGCTTCATTACAGAAATGGAATGAAGTAAACAGTCACAATTAGACACCAATTAATCTTTTCAGTATTAATCTTTATTTTAAAAATTCAAATTTGTACGTCCAGTAAAACTATAACATATAAATAGAAAGAAGCTATCGATTGAGTTAGCTGTAATAATAATATTTTTCTTAATTAATAATTTTTTAGATTTTCCAGCTTCATCAAATTTTTTGTCAAAACATTCTGAATATTTTAACAAAAAATATCTAAAATCGATGAGTTGTGCCGGAGATAACAATTCACATTTGAGTCGCTCCATGCAAGCCTCGTTCAGTTCGCCCCAATCAACCAAAACGTCATTTGGAATCGTACTTTTTATAAATTTTATAATCTCTAATATGGCTACCGCTTCAATATTTTTTTGATTCCGAAAAACAATTCTACAAAAAAAGTTTATGTTGAATACGTTCTAACCAAAGTCAATGCCACTTTAATTATTTTTATACGTTTATGTCTTACTACGTTGGTTTATGTTCCAAATATTGCGAATCGATTTCTTTACTGAATTACGGGTTCTCAAAGTTTAAATATATTTTAGAGAGAAAATATAGCAATCAGATCAACTTGAGCATAGATACGGTTTTCACTGGATCTTAACGTTTTGGAGCCTAAGGAACTTACTTAGAAAATCAAATCTTAATAGAAATTTTCCGGAGCTGTCTAAATTAATGAATATCTTCAGATGTAATAGGGCCACAGAAACGAAACCAAACTCGAAACAATTCTATATATAGGGCATTAAAAGGTGCAAAATTTTGACACATTTTGGTCAGTGGTTTTGCAGATCTCGTTGATGCTAATCGATGAAATTTAAACGAAAAGTATAATAAAAAGTTATAATAAAGACTAGCCGTATGCCCGATGGTTTTTTCCACCAACAACATCTTTTTATTAGGTACTTTCTGCTCACTTTTAATGTTTTTCAAAAGCTTAAATCAATATCCACGTTTATAACTTAAAAAAATGATGAACTTCCCATATGAACTTTCATTTTCTGTTTTAACGCCTTAGGGAATAAATTTCCAGAAACAGCTGACTTTCATTTATAAATAGAATTCTCTTGTGCTTAATTTCGTCCTTCTAAACCCAACAGTTTAGGTTGTGCGTTGTCTGTCAGTTAAAGTTAAAGATTCATTAAATAAAATATTATTTATTTTAATAGCCATAGTAACATATTTTTATATACCACTAACTTCAAAAATAACGAATTTATATACAAATTTTCAACCCCTATTAAACCCACTTAGGGGACGAATTTTCAAAAATTCTCTCTTAGTGCTCACCTACGTTACATAACGAACTCCTATGCAAAATTTCATTCTTCTAAACCCAATGGTTTAGGCTGTGCGTTATCTGTCAGTCAGTCAGTGTTAGAAATTTATTAAGTAGATATTTCAATTTGCAACAACTTTCTTTAAAAATCGCAAATTAAATTTTGATTCTTTGTAACCTTTTAACGGAATGTTTTTTTTTCCTAAATTTTCGCCCCAACTACTCAACGTTTTACGTACCTTCAGTGTTTGTATCTGTAATTTTCCTATGTACCCAATCTCATAACAGCTACAGTATATTCAATAATACAATATTGATGTCATATAGTTAATTCCGTAAAGGCTAACATAATGGTGACCTGCAATGTCATGGGATATAAAAACTACACAAAACCATTTATCAACGCCCAAGCGTAAAACCAAACCATACAACATTTATCCCAACCACTTATAAAATATTGTTTGTAATATTTTTTAATAAAAAAAAAGGAATAGAGTAGTAAAAAGAAAAAGTTCCAATTGACATGTTCGTCGCTAATACAATTGTGTCCTTCCGTCGCTGTACGCCTCTCGACCTATTCGACATTCGGGTTCGAATTATATTCGAACAGTGCACCAATAAATCAATTTTTTTCGGTGCTTCCTTAGTACACAGTCTACTACACTCTAATCTAATTCCTACTAATAAGATATATTTTTGTAAAGAAATGAATTTGTTTTGGCGGGAACTGTGTAAATGTAGTCCTGGTCTTGATGACATATGAGGTTCCCGAATTATGTGTCGTAAGTCAAAACGACGTAATTTAAATAATCTGTTTTCCATATATGAACTGCTAACTGCAGAAAGGAAACAAGTCCAAAATTTTTAAAATTTTGTTGTTGTTTTAAATTAAAGATGGTGTATAGACTTGTACTCTATCTGCAGTAAACGCATAAATGAACTACTTACTATGGCCATAACAGATGATAAGAAAGTTCCCTTTCTGTTGTAAATCATCCGCCTATACATCATCTTTAGTTTAACACAAAAAAACGCATTTGAAAAATTTTGGACATGTTCCCTTTCTGCAGTTAGCAGTTCATATAGGTATTACTGTAGAAATATAAAAAGTTGAGAGGGTATTCTAGTCTAGAAATTCGAAAAAATCGAAAATTCATTTTCATATTTTCAAAGTTCCGACCTTTAAGAATAAGCCTATAAAAGGATTTACGGAAACTCGAATTATTTTCGGAGTTATGGTTATTTTTTCCTGTGTACTGTATATGTATATTTTCAGTGTTAAATTCAATTTTTTAATACCTATAAATTACTCGAAACTACTTTTTTCGATACGGTTGACATGATATCTCAAGTTCTAATGCACCGATTTATTTGAAATTTGGTACAGATCTTCTTAATAATATCAAAATTGGTCCGACGTAGGGGTTTTTGGTATTTTTTTTTTTTACTATTTCCTAAGTTGAAAAGAGGAGGCGAAAAATCGAATTTTTTTAAATGAACGCCATATTTTGTGAAAAAGTTTATATTTTCAAATCGGCTACGTCCGGCTAATTCTACATCCTTGTTTATTAAGATTTAACTAAAATTTTATGTTTCAGATCACCAAGAGGGTTGGAAACATGTCAACCAACTTTGTTTTTTTTTACAAAAAAGTTCTCGAAAAGAAGTCTAATTTCTTCTAAGTGAGCAAAATGTAACGCCCTAAAGTTCCACAGGGATTCTTATATCATCAAACTCTGCATTTAAATATGAAACAAGTTTTATTTATACAAAACTGACATATTTTTCCTTATCTTCATACAAGTGTGCCCAACACTGACGCAAAATTTTGTAGACGGTATACTATTAGTGCACCTTACATCCCTTCTTTCTATTCAGTTTTATTTGACTTATTTGAATCAATTGACTTGACACCACACTCGAGGGAGTTGTCGCAAAGTTGATACGGGGCCGTTCCATACTTAGTAAAAAATTTTGTTCCTTAAGTTTAAGATTATGTATTCAATCGTGTAAATTATAGACACACATTTCAACCAGTGTGAAAGCGAATTCTCTCAAAAGAAAATTGAATAACATAATCTTCAAGGTTGAATAAATCATTTCTACAAATTTTTAAAAAGAGACCTTGCATGACTCACGATATGAAACGCCGAAAAATACATAGCAATTTCGTATAGTTTATAAATGGAATTTTCTAAATTGTGCTATTGAACGAGACAAATGACAGTAGTAGGTTGAAGATTCGTGATCGGGTATTCTCCTGAAAATTTTCTCATAGTTTTTATTTTTTCACAGTTTCAGATGAATATCGGCACAACTAACTTAAGATGGCGATTACAGACGCACATTTGCCCGATCCAACCATCACCGTCTAAAAAAGAAGTCTTCGAGGAACAAATTCATGATTTATCGTCCAAAAAAAAAAATTGACAAGGCAGTTGCTAGATTTTTTCGTCCCGCTTTCATTTTTTGACACTTCTAGGGGAGAAAGGTTGGAGGCCAAAAAAAAACAATAAAAAAGACCATTCCGTTCAAAGGTAAAAATAAAACACCAATTATTTGACGTTTTTAGGCTCCAATAGGTGCATTTTTAAGGAAAGTTCCCGGAAACAGAGCTGTTGCAAAAATTAAACTCCTACAGGGCTACAAATTATATTTTATAAAATTTTTTGAAATTTTGCCACCCCAACCCCTTTAGGGAAGAAATTCTATTTCAAGACACCATCATCCAATGCGACACCATTTTGAAAAAAATCAATTGTTGAGTAAAATTATGCTACAACTCCTATCTTGCTGCAAAATTTCAAAAACTTTTCAGTTCTAAAAAGGAAGGTAAAAGTTTTTGAAAATTACACGACTTACTAAAAAATTATGGTCTTCAAAAAACCTGGATCTTTTCTGTAACACCTTCAGTTTATGTTTCATCGATTTTTACAAACAAAGTCCGGCGAAAATTGAAAAGAGCAAAATTTTTCAATTTTTCCAAAAATGTAGAAATGACGATAACTCGGTTAATACCCACCCATTGATTCAAATGGGTTAGAATTTTGCTACTATCTCTAGCCCCATTGGATTTAAAGGTATTTATTAATTTATACGCCAACATATGTAGGTATATACGTACAAAAGTCCAAATTCGGAAAATTTTCATCTTGATTTACGGTTTTCTGTGTTCCTTAAGGTAGTTGGTCGATAAAACGATTTTTTCAAAGGATTTTAAAGGAACTTCTCTAGATATTTATTTACTCCAATACCAACAATACGAGCCCTTACCGAAAAAAAATTGACCACCCCAATTTTGAGAAAAACAATTTCAAAGTTTTATATTTTAACACAGGCTCTTATGGGAAAATTCTATTTTTCTTTTGAATAAAATGAAAACGTGTCAAAGGAATTTGATAAAAATTTAATATGTTATTTAATACAAAGTTACAAACCATATTTAATAAGAAATAAAAATTATTGATCACGCTGTTTTTGAAATATAATTTAAAAACATCATTTTACAACGTTTTTACAACGCTTTTTCAAAAAAATTTTTTTAAATTACTACAACATAAGCGCGCGGAAATTCAAAAAAACAAGTGTTATACAAATGTAATAACTGAAGTATATTAATACATTATTTAATTTTTGATAAAAGAAATTTTTTTTGTTGAGATACTTTTGTACCTGACTATCTCAGAGTAACTACGTTAAGTCCCAAAAAGTGCAAATTCGGTGAAAAGTTTAAATGCGTAAATTCTCGTACTTCCCGTCTGATTATCCTACTTTCCCCCCTTATAGCTATAACTTCGCTAAACATATAGCCTATTTGGTCTTGAAAGCAAAAAACACAATATGTAACAGCCTTATGTTTTTGCAATACTTGTTTCAGCAAATAATATACAAGTGTAGCAAGGCTTGGATGATGGGGAGCTTTGGTGTGTGAAAACGCGATTAATGCGAAACACGCCCCGAAACAAAACAGTCGCGACATGCCAAGTAAAAATTTAAGTACTAACCTAACAAAAAGAAAAATAAAAGTTGTCACTTATACATAACTCTCAAAATTGTCTTTCAGTAGACACTTTTATTAATTTTCTTTTTTTTTAGTAAAGAGAAGAAAACCAAAAACGTGTGTAAGTTAAAAAAAGAAAAAAGATATTGACGAAAAAAATTATCCTCCAAATTTATAATAACTTTTAGTCGAAAAAATAAAGCTTTTACAGAGAAAGCTTTGAACAAAGTGTTTATCAATTAAATCATTCGATACTGTTCGAAAGAAGTCGATGATGTCGGTTGGTGTCTCATTTTATATTTCCCTCACACGCACACACTAATCCCAAACGTATTCCTCTTTCTCACTCTATTCCATAGGTGGCCCAATTTTGGTTTGTTCATACATATTGTAGACTAGTACCTAACTATAGTATAAGGTTTCGATTATAAATCGTTCAATATCGAATTTAACGATATTGTTCAACGAAAAGTAAGTATATCTATAGTAAAAAAAATTTATTATTATAATAATTTTTTACTTTTAAAGCACTTTTCTTTATCTTTATTGTTCACCATTTTTTCCCTATGTTCTTGGATTGGGTGCCAATTTTCATAAGCCTCGTAGAGGATTACTTGCTGATTTAAGCTGGGCGCATACATTCCTATTCTAACCTGTCCGGGCGTTTAGAATTGTGAATGGTTTCTATTACTAATATTGAAGCGAATAAAAATATTAAGGTTACTTTAATAATACCGAATACCCGTTAGGTTTATAAAATAATCTGTCAAGAGCGCGTCGGGCTCGCACAATTAGGGCTCCGTACCGTGAGTAGTCAATAGACCAAATTAAACTATTTTTAATTATGCAAATATATTTAAACCCTATGCAAATTTTCGACCGCCTTAATTTCCGAGTTATTACAGGAATAAATCTTCTTAAGAAAGTTCAGGTTAATTTCACGGTCATTTTTTACAAATTTTGAACTATATCATTAAAACCACTATGTTTCTAATTTTTTTTATTATTTTTAAAATATTTCCAAAGTTGAAAAAAGGTGGCTAAAAATGATTTTTTATAAATGGACGCCATTTTGCGAAAAATTTTATTTTTTCAAATCGGCTACGTCCGGCTAATTCTACATCCTTGTTTATTAAAAATTAACTAAAATTTTATGTTTCAGATCAGCAGGAGGGTTGGAATCACGTCAACCAGGAGACACATTTTTTTTGAGTCCCCATTTTGCCGGCCTGTACCGATTTAAGTACTGAATTTTTTTTTTTAAATTTTTATACATTTTTATACTTTTCAAATATCAATAAAAAAAACTGTTAAAAAATGGATACTAAAAGTGTTTACTGTTTTTTTTTTATTACTCCCTTAAAATCACCTCATAATCGAGCCTCTAGAGTAGAATACCTCCCTAAATTAAGTCGTTATTAATATTCAGCGAGCGATATATATATATATATATATATATATATATATATATATATATATATATATATATATATATATATATATATATATATATATATACATATATATATATATATATATATATATATATATATATATATATATATATATATAGGGTGTAAAACAAATAACTCTCGTCCTTTTGTGAGGTGACTCATAGCACCCTGTAGACACTAAAACCGCAGGAATTTTGTCGGAATTAACAGTCGCGTCACCCCTCAAAAGGATAAGAGTTATTTCCTTTACACCCTGTATATAATGTGTATATAATGTGTGGGTGTAAAGGAAATAACTCTTATCTTTTTGAGGGGTGACGCGACTGTTAATTCCGAAAAAATTCCTGCGGTTTTAGTGTCTACAGAGTGCTATGTCACCTCACAAAAGGACGAGAGTTATTTGTTTTACACCCTGTATACTGTATACCAACATTTGGAGTCTATTCTTCTTGTTTATCAAATGTGTCCTAGAAAAACAGACACCATGTCCCCGAAAAATTTATATCCTCAATGTCCGTAAGTAATTACAATCAAAACGACGAAAAGAAAACTTGTTTTTCTTCAGTTTTTCGTTAACGACAAAAACTTGGAACTTTGAGAGAACTGGTTTTCATCATTGTGTTTTTTTTTCTCATTCGCCCATTCGCCCATTATTAATAACTATAATTAATAATTCTAAAAGTGGGAAAAGAAAACTTTTATGCCTAGCTGGCAGGAGTAAGCGTACTCGTTTGAACTAGCACTGTGACTGTTATATAAGATGTTTCCATCCTGTTGGACTATGTGCGAATTGCGTGCAAATGAATTATGGCGACGTCATAACTTGTTTATTAAGTAAAAGTTTCTCGTGTAGCAAACGTCCGTTTAACACCCAACCCGCTCCCCCACTTGTATCCCCACCAAACTAGCTCGCCCAGTCTACAATTTTATTGTTGTACAAACTAATATATACGTTTGTACATATAAAACACTATACCGTCAGTTGGGACGAATCTGGACGACTTTTTCAGTTTTTTGGGAATAAATTGTTTAGAGTTTATCTAAAAAATTCTAAAAAAAATAATTTAATTCCTCTAATGTCACGAGCATATAGGTCAGTAATAAAAATATCAAAATTGGTACTACAAAATTTTTTTTCTTTTTTTTTTGGTTATATAGTGTCTAGATTCACCCCTATGTGTGTGGCGAATCTGGACAGTGCTTTATTTACAATGTAAATCACATTCAGTCATGCATATGGGTAAAATCAGACATAAAAGGATAAAAATAGCTGAATTCCAATCTGGAAATTCGCTAAGATAAATAACTGCATCAGCGAATGACTTTTGATGGGTGGAATAAAACATTTTGTATTTAAATGAATTTTATTTCGATTTGCCTGTGAGTCTATCATACAAGGTCGATTTGGGAACATAGAAATATTGAGCAGCTTGTCTGAGCGATTTTCTTTTATTTTTAATAGCGGAAATCAGGGGCGCAACAATTACATATCTACAGGGGTCCAACAAAAATTTAAATTATCAAATGTTTTGATAACGCAGTTCTCCGATAACAATTGAAAATGTTGTAATAAAATGTTGTCTCCGAAAATTTGATTTTCAAATAAAAAATATTAGTAAACCATTACAAATTTTACTTTTTAATATAAATAAAATAAATTAAAGGAAAATTTCCAGGTAAATTTAGGGGTCCGGACCCCTTGGACCTCCACGGTTGTTGCACCTCTGTCGAAAGGAGCCCATTTTATGTTATCTAGACTACAGTTTATGTAGTTTATACCAACTTTCTTTTTATGTTGACGCACCATGGTGTATGAATTCGCCTCACCTATAGACAATTTTTTGTTAATCAATTTAAAAAAAAAAAATTTAGCACAATACAGCTTTCATTTTTGGTACATATATTGTCAAAAAAACGCCAAGCAGTTTGTTGCCAGTCTCTACTTTATATATATATATAACTGTTTTTTTGTACAGCACTTTCTTTATAAGATTTCAAAACGCGCGTTATTTTTAAAAATTATAAACAATGCGCCTGTAAAATAACAAAATACAAAGATATCATGTTCACCGCTTTTCTTTGATGACTAACTCATAACTGACAAAATTCAGTAGCATAAATTGATCTATGACCTTGTACGGTCATAAAACTGACGAAGAAATATCGAGAGGCAGCTCTGTCTAGATTCGCCCCTACTGTACAGATTCGTCCCAACTGATGGTACACTACTCTAATGGGTGTAAAATTATTTATTATACATGGAATGGTTTGGTTCGGTCGCTCTGACTCGCTAACCCCCCCCCCCCCGTTAGAGTAGGAAATAGTTCTCGCACATTTATTTTAAGTGTTTGGTTCTGTTTTCGGGAAATTAAATGGATTTTTGACCTCATTCTATTTTTTTTAATTTTACGTTTTGAAACAAAGAAATACAAGTTGATGATTTATTGGAAAAGTCAGTTTTGCCAACACGAAAAATAGAGTGTTTTTTGTAAAATTAATAATAATAATTCGCTTCATTTCCAAATATGAGTGCAGGATTTTCAAGTAAAATTTGAAGAAACAAAGATTGAAAATTAACTCTAAAATTACGAAAATTTGTTAGCAAACTAATAGGGATTCCTCTATCAAAAAGTGAAAATTGCATTCTGTGACGTCATCAGTAATGTTTTGTCATTTTGAAATCCTCTATTTTTATACTTAAGCAATTTGGAAACGTTTTGACGACGATGTTTACAAAGACGTAACTACAAATTTTGCGCCCTGGGGCTACTTTAGTCAAGCGTGCCTTCCACGAAGAGATTACTTTTTTTCGAATAATCCACGTGACAAAAACATTGTCGGCTTGCCATTTCCCCCAAAAATTAACCTGGCCAGCAAAAAAAATTTACTTGCTCGGTTTCGTCCTTTTTCTTTTCACCAATTTTTTGCTTTTTATCACGTGCCCTGGAGTTTTAAATTGGTAGGTACAGTCTGAAAATATTTACGCAGTCAGTAGAATCTTTATAGCCTGGGAAGACGGATCCGAAAGAGGGACCAGATTTTATTAGTACAAGGCTCGGGCAAAAGTGAGAAGTGATCTTCTGTTTGCTCGTCAACCGGATTTTTGGGTTTTTGGGAGAAAATTTTATTGAAAAGTTTTGTTCATTTTCGGGTCCCATCATTTCTCTCACCAAGTTTGTCTATTTAAAATAAATTTATATAGATATAAAAAAAATCATGTAAGCTTACGAGATTGTATGTTATATAATACAATCTCAAGTAAGCTTACATGATTTTTTGTAACTCAATCTGTAACAAAATAACCTTAAAATGTAAGAAAATTGTTTCATTTTTAAGCGTTTAATAAAATTATATTCGTCAAAAACTGAAAACACTTATAATTTTTCGGTTTCGTTTAATAATAAGAACTACTCTCATCTTTTTTATTATATATATTTGGGTAGATATATATTCTAATGTAAGTTAGGTACTCATGGCATACTTTTGCTCTACACAAATACTGTGTTACTTCCTTTCTGTTCAAAAAACAGGTTAACATTTTTATTCTGTTAAATGGAAATTTGTGTATTTGTGTTAATATTTTTATTTAACACAAACACGAAGTGTTACATTAACGCAGGGTTGTATTACTTATTTAACACAAAAATTTTAGCCACTGTTTTCTTTTACGCAGAACACAAATATTTTTACTGTGTGGATCTCCCTCGGCTGATTCTGGACTTAGGACCTACAGATAAGACCTGGTGTTTTTAACTAGGTACTAGATCAAATCAGGGTCCAACCAATTTGTCTCAATTTTTTTTTTTTTAAATAAAAAGAAACAACAAAATTGATCAAAAAAGAAAACATAAATAAAAATCCTTTAAGCTCTATGTTTTTGCACCGATACATGAACAATTTCTTTTTATAAATTAAATAAAAGTTAATACTTCTTTTAATATCAACATTAAATATATTAAAAGCTATAAAGCCGCGGTTTTACACTTACAATATGTGTGTAAATTGGTCATGTAGAACCATGTTATTAAATAAATAACCGTAAGTAGTAAACCATTATAATAAAATATGTGAAACGACTTGGTCATAACAATATTTGTTGTTGCAAAATTCATAAAAATTGACTACAACGGACGGTTTGGTCTATTCATTTCGAGGTTTTTCTTGGTCGGTTTTATCTAATCTGTTGGATATTTTTTTGTATTTTGTATTATGGATGTAATTTATTTGTACATTACGGTATATCAGAAGATGTTCTAATATAATAAGATATAAATTTTGTATTGCGGTATTAGCTACCTAATATATATAATATATAAGTATGTATATTCAGCTGAACATTATTAAAACAGTAAAAAAATTTATATGAGACTATTGTGAGTGTTTATGAGGCTGTTTCGGGTGCGTACATATTAGTCCTGAGGCAATTTTGTGTTCCTCAATTGTAAATTTACGTTTTATCAAAAAAATCAAAATTATTGATGGTAGTGTGTGCGCAGTGGAAATACAACTCCTTGGTTATCCTAGGACTATTAAGGAAGAAGATGAAACTGGCTCCAAAATATTTAATGTTTTTTTAAATAAATTTTTATAATTTCTCAGGATATTTTGGAGTAATGGTCATTAAAGAAAACAGAAATGTTATTTTTTTCCCAAAGGCTATCGGTTTCGACTTTTATCGTCTTCTTCAGGCCTCTGAGGAAAATATATTTATATATTTTTATATTTTATCTATGTACTCCTATATTAAAAAATTTTCCTCAGAGGCCTGAAGAAGACGATAAAAGTCGAAACCGGTAGCTTTTGGGAAAAAATCATATTTCTGATTTCCTTGATGACCATCACTCCAAAATATCCTGAAAAATTATACTTTCAGTCTCATCAAACCCCTATTTAAAATTTTTATAATGTTAAAATTAATAATATTAAAAGAACAATTGTAACAAAACCATTTAACCGTTTTAAGGTGTTACATTCAGCCGGCTTACTAAAAAATCGGACTTTTCTTTGAGGCATACAAAAATTTTGGAATGAAGTAATAAGATCATAAAATTGTGGCGTAAATGCGAATTTTCTTGAAACTACATTTTTTAAACATAATGGAACGGAAACTTGATCAGTGTTTGATACACGGAGACAAAATTCATATAAAAATTACTGTGCTCAGCACTACAATCGACGTGTAAAAAGCGAACATATTTAATTTTGTAAGGGAAAAAAATATAAAAATTATAATTAATCATAGAAATTTCAAATCTATCGGATGAAAAGAACCCGAACTTTTGTTTCACTATGTTTAAAAAATGTATTTCGATACAATCGCAATTGCGTCACCATTTCCATTTAAATTTTTTTTTTAGGTAACATAAAAGCTCCTATACCGGAAAATTTTTTTTTAGGTGTGTAATTAAACTGGCTTATAAAAATTGATAAATAAATTAAGCGCCCATTTTTTTTCTTAATAAATATGAAAGAAAGTTTTCTTAATCCAATGAATATGTTTTTAAAAAAATACAACCCAAAAGTTTTTTTTATTAATGTTTTCCTTTTACAAAATGTGGCCATCTATATTCAAACAAAGAAATATTAATATCACTAGGAGTTGGGAACCGATATACAAACAGACGTGTAATATGAGTAATATGATACATAGAGTGATATCTAGCCGTCAAAGTAAGAAACATAGAATGGTTTAAGTATCAGACGTCAAAGGATCAAAATACTGTATTCAACAAAAATTATTTAATATATGTATGTATTTCTTTAATTAAGTAAGGAAACATTAAATGCGAGGTGAATTTAAATTGAAAAATAATCATCCTGTTAATAATAATTTTTGTTATCAGAGGTTTCTTTCAGAAATAACTTCATTAATATATAAATGTCAAAACTGTTCCAGTGTTGGATCGCGTTCCGGTATAGGGGCTTTTACCTTATATCTAGTTGCATGTCGAATAAACCCTTAAAAGCTCATTTGGTGGCTTTTTTCTTTCAAAAAAAATCTCAAAGAAAAGTTTGATTTTTTGCTAAGTCAGATACATATAACTCCTTAAGAATTTCATACACACAACTCCTTTAGAAAATAAATAAAGCTATCCAAGGGCTATTTAATCGGTGGGTTGGAATGGGTGGAAATGGGATTGTATACGAATTCGGAGAACAGTATAGTTTGTGATTTTTAATCAATCGATCGGTTCTCTAGTTGGAAGTCTACAGAGAAGAGCCTCACTGTAAGGAAAGTAACGTCTAGATTTACTGCCTATTATTCGACATGAAAGCAAAGGTGAAACCACAGTGGAGCAAGTGGAGCAATCGCGCCAGGGCGTGCAACCGAAAGGAGCGCCACAATTAAAATATGGGCGCAAAAAGGAAATGCAATTTTTTATTGGATTTTTTTTTCATTTATTGCAGAAAAGAAATAAGAATAGACGTTTTGTTTAATTTTTTTTTTACTTTCTAATTTTACATTTGTAGAAAAAGAGAATTGTTGAGGCAAATTCGCTCCAGGAAAACACTCAAAAGTAGCCCTAAAATAGATAACCAAACATAAATTTCTCCCGCACAGCCTTTCGACAGCATCCGACAAAATTAGTGTTCGGTAACATTTTTAATCAGTGGTTCATAGCTTTTCATTTGATCCGAAAGGAGTGCCACAATTAAAATATGGGCGCAAAAAGGAAATGCAATTTTTTATTGGATTTTTTTTTCATTTATTGCAGAAAAGAAAGAAGAACAGACGTTTTGTTTAATTTTTTTTTACTTTCTAATTTTATATTTGTAGAAAAAGAGAATTGTTGAGGCAAATTCGCTCCAGGAAAGCACTCTAAAAAGTACCCCTAAAATAGATAACCAAACATAAATTTCTCCCGCACAGACTTTCGACAGCATCCGACAAAATTAGTGTTCGGTAACATTTTTAATCGGTGGTTCATAGCTTTTCATTTGATCCATAATGGTAGGTATATTACCCCTTAACGTCAATAATGGAAATATACTCCGAAAATATAAATTTTTCCATGTTTCAAATCCGTATTAAAAACAAATCACCATAACTTACTTAACGTTTTAATCTATTCTTTGTAACTTTACCATACACTCCGTTAGTCTTAGTGAGTAATAAAATTTTATGCACGTACATACTATTCGAGCCAACCAGGCAATATTTGCCGGTACATTTTGCTTGATTACAATAAGATATTGTAATAAACGGATACTTACTTCTTAATATTATTACACACATAAACGGCTAGAGATAGATAGATATTCTCATCCCACTCACTACTCAGCCACACCGGGCGAGCGTTCGTTGTATGAAATTTTTAGTTCATATATTTAAATTAATAATATCGTATAGAATGGGTAAATGGTGTGTGGTCGAGCGAGATAGATAGATAGATGGCCCATAAAAACATGCATAGCGATGTTACCGTACAATCCGGGACACTGCTAAGATGAAATATATTTTTTAATTTAAAAAAAATGAGATAAAAGAATCTTCAATGTATATATGTATATCTACCAACAGCTATTAACCATGGGGGATAATGATTGCAAAAAATTTGGGCACCTAGGCCAGGCTATGTCTGTAACAAAACAAGATTTCCGTTTTAATAATTAGTGCAGTAAATTGCTAAAGAATAACAATTATTTTATCTCAAACAGTTTTATGTCGAGTCTAGCGTCACCGATTGAAGACAAATTCGAGTTAATGCTAGATTGTTATTCAAAATTTTAAATGTATTTTGTAATTAAATGTATCGTTGCTTGGGTTTTTTTATAATAAATATAAAGTTAAAATTTCAACGACAATTTAACTCATGTGATCAAGTCCCATAAGAATATTGTAGTTTTTTCACTTTTACCATGGAAAAAAGTTAGGACAGATCTTTACAGCGAAAAAAATGGTACAAAACATTGCATTGGTCATTTCACTGTAGGTTAACACGATAAAAACGAAACAAAAATTCGTACTGGTAAATTTAACTAATTTCAGAACCATAGTAACATTGTATTATAAATAATAATATGAATCATACTAATTTATTTTATTGGTTAAATTATCTGACCTTATTATACTTGAGTTTTGTATTTTTTCTGAATAAAATTGTTTTCTCTTAAATTTTTTGCCTAAAAGCAATTTAGCTCGAAGAACTGTGAACTAACAAAAACGCTTAAGGTTCGCTGTCACGTTTTTATTAGTTTACAGTTCTTTTCGTTAAATTGCTAAGCAACAATTTTTCGTTAGACAAACACAAATTTATTCGAAAAAATACAAAGCTCTCGTGTAAAAATAAGTGAAAAAAAACACATTATCTTTTGATTTAAAACAACCGTATCCTTTTCATTTTTATTATAGAACTACTGTAGCATAGCTACTTTTGGTAGAAAACTCCTGTAACCTTACTACTTTAGGCACAGAATTGCGTTAACCTTACTACTTTAGGCACAGAACTACTGTGATCTTACTACTTTTGAAACAGAATCGCTATAACCTTACTACTTTTGGTATAGAATCGCTGTAACCTTACTACTTTTGGCATAGAACCGCTAGAACCTTAATACTTTGGGTATAGAACCGCTACAGCCTTATTACTTTTGTTATAAAACTGTTGCGACCTGGGTACTTCTAATACCGAAATTTTATGGATAAAATTACTGAAGAGATAATTCGATCTTGACTAACGGTCGGTCCGAAGTAATATTTTGTTATCATCAGTCTTGAAATATTATTTTACAATACAAGTTCGGTAAGTTCCTTTTACTGATCGAGAAAATATTGCGAAAACAAAACCCACAGGGTCGAGTTTTTGAAATTTTTGAGATCAGTAAAGGCACTTAACGCATCGTGTATTGTATAATATTTCTTACACGATCGATTTAAAATAATTAAAGAATAAAAATATATTAAAATAAAAAATAAAATTCTGATAATATAGGTGAAATTCATATTTCCGTTTTCACATAGAATGCCACGAATAAATATTATAAATATTTATAGCAACTATAATACGAATCTTTGTAGTGACAATTGACAACTATATTTGTAAATAAAGAAATTAAATGTCAATATTTATTAATTGGCCTGAATATTTTTTTTTTAATTTTCTGTTAAAAAAATTGAGGAAAATAGTTTGTTAAACTATAATATTAGTGAGAGTAATGAAATTGATGAAACATTTTAATTTTGGCTGCAATTTTATTCTCGTAAAATGAAAGGAAGATTATGAAAACCACAGAAAATTTAAATGATTGAACAATCTTTTGAAATGTTAATAAAATATGAAAACTAATGGCAACAATACTAATAATAACGTGCAAACTAGTGAAAATTTTCATATTAATCGATTAATTTCCCTAATTGTTCAAATTGTGCTTTTAGTTTCAATATAAATAAATAATTACAATCATTTTTGTGCTAATTTCACATACCGTACTCCTATTCACTTATCGGGTACATATTTTAATTACCGTTATTTTTTGATTTCCATAGATATAAACAAACGTTCGGGAAATGTAACTTACTAGTATTATCAACAGTATCGGTAAGTGGATGAAAATACACGATCGTGCAAAATAGTATATTGTACAATAAGTGGGAATTCATATGAGTGAGAAATAAGCTTTTCCCACGTATTTTAAACTATACTTTTTCTACGAGCACATTTTTTTTTCGTAAAATTAGCATAAATAATTAAAATAAAATTTAAATAAGTAGTAAAAATTTTTAAAATTTATAATGTCAATGCCAAGATGTTCAAATTTTTTCCAAAGCATACTTTGAAACTATGGAAACAATAATAATCAACATACATATATGTATATTTTTAGTATTATTCTATATATTATATATTAAACTAACGGAATAGCCTACTTTTTAATTATAATAAGGCGTGGGAAATAATTTCCCACTGTATTTCCGTACAGTGTGGGCAATTGTTAATTTTTACATATAATTAGCCGTCCACAAAATGTTACTATTAATAGTAGGAGTAGAAAAAAGTTTTTTTTTGTAGACACAATGGTAATAGTTTAATATACTTTTTAATATATTTAACAAATATACAGTTTAAATAAACTATTACTATATAATTATTTTTAAGTAAATATTGTAATATAAAATTTAAAATTGTGGTATTGGAACGCAAAACTCTACGGCAAATTCATTAAACAAATCAATTTCATCTTTCAAATGTCACATTTTACTTTTTGATTTTAGAAAATCAGTCAGAATAATTAAAATATTATTAAGTGATAATTAAAATATGACAATAATTAAAATATTTTAGATGTGTCCTATATTTTCCGACACGTACTATACACGTATGAATACAATTTTTAACGATGAATATTATTATGTTGATAGCAAAACATAAAAATGAAGTGAAAAGAGGCGGAAAAGTGTAATAGGTGAGTTTTATTTTAATAGAAAAACCTTAGGCGGTCTCTTACCTTTACTTATGTATGCAAAACTACGACATCTATATACGCTGCCGGGTACCTACCTACATTACAGTGGAGGACATTCCACTTTTTTTTTATTCATCTTTTTTTTGTACACTATGGCGCACTCATAATCATTCTTATAAATGTTAAAAAATTCCAAAATGTAGTCATATTACGTAGTTGATAGTGTAACTATTTCTATGAGTTAAAAAATGTACAAACTGAGATAAAATAGATCCTCATATTTGACTTGGTGTGGCTGAGAAAACTTAACTAAATTATTTCATGGGAATATACAGGGTGGAAAATATATGTCTCGCTGCAAAAACAGTGGGTAGATCTCACCTGTGTAATTAATATTTGCCAGTAAATTTGTACTAAAATTTTTTAATCCGTCTCTGACCATCTTATATTTCAAGATAAATTTTCTGTTTTTAAAAAAAAACAGCATACAATAAACAGGTATCGGATTTCTTTCGGATCAGACAGTTTCGTCTTTAGCATATTATGTAGGTATACATATTGCACTCAATGTGACTAAAAGTTCAAAATATTTTCATAAAAACAACGTACACAAGTTACATACACATACTTACATATGTGTATCAAAATCTTTTTTTTCTTTTATTTATTACCTGCACAATTGAAAAGTGCCACTGTAATTTTAATTGACTATCAAAAGTATTTTTGTTTTTATTATGTATGTGATTTATGTGACATGTCATTTAAATTAAATAAATTCATCTTTTTTTATTGTTTTCAATTTTGCGAGATAGAAGTATAGATGCTTGTTAAAAATTTGTTTTTCAATAATAAAAAATCTTAATAAATACGTACGTCTTAGCTATTATAGTGGATCGTCTAAATATTCAACAACTTTTCAATATATTTTACAAAAATTTTTTCCGATTTTTTGAATTTTCTTACTTCCGTCAAATAAAAAATGCTGTTAGTATTCTAAATGGTGAAAAATGTAATTTTAGACCAATTATATTCATTCAAATGTGCATAATTTAATGTAATTTAGTTGCAAAATTTTATTGAAATAAGTACGGTCCTGACCGGTCCGAAGAAACTCGGTACCTAACAATAAATAGTAACTAGAAGTAAACATGTTTACAAAATTTTATTGAATTTTGGTCAACAAAATTATTTTGTACTTTTAGTACTAAAGAGGTTTATGCATAATTTAATCAGAGCCGTATTAGAAAAATTTAGAAACATCGTCAAGCCAGTTCATTTGCGATTTTTTCAAACTGTTAATTCCGAAAAAATTCCTGTGGTTTTAGTGTCTACAGGATGCTATGTGTCATCGCTGCAAACGACGAGAGTTATTTACTTTCCACCCTATACACACGTGGTAAGTGGTTGTGCAATTTTGTAGAAGTCTCTCTACGAACACAGAATATTTTATTTTGAATTTTTCCTCTACACCCTTCTTATATAATGCATTATGTATATGATAATATTTTTTAATATAAAAAAGATTTAAGAACTGCATGATATTTTGCAATAGAAATGATAAAAAGAAGACAGAAATTACATCTAACTGGTTTTAATGAAAAAAATTTTTGTTCATTATAATCTCTTTTTTTTTGGGGGGGGGGGGGGGGAAGTCTAAATAACATTTTTAAGAAAAATGTAATTCAAAAAAAGAAGAATTATATCCGTTGTGTGGAATAAAATAACATTAAATGTACTTTGAATAAATTAAACAAATTAGGCAATCTACTTAATATAATTCTAACACTGACTGACAACGCACAGCCTAACCCGATGGGGAGTCAATACGGGCATTCTCTACACATTTGGAAGGTCCTTTGAAACTTTTAAGTGCAAAAGAGGCCGTGGATCAACAAGTTTCAGAATCACTCCTATTCCCTCTCCCCTTTAGCCATTTAATTTTGGATTTCGATTCAGTAGATACAATTAAGTTTCAAAATCATTGCAGCCACCTATCAGGGTGTCTTTACGGCTCTTTACTCAATTCACAAACAGAGTGAATATACGGGGCTCCGTGAAAAATTTCGACAAACGAAGCGATTTAGCAATTCTGAACAAATGGTAGATCCTTATGGGACTGTGGTTGTTCAACAAAGCTACTGGCACTATATTCTTCCGAAATATACAAAATTTTTATATTCAAAATTTCAGCTGAAAATATACGATTACTCTATTAGCGAATTTCCAGAATGGAATTCAACTATTACAGCCACTGTCATGACACTACTTGAGCCCGGGACTATGGCAGAAATTTGTTTTGAGGTCCCCAGAAACCAAAAATAATATTATTTATATATATATATATATATATATATATATATATATATATATATATATAAATACTAAAACACTAAAATTTATATATATATATATATATATATATATATATATATATATATATATATATATATATAAATACTAAAACTACTAAATACTAAAACACTAAAATTATATATATATATATATATATATATATATATATATATATATATATATATATATATATATATATATATATATATATGTGTGTGTGTGTGTGTGTGTATGTGTGTGTACGATAGCTTTTTTGCGAAAATTTTTTACACCATTTAAAAAAGGAGAAAAAATTACATAAAAAAGGTCTTTAAACTATTATTCTATGTCAACTAGTTTCCGAGAAAAACTAATTTTTATAAACGGAAATTCGCTATGTTGTGCAGAATGCTGCAACAGAGGTATTTTATAATACAAAGTTACGTCAGAATCTCTATGAATTTTCTACTTTCGGTACAAAAGCACTGTAACATTACTTCTTATTTTTGATATAAACTGTTATAAACTAGCTATTTCTGGTATAAAAAATTGATGAATAAAATTACTGAAAAGGTAAGTCGACCTTGACTAATGGTAGTTCCGAAGAAATAATTTATTATCTTCAGTTTTGAAAAAGATCTTTCCATAGATCTAGTGGCAACTGTTTAATTGGTAAAGTTGATATAGTTTTCTGAATAGTAACAAATTTTGGATACAATTTAAATAAATTACATATTTTTCAATAAATATTGTAGTACCTACGTATTTGTAAAATTATGATTTTGGTACGCAAAATTCTACGAAAATTTTCGATTTTGTTAAATAAATCAATGTCGTTTCTCAGAGATCACATTTAAGTTTAGAATTTTATAAAAATCAATCAGTGACGCGAAGTTTTGTGTGATGTAGCGTTTGCACCGACTTCGAGCCGGTTCTGCCCCTCAAAAATACTTTCAAGTTCTTTTCAATTATTATTTTATTTGTACCAATAAATTTTTTTTAATTTATTTCTTTGTTGTGAATGGTGCTCGGTGTGTCTTTAGGGAAATACATGTGAGTCAAAAATACTCCCCTACGTTCTAACTCTCACACTTGTGTATACATAAGTTTACACCACGTACCATAAATAAAATTGTCTCAACAGAATAATCATAGTGGAATCATTCACTTGGAAGTTTTCTGTTCAAGCCGTGAACAAGACCAACTGTGCGTCTCCTCGGTGCAAGCCAACCAGCTCCTCGACCTTCGTACACATCATTCTCACACGTAGAGGGAGGTGTACACACTTACACGGTACGAAAGTAAGTAACCACTGATAGGTGGGTACATCAGTACCAGGCCCTAGAGTATCAATAAGTGGCTACAGATAGGAATATATCATGTGTTTAATGTAAGTTCCGATGTTAGATATTGTCAGATTCCTAATGTTTTCAATTTGAATTGGCTATTCTAACAAAAGGACGGCACAGCCTTGGGGTCGCCGATTTAGCTGAAATTTTTTTTTTTTTTTGGAGCGCGTACTATTCAGAAATACCTGTAAAAAAATAAATATTTAAAATTTTTAATGCAGCTAGTGTACTTAATAAGCTTAAAAAAGGTTTTTGTACGTAAGATACAAAGTAGATTGGAGGTAAGGTATTTGTCTCACAATAGAATGGTCCTACGTTCGAAACCGACTCTGTTCAATAAAACTTTTTCTGTATTGGTTTTTTTTTATATTTACAAAAATCTTATTTATTTATAAAACATTTCATTTAAAATATGTATTTGTTACAAATCTTTAAATGCAAAATTATTATAACTTCAGTTTTTTCAATACTTTTTATTTACAATTTATTGATACATATTTTTACAATCTTTCATAATACAATCAAATTTTTATTGGAAAAAACTTTTAATGTAGTTAATACTTTATTTTTTATCCCCGAAATAGAACAGAAAATGGTAATTTTGGTAAACGTTCCAATTATATAAAGCAAATAATGAATGAAATTCAAAAAATTGACCATTAAAAATAACCTTATATCGGTCAAAGCTTCAAAAAAATAAACAAAATCTCTCATGTATTGCGTAAGGTTAGAAAAAATTTAGATTTTTAAGGTACGTTTGCGAAACGTCGAGTTCCAAAGTGAAGTTTTTTGTCCCCCAATTCGTAATTTTAAAATTATAGAAATTACAATTGCAATGAAGAACGCATATTCATGTGAGTTTTATTTCGTTTCCATAAATTTTTTCGTATAGAACCAGTGTAATTACTACTAAAAGTATTCGATACCTACAGAACTGCTCTGACCTTACTATTTTTGATACAGAACTACTATAATCTTACTACTTTTGGTATAAAACTATTTTAACCGTACTACTTTTGGTGTAGAATTGCTATGACCTTACTACTTCAGCATAGAACCGCTGCTATCTTACTACTTTTGGGATAAAAGCAGTGTAACCTTACTGCTTGTAAAACTGTTGTGACCTCGTTACTTATGTTATGAAAAATTTGATGGATAAAATTATTAAAAAGGTAAATCGATCTTGATCTACGGTAAGTTTCAGTTTTAGAATAAATATTTTTGTAAATACAATGGTAATTGTTTAATTGGTAAAGTTGATATAATTTTCAGAATAATATATCGGTAACTTTCGGTACAATTGAAATAAATAACATATTTTTAAGGGGGTATTCTAGTCTAGTTCAGACCTTTAAGAATAAACCTCTAAAAGGTTTACGGAAATTCGAATTATTTTCGGAGTTATAGTTATTTTCTCCTGTATACTGTGAATCTTTTCAGTGTTGAATTTAAATTTTTAATATAAATTACTCGAAACTATACCTCGTTTCAGATACAATTGATCATGAGTTTTCGTTAAAAAATTAAATAACTCTTAAATTCGAAGTAAATAAATCTTCTATTCTTTTCAAAAAACAAACTCCAAATTTAAAATTTACGTAAATGCAATAATAAAAGAGATAAAGCCAAGAAAACGGAAATTATTTAAATTCAAAGTGACGAAGCATGGTTAAATTTAACTGAAATGAACCATACTTTTTTCGATACAGTTGACATGATATCTCAAGTTTTAATGCACCGATTTACTTGAAAATTGGTACAGACCTTCTTAATACTATCAAAATTGGTCCGATGTAGGTGTGTTTGGAATTTCTTGTTTTTTTACTATTCTTAAAAAATTTTCAAAGTTGAAAATAGGAGACGAAAAAATGGTTTTTTTAAATGGGCGCCATTTTGCGAAAAAATTTAATTTTTCAAATCGGCTACGTCCAACTAATTCTACATCCTTAATTATTAAGAATTAACTAAAATTTTATGTTTCAGATCACCAGGAGGGTTGGAACCACGTTAACCAAGAGACACCTTTTTTTGGAGTCCCCACTCTGCCGGCCCGTACCGATTTCATTTTGAATTTTTGTTTTTAAATTTTTATACATTTTTATACTTTTTAAGTATCAATAAAAAACTGTTAAAGAATGGATACTAAAAATGCTTACTGCTTTTTTTTATTACGCCCATAAAATCACCACAAAATCGAGTTTCTTGACTAGAATACCCCCTTAAATAAAACTTTTAATATAATATGCTTGTAAAATTGTGATTTTAGAACGCAAAACTCCACGACAAATTCTGACTTCATTAAATCGATAGTTATCGTCTTTCGAAGGTCATATATAATTTTTTCATTTTCAAAATCAGTCAGCGGACTTAGTTCGGTGTAACCTTTGCATCGCTCTCAGACCGGCGCTGTTTCTGAGGAGTCCTAATTTAATGTGAATTCAACATACAGTTGATGAATTTTTTAAAGTTTATGGAACATAGAACTTTTTCACTCTAATGACTTTTTTTACACAGTGATTTTTTTGATAAATTTCGTTAGAAGAGTAATAGAAGGAAAAAAAATTAGGCCTGTTACCAGAGACTGTGGTATTTGTCACCTTACTTACTCAATATGTAAGGAAGAATTTTGGAAACCAAATTAATTATAATAACTAACATGTAAATTCCACTAAATAATGAGTGTTACAATTGAACCTAAAACAATTGGTCCTCTGACGGTGACGATTGTAACATTACACTTTGGTCCACATAAATGCAGTTATTTTAGTTATGAACCAACATAGAATATTTTTGTGCAGCTCATTCAAAACCTGAAAGATGTCCGTATCTTGTGTCAAAAATTTAATTCCCTGTGACTAATAAATGCAAAGTTACTAGCCTGTATATTTTTTTTATTACTACTGACACACCTCTCCCCTAACATTGTTATATCAATTTGATTAGTACACGTTCAGACCACAGTGGCTTTAGACAACCCAGCTGTTCGGAAATTCTTGGGAGAAAAAGGCACAAATAAGATATACAGAATGAAATCGAAATGCAATCAGTATCTTCCAGTTGACAGAGTAGTACCATCCTAATTCAACTGATTCACCCTGTACTAACCCACTCATCCTCATCCTCTATGATGGTTACCTCAGTAGTGTAGTCGGCTAGTCCCTTGACCAACAAATGAGTGGTCTCGTTATATGTACAACTAACTATCCCTCGTATACACATCCCTCAAAATCCCAATAGATAATATCATCCAATCCTTATTACCCAGTTAATTCTAAACGTTGAATAATTCTCTCTTTGTCCCAAAAATACAATCCCTTCATATATACAGTCATCACACACATTAGAATTACGTTTATGGTTTTCTAACATTGTAAGCATTGAATTATCGAAAACAAAGAGCACAATAGTATGATAGACAAAGATAACGATATACAGGGTGAGACTTTTGAGAGTTGCCATTCGTCATTAAAAAATTGTTCAGATAAAAGTTATAGATACCGCTAGGAACATTTAAATTATTTACTTATTAAACAATTTGTCCCATATTTGTTAACTTATTGAAAATTATTTAGGTTATTTGGTTTTTTACATCAGTTAATGTTAAACATCTAAACTCATTATAATTAAACAAAAATTAGGTTTGTACTTTTATCAAAACTATACTATCGTAAGACAAAAACCGTATAAATATTTTTATGTCGATAAAACTCAATCGCAGTACGTACTTTTGAATTAATTTTGAATTCAAGAATATGAGATAAAATTGTAGAAATTGGAGTATTACCGATACTTTCGACAACTTTTAAATACAGATTTCCATTTAAAATAATATAAATCGAAAACTAAAAGGGTTATGAAGCTCTTAGCCAGCGAGATCTGCAATTGTTATCTAAACAAATTTTTGATTAAGTCAGTAATTTAGCGGTAGCAACAAGCCGTAAGGTGCAAGTTGTCCTTGCACCAATAGTGTTCCGTATAATCAATGGCTTTATAGGATTTAGCGTAATAATATGTAGCATATGAAAATAAAGAAATTATGTTTCTTCTCTGCTTGGCCGGTTTTCACTTACTGAATGTTCGCTATCTAATTTTCTTTCAATAATTTTAAGTTGTTTTTTTTTTAATATCTATTATTTACATAGGTAGATACGCTAACAAAACTTTACAAATATTAAATAATATTCAGAAGTAGAAATTGTGATATATTTTTCGTGTGTAGATTTATCAATTATCGCTCCCTCTTTAAGTAATATTCAGAAGTAGAAATTGTGATATATTTTTCGTGTGTAGATTTATCAATTATTGCTCCCTCTTTAATCTCTAGAACTTATTTTGTAAAATAGTTACCAAAATACCCGTATAACATAACAGAGGTGCATTAAGGGCGGGCTAAGGTATTAAAATAATTTTTCCTTTTTGCTTTTTTTTTTATTTTTTTAACTGACTGTATAATATCTCAAGAATATTGCTTCAAAATTTCAAGCTGATTGGAGCAAAATTGATCAAGTTATAAGTATTTTTGTTGTTACCTGGCAGATGTTTCGCCCTATATATATCTCAATTCTATTATAAAAATTTCAATGCAAGTACAAACGTGTTTATACCTGTATTGTATATTTCGTCAGTGTAGAGTACAAAATTTAGTTTAGCAGTAAGTATTCTATATCAGTTTTATACAAGAATTTTTAAGTGTTCAAAACTTTAAAGCGTTTTCCCCACAACTCACGTTTTCAAAGTCGGTGCCCCTCATAATTTCAAAACTACAGTACCGATCCTTTTGAAATTTTGAACACAATTTCTGTACATAATTTACGAGGTAACGCTGGAGAGTTTTTCTCAAATTTGTTAATAATTTTTATTTTACAATAACAAATTAACCGAATTTTTTCGCAAAAAATCGTGTTCTTTCTTTCTAAGTGTTCCAAAAAAGTGAAAAATTGAAATTTTGAAAAACCCTCCCAGCGTTACCTGAGGAAAACTATTATCTAACGAATGAACTTTCATTTTTTTATTTCGGATGATCCAGCACCAAGTTATGAGGGGCACCGCAATTCTACTTTTTTCCGAAACACGTCTGAATAATTGCTGCCATTAGTGTAATTTTCAATATTTCTTCGTGAAAATTTTATACAATATTCTTCGGATGACTTTAATGTACCATTGGTTTTAGTAAAGAGATTTTAACCGTGTCGTCACAAAAAAATAACAAAAACATGCGTTTTTTGTACGAATTAACCTTACCCCCTCCTTAATTATTGACTAACAACGTCTTGGTCAAGGTGAAGCTGCCATCAAGTTGTATATTTATGAACCAAGGAAATTATGTATGAGAATTCAATACTGTTACGTTTCGTTCAATCTACACCTCATTCTTAATGTTTATGAATTTTCTCAGATTTTCTGAGTGATCCTTCTGGTAATAAGAGCCCGGGTCGGCAATTTTCAAGGGAGTTTTCTAAAAAGAAAGTATGAACAACATCATTGAGTTAGTGTTTTATAATAAGCTTTCTTTTGATATTTTACTCAGTCCTCTTGGGGAAACTTTTTTCCCACTATTCAGGTTATCCCCTGAAATCTACCACCAGACTGTTACAGACGGATAGATACCGAAGCGATTGCATAGGTAAGTGTTCCGTTTTAAAAATTTTGGTACGCGAAGCACTAAAAATGACCACTACTAAGAAGACACTCTGTATGTATATATGTAACTATATTCACATATATTTGAGTTACTATGACGTGTACAACTAACTTAATGTTATTATTATTTTAACGAGCCTTAGAAATAGAATTATAATTCAAACCAAATAAACTATATGAAAATTATATAGGAACTTTTGTATGGTAGTAAGAATGTGTATGTGTGTGTATTTGTGTGTAGAATGATCCGCCATTACTATTGCCAACTGTCCCAAGAGTAATTACATATATGTTTGTGTCTTTATGTTGGTATGTATGAACGAAACCATATTATTTTCATTTCTGTAGGTTAGAATTAGATGTCGTTAGTTTTAATGATATTTTCCCGAAAAAGGGTTTGAGCAATCGTCGCTCGATGGGTTGAATATAAAATTTAAAAGTGTAACATAATCATTATTTTTCAAATTTAGAAAATTTATGAACACCTACCAAGAGGGAAATAGGGTGAAATTTAATTCAATTTTCATGGAATTAAAACAGAATTTTCAAAGGTAATTATTAAAGATATTACTGAGTTGATTAGCTGCAAAAATTTGACTTTGACTTTCTTTAAGGGGGACCGCCTAAAAAAGATGATTTTTGGGAATTTTAAAAAAAAAAACTACAATATGGAATGTTTTAATGTTTTAAGGATATATTCATTGATATATAATAAATTCATGATAACATTTTTGGACCAAAAAATTGAAGATTCAGTGAGTTAGTCGCAATCTTCCAAGGCTCCAAAAAAAAGTTCCCCCCACTGTTGCAGTGATAACGACCTTCACAGTGCCTGAAATCAAAAAAACTAAAAAGCCTGTTTGTAGAATTAATGTTTATTTGTAATTTAAAACAAGACAAACCAAACAGGAAAATGAGACAGATGTACAACATACAATCTTAATTGGAAAGCTACTTTTACATTATCAGAAATAATGAATTAAGCTTATATAGAATTAATGTTTATTTGTAGTTTACAATAGATTATTGTTGTACATCTGTCTTATTTTATTGGTTGGCCTGTCTTGTTTTAAATTACAAATAAACATTAATTCTATATAAACTTAATTCATTATTTCTGATAATGTAAAAGTAGCTTTCCAATTGAGATTGTATGTTGTACATCTGTCTCATTTTCCTGTTTGGTTTGTCTTGTTTTAAATTACAAATAAACATTAATTCTACAAACTCAATAATTTTCCACATAAACTAAAATCAATGTTTCTGATAATGTAAGGGTAGCATTCCAATTGAATTAGAAATCATTAACTAAATTTTAACTCTCCTAGTTAATTATTAATTTTTCTGGATTGTAATCAAACCCATTCTGGAAGGTAGCCTTTCCTAAAAAACAAACAAAATTGTAATTAATATAGGCTGACATTTATGTAAATTATTTCTAGAAATATTTCTCTTTTATAAAAAAAAAATTTTCTTACTTTTAAAATTGTTAAAAAATATTGTTATTGTTATATTGTAGATGTATGTTCTTGAAAATGGCGCCAACTCTGCCGAAATATATTGAACAACAAAATAAATTTCTCTTATGGAATTGTTGGAAAAAATTTTAATTTAATTTTTACACAAATCCTGTAATCCTCATCACTTTGGGTAGCGGTCAAAACGAAAAAGAAAAATACTAGAATATTCACAATAATATAATAAAACTAATTACGCTAAAATGTTTAAACTTTTTATGAAACAGATTATACTTCTGTGTACTTAGTTCAACAAAATAACTTACATCTATCTATCTTTATTCAGTATGACCGGATGAATAAATAATTAGATATATTTCTGTGTGTGGGATAGAGGATAGTTTGAACCAAATATTTAACTAACTAGATATTGTTGTGACTTTCATCTTTGACAATTTGGTTATTTGCTATTATTTGTTGTTCTTTGTTATGCCTCTTTAATATTATCGGATCCCACACGAATAACAGTTGCGGAGACAATGATAAAGTAGTCTAATTGGTAGACTGAGTCCTTTAGGTCGTTTAGAATTTGGAAATGAATTACAGTAGACTCGCAATTAATCGAACTCTAACTAACCGCGTTCCGAATTAATCACGATCAATTCAAAAAAGTAAACTTGTTGGAGGCTTGAAATTCAAAAAGTCTTTCTTGATTGTTAAAAATAACGCTTTGACAAAGCTCACATGAGAACACTTAAGTAATTTCGTGTAATATTCTTTATCGTTAATCTTGGCTCGAACAAAATTAAAAGTAGTTTTGAATAAAGTAAAACTTCACTTCTTGAAAGTATGTATATAGTATTATTTATTTTATATTTTACTTAAGCTTCGAAAAATGAAAATTTATGCTTACTACACAGTAAAAAAATTTGTGTTCTGCGTAAAAAAAAATACTAGTGATTAAAATTTTTGTGTTAAATAAGTAACACAACCCTGCGTTAATGTAACATTTCGTGTTTGTGTTAAATGAAAATATTAACACAAATTTCGATTTAACAAAATAAAAATGTTAACCTGTTTTGAACAACAAAGAAGAAACGTAATATTTGTGTAGAGCAAAAGAATGTTATAAGTATGTAAATTAGATTAGAATATATATCTACCAAAATATATGTAATAAAAAAGATGAGAGTAGTTCTTATTATTAAACAAAATCGAAAAATTGTAAGTTTTTTCAGATTTTGACGAATATAGTTTTATTAAACTTTTAAAAATGAAACAATTTTCTTACATGGTAAGGTTACTTTGTTACACATTGAGTTACAAAAAATCATGTAAGGTTACTTACATGTAAGATTGTATATTATATAATACAATCTCAAATAAGCTTACATGATTTTTTTTTAACTGAATCTGTTACAAAATAACCTTAAAATGTAAGAAAATTGTTTCATTTTTAAAGTTTAATAAAACTATATTCGTCAATAACTGAAAAAAACAATTTTTCGGTTTTGTTTAATAATAAGAACAACTCTCATCTTTTTTATTATATATATATATTTTCGTAGATATACATGGACACAAGTAAGAATTGTTACAAATACCTGACTTACTTTGCGTTCTTTGAGTCTCCTTTATAATAATATATGAACAAAATCGTTATAATTTTTGACGACCTTCAAATATCTTAAGCTTCAGTGGAATTAAAATATTGAATAAACAAGTTTAACAACTAACTCTTATAAATCTGAAAAATTAACACAAAATGTATGTCCTCTTGTGTGTTAAATCATTGACATAAATCTGATGTATAGATTTAACACATATGCTTTGTGTTAAAATAACACAAAAAATTGAGTGGACCGTTCTGGCCATGTGAAACGTGTTAATTTTAACACAAATATTTTCACTGTGTTGCAAATAGTAAATTTTTAATTTAATTATGTGTATGTAAATCGATGATTTCTATCTCGTACAAACTTTGCATACCTCAATAATGCATGGCATACATCTTTGGTGAGCAAGAACAGGATGACTACATCATCTAGTTACTCTATTTCAAAGAGTGGCAGGGAGCACACTCTGTCTAGATTCCGTGGTACCGTAAACAAATATTAAAACCGACTATCTCGTTACCTAAAGTTATTACATCACTTTGGGAAAAAAATTTCTCTTTTTTTATTGGCTTAAATGTTGATTGTATTAACATCTCTGGAATTGAAAACGCTTAAAAATGTCAACCCACTACGCATAGAATTTCGGAATTCCTCAGGTGGCTTAGCAACTTCTTTCTAAAACGATAAAGATTTTTTGAAACTTTGTCAAAACTAACTTCTCCAAAACGGTGGGTAAGATAACGCCAGCAATTTTCATCCGATTGACTTGAAATTTTACCTGCAGCTTCTTAGATAGATTATCTAGAGCGGTACCAGAGATTTTTGTAATTGGTTAACAAATAAAGGTTGATTTTTTCATCGACTTTCAATTTTTTTTCTCAAAAATGGTGCCATTTACCGATAAATCAATATTTTTTAATATTGATTTGCGTACAGTTTTGGCTTAAACGTATAGATCTTGAACATTTTCCATATTATTCTCATTATATACCCACTGGACGTTTGTGGAATGTTTGCACCATATAGAATTCCACCACTCAACCTCTACCAAAGAAATATTACTATACATGATATATATTATGGAGTGTTGTATTGGTTAGTATAAACATTTATTTTCTCTACTAACCGAATACCTAAACCACCACCCGACTAGAACCCATCCGTCGTGTCGCGTCGGTTAGTTACAAACCGTGATGTTATGCACGTAACCCACCAAGTACCATCAGTTGGGGCGAACCGAGACAGTAGAGGCGAATTTAAACAGAGCTGCCTCTCGATATTTCTTCGTCAGTGTCATGACCGTACAAGGTCATAGATCAATTTATGCTACTGCATTTTGCCAATTATGAGTTAGTCATCAAAGAAAAGCGGTCAACGTGACTTCTTTGTATTTTGTTATTTTACAGGCGCATTGTTTATATTTTTTTAAAATAACGCGCGTTTTGAAATCTTGTAAAGAAACTGCTGTACAGAAAAAACAGTTATATATATGAAGTGGGGACAGGCAACAACATGTTGGGCGTTTTTTTTGACAATATATGTACCAAAAATGAAAGCTGTATTGTGCTTAATATTTTTTTTTATAAATTGATTAACAAAAAATTGTTTATAGGTGAGGCGAATTCATACACCATGGTACGTCAGTATAAAAAGAAAGTGGGTATAAACTACATAACCTGTAGTCTAGATAACATAGAATGGGCTCTTTTCGATAGAGGTGCAACAACCGGGGAGGTCCGAGGGGTTCGGACCCCCTAAAATTACCTGGAAATTTTCCTTCAATTTATTTTATTTGTATTAAAAAGTAAAATTTTTTAGTGGTTTACTAATATTTTTTATTTGAAAATCAAATTTTCGGAGACGACATTTTATTACAACATTTTCCATTGTTATCGGAGAACTGCGTTATCAAAAAATTGGATAAATTTTTGTTGGACCCCTGTAGATATGTAGTTGTTGCACTCCCGCTTTCCGATATTAAAAATAAAGGAAAATCGCTCAGACAAGGTGCTGAATATTTCCATATTCCCAAATCGACCTTGCATAATAGACTCAAAGGCAAATCGAAATAAATTTCATTTAAATCCAAAATGGGGTTTTATTCCACCCATCAAAAGTCATTCGCTGATGCAGTTATTTAGTTGGGCGAATTTTCAATTTGGAAATTCAGCTATTTTTATCTTTTTATGTCCGAGCTTACCCATATGCATGACTGAATGTGATTTATTTTGCAAATAAAGCACTGTCTCGATTCGCCCCACGCATAGGGGCGAATCTAAACACTATATAACAAAAAAAAAAAAAAAAAAAAAAAATTATGCAGTGCCAATTTTGATATTTTTATTACTGCCCTATATGCTCGTGATGTTAAAGCATTTAAATTATTTTTTTAGAATTTTTTAGATAAACTCTAAACAATTTATTGCCAAAAAACTGAAAAAATCGTCTACAGTAGCCCCAACTGACGGTAGTTCGCCAGCAATAGCATACTATTTAGCTCATTCAGTAACAAAAGTGGTAACGATGAATACCCATGTCGACAAACAACGAGTCCTATAGGATTTTCATATTGTATATAATCAATTATAATTAATTCGCCTTAATTAGAATTGATTATGACATTTTAGTTGTAAGTTTGTTTTGAAAATATGCGAAAAATGTTTTGTTTTTTGTATTAATATATGTTTTGATAAATGAGTGCTGTTGGTAAAAAGTTTTAAATTATTTTATTCGGAAAAACGAAATTGTTAAAATTATTTCAAAATTAGTTTTGTTTATTGTACCTATTACAATTAAGAAAAAATTATCTTAATTACTGTTATCTGCTGGGTAGCTGTTCTTCAAATGTGCTATGCTATGCTATGCTATGATTAGTTCGGAAACAAACACAACGAAATTTATTTTCGTAAGTTGGTACGTATGCAATATTGCGACTATGGTGCTTATTGTCGTCGAAATTAATTACTAATAAAGGATAGTTATTATTTATGGTAGGTATATATTTTTCGTTTCCAGTTAATTTGTGGATGTAAAAAAAATAAAAACCCCTGTCGCAGCATCCTGCATAACATAGCGAATTTCCGTTTATAAAAATTAGTTTTTCGCGGAAACTAGTTGACATAGAATAATAGTTTAAAGATTTTTTTATGTAATTTTTTCTCCTCTTTTAAATGGTGTAAAAAAATTTGGCAAAAATTTTTGAATAAGTGAAAATTTTGGCAAAAAACTAATTTTTTGCAAGAATATAAACCATGTTCCTGGCATCCGACGTGTCTGGCTGAAGAACTCATCCAAGATTTTTGGACTTCCAACGTTGTCACCAAATTTCGTAAACCTAGGACATTTCATTCGAGAGTTATCATGCTGATACATGAATAAATAAATACATATATATATATATATATATATATATATATATATATATATATATATATATATATATATATATATATATATATATATATGTGAATGTTATTTTTGGGTTCTAGGGACCTCAAAACAAATTTGTGCCGTAGTGCCGGGCTCAAGTCGCGTCATGAGACCTACTGTAATAGCTGAATTTCCATTCTGGAAATTCGCTAAAAATTGTTTAAAAATTTATACCATAAGTAATAACTATGATTTATTAGTAATAAATTTCGTCAATAGAGCACAATGTGATCACAATAATACATACCTACCAACTTACAAAAATATGTTTATTTGTGTTTGTTTCCGAACTAACCACAGCATGACATATCATAGCACATTTGAAGAATAGCTACCCAGATGGAATTCTACAGATTTCTTAAATTTTTTTAATAAAAAAAAAGCATCTAAATCTCGGATAGTTTCTTAATTTCAGTTGCGAAGACATTAGTAGATAACAAAGGAGCCAAATAATACGGTGTCGTGGTGTCGTCTCCATTTGCAACACCAGGGGTGGTACTGCAAACAGATACGATATTTCAAATTTAAAAAAAATGTACCCAAGCTAGGATTAAAAGAACAACTTCGAAAACCAATAATTCTGTCATTTCATCAATCAGGGTCGAATTGGCCACTAGGCCTATCTTGCAGCGGTAAGTTTTTACGGGCAACCAATTTTTAGATGTGGGCGGTAAAAGTTGGAAGTTGACGTTCTTTCGCTCGTCAGTTATTTTTTGTAGGGAAAAGTTTGTTTTTTTCTTTTCAAGCCAAAGGTAGGTGCGGGTTTTTTTACGGTGCCTAGGGCGGTACTTAGGGTAAATCTGGTCCTGTATTTAACGGTTTTAAGGCACTGAAAAATGTTAACATACTTAATGACGTCATCATGTATTAAAAATTCCTTTCTTTCCCAAATCAAGCTTTTTATGGAGGTGATTTGAAATATTGTGATTAATTGATGTTAAGGGTAATTTGGGCATGAGCTTTCCATTTTTGCTATAAAAATGACCCAAATTCCTTTTATAAATATGACTCAGAGGACACTTTTCTAATAGTCCTATTTGCCTAATTTTAATAAAAATGAAAAGAACGACTCTAAAAACCTATAATTTTCTTCCACTTTCATCATTTTATGTCATTTTATTTACGGTTTCTCAAATCATTGAAAATTTTCTTATACTTACTTGATAATATAATCAAGTAAATCAATATAAAATTTCAATTATTCTCTGTTCAGAGGTAATTCCCATGGCTACCCCATGGCTCCTGTATCCTCTCTTGTATGATACTATTATATCATTTGTGACTAAACATAGATAGGTATAACTACTAGAAAAATTAACTTAAGGGGAGGTTTACTCGAGAGTCCTTAAAAATTATATATTTTTCTAGAATTTTTTTCTCAAGAACAGAAGTAAATATAAATTTCAAATTTTGTTCACATATTTATTAAGTATTAAACTACACAAAAAAAGATTTTTCAAGGAAAAATATAAAAAAGTGTCCATTTTATAGACAGTGAACTGTGACGATCCGAAAATCCAATGCCTTGTTGGTGGACATCCTAGCGCCGGTAATAAACCACCGAAATCCAAAAACAAAAAAGATTTTAAAATATATGAAGAGTACCAGCACCTCTACCTATAATATCAATAAATTGCTGAAAGAAAAAAAAATGGCGGATGTTTGAATTTTTGATTACGAGTTTTGTCTTATTTTTCGCCCTTTAAAATAAATTTAAAAATAAAGAAAATATTGAAAGTGTATCGAACTTAGGTAGAGGTGCCGAAGAATTGAATTTTCTTTAAAATAAAAAATTTAAAAAAAGGATCCATCGAATAGTTTTTGAGTTATCGTGTCCACCAGTTCCAAAAATGTAGTTCCGAGATATTATAAAATATATATAAAGAAACGTATTTTCAAAATTTTATATTTAATACTCATTATTGCGTGAACTACGTTTTCTTAATTTTTTTTTTTTTCTAGAAAGCTGAATTCGATTATTGTGCAAGAATCTTGTTTTTAAATTATTTTCAGTAAAATCACTTTGGGAACATATTCTACACATAATTTGGTATCAATTTCGGCAAAAAAAATCGATTTTTTTTATCAAATCTCAAGTAAACCTTCCCTTAAATTACTTTCAGCAAAATCACTTTGGGAACATATTCTACACATATTTAGCTACCAATTTCTGCAAAAAAAAAATAGAAATTCGGTTTTTTTTTTAACGACTCTCAAGTAAACCTCCCCTTAAGGGGGTAATTAAGGTAGGAAACGCTCATGACTACAACAAAAATAATAATACTATATTAAGCACATATTTTTTCTGCTCTTTGGAGGCGAAAAATTAACCTTTTTGTACATTCTATACATAACCAAAATTTTAAATAAAATATATATTTTTAATAGATTAATTTGTCTGATTGCTAAACGAACATTTAAAAACACACAAATCTAACCACAAATCTGCGTCGTTATAATCTGCCTCGAATCCATATGTGTATCTACGTACACCATTATCCTCGAAAATTTCGAACATATCCTCACAGAAAAAAATATTATTTTAAAACTCAGCGCACATTGTTCGGCTAATTCTTTATTTTCATTAAATTTAATGCAAAATAAAAAAAAAAAAAAAAAAAAAAAAAACATACTAAATACATTTTCATATGTATATGTATGTAGCTACAATACGTATAACCCCAAAAAATACAAATATAAATAAAATCTACCGAAAAAATAGAAACAAAAAACAATTTGAATTCAACTATCTAAAAAAAAAAACATCTACAGACACAACTGTTACCCAATTTTTGTTTTTAGAAATACATGGACAAAATTACATGTTCCATATAAACACGAGCTTTGGCATAGCTATACCATATATGTAGTTGTATGGAAATATATGTGACAGAGCTATATAGGAATATTGTGTCGATGTAGAGACTGTGGATGTAGTAATTCAACAGATGTTTTGTCAACACCGACCGTCACATAGATATATGTATAAAATATTATGTAGTTCATTTTTTGCTGAATCAATGGTTTGTATAAATACATATCTATCTAAAAAACATTATTTTCTATTTTATATATACCTAAATACACATACTACAGTAGCCGTCCAAGTTAGTCACTTCCAAGATAGTCACACTTCGAGTAAAATAGGCATACACATACGTCATCCACATACTATGTTTACTCTTGTCTATACGCACACGCGCGTCACATGTAATACTTACATACTTACTACATATATAGCCCGTGTACCTGTCGTGTGGTACTTTGTGAGGTAGCTACCGTGTAATGTGTGTCGTGTGTGATACGTATGTACGTATATTAGTCTATAGTGAAGACACTGGTCCGCACAAACGAGATCACACATTCTTTATAGTGGGCTCTAGTACACACTACGTCGTCAAAAGTATGGTGACACTTTGACCCAAGTGGGTGTCCACACTTTTGACGCGGTACTGTACTTAATGTTGTGGTACACTGCCGCGTCAAAAGTGTGGGACCCTCCCCCCCTGAGTCAAGGTGTCGCCATACTTTTGACGACGTAGTGTGTGCTAGAAGCCACTATAAAAAATTGGGAACAAGTTTGTGCGGACCAATGTCTTCACTATTCATACTAATTTAAATAATAAATATTTGTAATGTTGTCTTTTTCTAAAAATTCAAATATGTGACGTAATTATGACGTGGATGGCGAATTGCGCAAAAAATGAAGTGTACCTTTCTCTGTCTACTTTGACTTGAACATAATTTTTTATAATAATATTGTTGAAAAAATTCCAGTTTGCTATGTTAACTAAACATTTACCCCACCTGACGGACGTCTATGACTTCCAAGATAGTCACTAGAGGAACATTTGTGTGACTATCTTGGACGGCTACTGTATATGTGTGTGGATTTATTGTTTAAATATTAAATAATAGGTGTTGCGCTAAATTACATTATAGCTCAATTCAGTGGAAAGGTATATACTTAATAGGTTCGAGGAAAAAAAACATCCACTAAACAAAAAACCGAGTTGTAATTTAAAATCGAATTCATGTCCTAAAAACTATGTACACTATTTACAGACAAAAGTTAGGATAAGCTTCAGTGGAACTTACAATTAGCTAAGTTAACGTTAGGGCTAAACTTATCACTGGTATTCGTTCATGAACATTGTAAATTTGTCGTATAGACAAAAGATTTTGAAGTAAGAGATCTGTCTTTGTTTGCGCAGGTGGAGTGGGTAAAATAAATCAACTCACTCGCCCATGGTTCATAATGTGGCCCATGCACGGTTCAACATGTTGTGCAACTTGGTTGAGTTGTACAACATGTTGAATCGTGTCTGGGGCAGTTGGTCAACTATTTTGATGGTTGCATAAACGATTGAAGTAAAATCACAATATTTTTATTTTACGTGGGCGGAGCAAATGGTCTATGAACATGTTGTACTGTGTGTGGGGTAGTTGAACAACAAAACCAGTACATATATGGTGTAAAGGGTGTAAATCAGCAAAATATTTACAGCGGTAACAATTGGAAAGTTTAAATATTTGATTTTGTTTGTTATTTCCAATAGCTTGCGGTGATACCGCACTTGAAAATTTTAAATTTTCAAAAGAATTTCCCATTGCAAGAAACCTTAATATAATTTCCAAACGTGTTTTTGCAGAAATTGCATCACGCATTAACGTGTCTTCTTTGTTTATTAAAGGTGTTATTTTGACTAAAATATCTACTTAATAAATTTGTAACACTGACTGACTGACAGACAACGCACAGTTGGGTTTAGAAGAATGAAATTTTGCATAGGAGTTCTCTATGTAACGTAGATGAGCACTAAGAAAGGATTTTTGAAAATTCATCCCCTAAGTAGGTTTAATAGGGGATGAAAATTTGCATGTAAATTCGTTATTTTTGAAGTTAGTGGTATATAAAAATATGTTACTATGGCTATTAAAAAAAAAATATCTTATTTAATGAATCTTTAACTTTGACTGACAGACAACGCACAACCTAAACTGTCGGGTTTAGAAGAACGAAATTAAGCACAGGAGTTATGAAAATTGGCGTTTAGACTGCTATTTATAAATAAAAATCAGTTGTTTCTGGAAAATTCCCTAAGGAGTTAAAACAAAAAATGAAAGTTCATATGGGAAGTTTGTCATTTTTGAAGTTAGAAACGTGGATATTGATTTAGGCTTTTGGAAAATATTAAATTAAGCAGAAACTGGGTACTTAATAAGAAGATGTTATCGATGGGAAATCCCATCGGGCATACGACTAGTCATTAATAATTTCTTCGTTCATTCGCATATAATTTTTACAATCGGTTCACATTCATTAATTTTTTTTAATACTTTTTCATTAGAAAATTTTTTTCCTAACCATTTTTTGCTCCATTTTCTTTTTTTTCATTTAGTCAAGCTTTCTTTCCTAATTTCTGCAATTACTGCTAAAGCAAGAATTTTATCCATAATTTTAACGAAGTTCTCTTTTTCCAAAATTCTGAATAACTGAAGTTGGACAACAAGTTGAATGAATAGTTTAATAGTGTATGGCAAACAGTTCAACTTGTAGTACAACTAGGTAGTACAACAAGTTGAACCGTGTATGGGTTGCATAAGACATATATTTGAAAGATGATGACCTTACCTTCAAAATGACAGACTGACCCATTTTAAAATGCGTTTCTGGGCATCTCTCAGTTCATTTTCTTTCGGGTATAGTAAAAACTAGCTTGATAGGTACCCCTATCGGTTCCACAAATTCTGACTGAATGTTTGCTATACCAACAACTGGGCTCTGAGACGAAATTACTACTTACTGTAGATCAAATATTACGAAATGACAAAAATACTATCCATAATTTACTTACCTTTTTAGAAAAATCTAAGCTTTTATATGATTTATAACAAAACTTTATAATTAATTATTTTTTCATATGTTGTATTAGATTGTACTTCTATTTAATTTTTTAATTTATCTGTATATAGGGGAGCAGGGGGTAATTGGAGCCTAATAAGGAAAAACAAAAGTATTTCGAATCGTTCTAACAATTTATTTATTTTTTAAATTGAAACACATAGCTTGTCTATTTGACCAACAAATAAGATGAATTTGAGTCAGTTAAACAATATTTTTCTAGTCGAAAATTTTTTTTTCCTGAAGACCACCGTCCGCTTCCATTGCCCGATAGGTCGGGAAATGGTAGCCTAAAATTTACTTTAAATTCGATAAAAATTTTAAAAACAAAATCACTCTTCACAAACAAAAATACAGCAAATAAAGGTATTTTAACAATGAAATTCAACTTTGTAATCAAAATAAAATAATTATTCTAAGGATTCTAAAAACATAAATATAATCAGCTACGCTAACGGAGTCAAAATATTCTGCGTGTGTCTATTTTCCATCGCTTCTGCAACGATACCATAACTATTTTTGCAAAAAAGCCTTACATTCAATTTTTTTCAGATGAGGATCACATAGGGTTTTATTTCCCGAAATCCACCATTTTGTGGAACACAGTAGTAGTAGTACTAGTAGTAGTAGTAGTAGTAGTAGTAGTAGTAGTAGTAGTAGTAGTAGTAGTAGTAGTAGTAGTAGTAGTAGTAGTAGTAGTAGTAGTAGTAGTAGTAGTAGTAGTAGTAGTAGTAGTAGTAGTAGTAGTAGTAGTAGTAGTAGTAGTAGTAGTAGTAGTAGTAGTAGTAGTAGTAGTAGTAGTAGTAGTAGTAGTAGTAGTAGTAGTAGTAGTAGTAGTAGTAGTAAGTAGTAGTTAAAAACATAAATAACATAAATAAAAGAAACAAAGAAAACCGGCTTAAAATTAGGTTTACGCTTCAATATCAATTAACCAATCAAAATTGATCAATAATAAGAAAGTTACTTGTAACCTACTTCTCTTAAATAAAGAGGTGCTCACAGATATTTAGAAAGAGATTACTCTACTGTTGAGCAAGTACTTTTACCATAAAATCGCCTATAACGATACCATATTTAAAAGTGTGAATATACGTCACAGTAACATCGATGGCGTAGGTGCCGTGTAATATTTTACGTTTATATTATACAGTCTGTTTCAACGAAGTAAAAACATACAAAATTTAACATGGGAAAAAATTGTTGGGGTCAGAGTATGCTTACTTTTTATGGGTATTATTTTTATATAGGTATCCATAGTTATTAAAATTTTCGTTAATTACAAAAAATAAATTTGAAAGCAAAACAACAGGTGTCCAATTTTTTATTAAGCAGTATTATTTGTTAATAAATATTTTAATATTAGATTAAAATTCATTTATAGTTATCTTAATAAATTTACTGCTATTTCTTTTAATTACTTTTAAACATTATTTTGACGCGATATTATTTAAAGTTTTGCGAAATATTTAGTAATAATAAAATAAAGCACCCCGTGATCAGAACAAATTTTCCCTATGTTAAAATTTATATGTTCTTAGTGGCTTGAAACACCCGGTATAGAAAGCATCGCTACATTCGGTGTAATTTTTTTTATACGAGTATATATGTAGAGGTAAGTGGGGTAAAGTGGTAAATAGCACTTTCCGGGTAAACTGTCAAAGTATAGATGTCATGCGCTACTGACATCTATTAGTAATGACCACAAACTAATCTTTATGGTATACCCACACATACATATGTGTTCATATGCTCTTTGACATTTATCAAAGTTTTGAAGCGAATCGTAAATTTCATTTCCCATCGTTTCAATATCGTTTTGTTCACTCGTTTTAGAGATAAAGAGATTGTAAGTACAATCAAACTATTCTTTGTGGTCTTGATTTTGATAATGTATAATCGTTGCGTGTAATTTATACTTGTAAAAAAATGACGCTTACATTTTTGCAAAATGTGGTGTTGGGGTAAAGTGGGAAATGTCAAAAATCACTATTGAGGCGTCGTTTTGCATTCAAATGTTGTCGATTCATGGTTTATGATTTAAAAGAGTGTTGTGAATGTATTTATGTCCCTCTAACCTCAAAATTTCGACATCATCTCGCTTTTTTCGGTTATCGGAATATAAAATATCGTAAGCATGGCATGAAAACAAAATTTTTTAACAATTCACAAATCTAAATCAAGTTGCAAGAAGCAGCTGAAAAACTTTTGGCAAATAAACACATCGAAGCTCGAAAATCAATTAAGTAATTTTTGCATTTTTCTTTTCAGCAAAAATTGTTTTTTTTTCTACATTTACTATGTATTCTATATTCTTTGTATCTTTTTTGCCTTAAAATATAAATATAATAACTTTGCTACAAGATTTGCGTTGAGTTTGTACAGTTTTTTAAAGTTTCCCATTTTACCTCACGATTTTCAATTTTGGCCATTTTGCACACACTCGGTCAAAGCTCGGTAACTCAAAAGAAAATCAATATTTTTAGCTGGTAGCTTAGGCAAAAGATAGTTTATTGAATTCTCTTTACCATAGATATTTTAAACATGGAAAAATAATCACTTTTGTTCAATCAACGGAGCTCTATAAAAAAGTTTCCCACTTTACCCCCACTTACCTCTATATAACTCACCGTAACCGGTATTTAACTAAAGAAACACAAACACAAGTAGGATAACGGTATATAGAACACTGAAAGTGCGACCGAGAAAGATCGAACGAATCTTAAATGGTGTATAATTTTCCACTTATTTATTCAGCACTGAACCAAACAGTTGCTGTTTAGTGTGGCGCGCGGTCACCCGTTATAATGGCAATCGTTAACGACTTAATTTTATGTTTTGTTAACGAAAATGAAAAATTACCAATAAAGTGTTCTGTAACGAATTTTATTTTTTTTCTTTGTTCGAAGCTCCGGTGTGTTGCGGGACCGAGCAGAGCTTTTTTAATGGATATTTTATTAATATTTTTAGTGCTACTATAGGTGGTAGTGTAGTAAATTTTGTTTACTTTCAAAAAATATTTTTTTAAAAAAAAGAATAATTTGTATCAAGCGACGAAAACTAATATTAGTGAGCAATACAAAAGTTATTATAAATAAATATAAGAACAGATTTATTGCACGCTTCTACCAAATAATTACATGTATTGAAACATAAAACAGACCGATTTTATTTCACGCGTAATTACATAATGGATACCTGATTAGATTTCCATAAAATTCTGACGTTCAGATTCTGAGTAAATAAAAATAAAATTCGCCAAGTGCGTGCCGGACACACATTATCACAGTTACGTGGTCAATAGCTAATTTTTCACAATTTTTAGGATCAAATGTAGGAAATTTAATAGTACGTATCGACGGATTACTACTAGAACCACGTATGTCGATTTTTCATTGTTTTGGGATAATTGACCGAAACATTATTTTCAACCGGTTTGGAAACGTTTACCCCTCCCCCCCTCCCCCTTTAAAGGTTAGGTCGGATCCAAAATTTGACCCCATTTTTGTAGTAGTGTTGCCCCATTTTGTCAACCCCACTTACCAAATTTCAGCTCAGTTCGTCCATAAGAGGCCGTACACATGCAAAAAAAAGCCACGAATTTTATATATATATATATATATATATATATATATATATATATATATATATATATATATATATATATATATATATATATATATATGTAAGAAATTTATTTCTTCAGAATCGTGTTCTACGAGTACGAAAACTAATAGCGCCCCTACTCTCGCCTCGCACAGTGGTCTGAAAATTATTTGAAAATTTTTCACAATTTTTTACTTTTTTCGGAAATAGTAAGTGATACTGTTATTTTATAGTTAATTGGATGCTAATCAATAATATAAAAATTGTCATAATATTAAAATCACGATATTAAACAAAATCAAAATATCACGACTCCAACTTTCGCGGCATCGGTTACTGAGCTGTGAAATTTACGGGCGGACACCGACGGATATAAAACTTAATTCACCTCTTTAATTATGCTATAAGGAATAAGTTAATCAAAACTAGAACTTCAAACCTCTTAAAACACTTTTTAAAAGCTTATGTAAAAATTGCTTTCTTTGTTTTTTTTTTTAAATGAAAAAACAACGAACCTTCAACGAGCTGTCACTTATATCCTAACTGTTGAAATAAACCAAATGCACATCAGAATACTCTAAGAATGTACGAATATTAACAATAAATAGATACCACCATCTTACCCAACGGAATATTAAAAAAAAATAATTAAAAACAAATATTTGTATAAACAGCCTCATGCCACTTTATCATTCACAACTAATAAAAGAACAACTTTATTATTGCCGTAACAACAGGTTTTGACCTTCTTGCATAAATAATGGTTGAAAAAGTTAGTTTAACCATTTGACAATAAGACTCTGTAATGATCATTAGAATTCGCGACAAAATTTTGTTTTTATTTTTGTCGTGCTAGAATGATTTTTCAGAAAACTGTGCCTCGTCTCGTTCTTATCGAATAGACTGTATACATTCTAATTTTTTCTGTGAAAGATTCGACTCAACGACTGAGCACTTCTGTAGCGACTCTCATATGGTAACATACCATTAAATTATGACATAATTTGAAATTTGGAGATACAAGGTTTTGTTATTGTTAAATAACTTTCATTCTGATACATAAAATAAAATGAAATTGGTGCTTGCACAAGCACTAGTGGCTTGTGCAAGCACTGGTGGCTTGTTCCAGCTCGGATGAAACTTAAGGTACCACCACAGTGTGACCGGCCGAAAAATAGTCAATTTTCGCAATTTCCTTTCAGATGGATAAGATGGGGGGAATGGGAATGAATTTTTTGAACTTCCACTTTGAGAATGGGTACCGTTTTTAAAAAAGGCATTTCGAGACATACGCGTTTAAAGTTCGTCTCAAAATTGTTTCAAATCATTGTTTCAATAAAAATATGATACTGTGTTAATAACAATTGATCTTATACGTTCACTGGTTGTGGAAAGACTGAATGTAAAGCGGTATAATATTCCACCAAAAGGCGCCAATCGATCCACAGAGTTTTGTATTTAGACTGACTCCATTGGTCCGTGGTCGTAGCGATCGTAATAATTCGAATTTCAATTTCAAATTTTGATAGAAGATACATAACTGAATGTACTTTAAGATAAGACCAAAAAAAAATTAATTTTTTCAAAATTCGACGCTGTGACGGTACCTTAAAACATTTCCTATAATTTTTAAACAATTACGTAGGTATACTGTAGCATGTCTTTCTAGCAATGTGAGCCATGGGAGGTAAGTTGATTGATGACCACGTAGCACTATAGTAGCACCATATTCTTTATTGGTGGAAGCGCACACACTAACTACACTGCATTATGTTGTGTTTAAAATTTATATACCGAGTGTGTTGAATTTGTTATATCATATAAATATTTATAAAGATAGTCGGTTGATAGCACTGCTTGCTTGCTTACTCGCCTACTTCTTGTTAATAATAATTAGCATAATTTGTTGTTGTATTTTTAATGTTGAAATTTACATAGCGTACGAAAGTTTTTCGTATTTTTTAAAAATTTGATAATTTACAGTATGTATAATGCTACGGCTTGTACATTACCTACGGTGTGTTTGCTTTAAAAAAGAAATTTTAAAATAAAATTTTAATAAAGATTGAAATAAAAAATAAAATTTACAGATTTACACTTACTCGTTGCAAGTCAGAAACTGAAAATCTTGATTAAATACGTTCTAGAATTTTCAAAAATTCTAGCTTTCAACACCCACAATGCTTCGCACAAGCATTAATTAAAGAATTACTTTTAAATACTTCTTTAAAATACTTAAAAAAGTGTCGATATTTATCTGAATTACATAGTCGGCAAAGTGGTCGGAAAACGATATTTCAAATTACATGACACTATTCGTTATTGGAATTAAGGGGGACCACTAGTGTGATATTTTGAAAAAATTGGGAAAATTTAAAAATAACATACTAAAATCTCAAGTGCGTATCTCAAATAGTTTTTGACTTAGAACCATCTGAAGAGAGTATTCTGATTTTCATTGTTAACTTTGAGGTATTCAGAAATGTATGAAGGTTAATAGTTCGGGAGTTTTTGGACGTGGCTGCCAATCATAATATGTTGTGGAGCAGCTAGACCCTAGCACATTTAAATGAGTCATCTAGTTTTACTATGACCGTTATAGTGAGGACATCATAAATAATTTTAGTAAAAATTCTCAGTGATTAAAACGAAAAGGTAAGATAAAGAAAAACTACATTTTGATTCTTATTGCAGCTTCTTTTATATATTTTCTTCGTGCCACGAACCTTCAGTTTTCCTATCGAATAAAAAATGTCATTTTCGCAGCCCAAAAGTCATCAAATTTTCGAGAAAAATTTGAAACTTTTTTTTAAAAAACTCCGCTATTTTATTAAATTTTAACTCTTTTTTTTCAATTGAGGTTCACGGCACGAGCAATACGTTCTAGTTTAATAAGTCTTTTGGTTTTTTTTGATTTCAGGCCCTGTGAAGGTCGCTAGCACTGCAGCAGTGGGGGAACTTTTTTTTGGAGCCTAGGGTGATCTCGAATAACTCATTGAATTTTCAATTTTTTTGTCCAAAAATTCTATCTTGAATTCACTATATATCAACCAGCATATCGTTAGTTGTTTAAAAAAATTTCAACAGGAACGGATTTACCTACTTTGGGGTCCTAGTTATTTTATTTTTACCGGCCCCCCTTCGACCCCAAAAGATATATAGAGCACATAAAAGATACAAAATAAAATAAAACAAAATTAAAGAATACCAGAGAATGTTATTTAAAATATACAAAATAGACAGTTTGACGGGGTCCTTCGAAAAACTGGGCCCTAGCCATTTGTCTCATTTGTCTATGCGGCCCTGAGTATAGATTACGTATTATCTAAGTATGGATAGTCAAAAACCACCTATAAAGCAAGTTATACAAAACTGGACTATATAAAAGTTTAGTAACGTTGCTTGGTAATGAGCTGCTGATTTAAAATAATAAACAAATTCAAACAATTTGATAAACGCAAACAATTATATTGACTAGTTTTTTAATTGATCCAGAGTATACTTGATGCCATTTTATTCCAAACAAAAAAATTATTTTTTTTTTAAATTGACATGGTTTTAGGTTTTGGCTGGCGTACATAAGATGGTAAGTGAATAAACCAAAAACTAAGTTGTAATAAACAATTAAATTTAATGGGTCAGTTGAAAAAGGTACATATTCTAAAAACCTTTATTTTCGGAAAACTAAAAAAAAACTGTTTTATATGAAAAGTAATTTTTTCACAGTAAACTTTTCTATAGGAAATGTGTTCATCTAGCATAGTAGCCCATGTTTAGCCATGAAAATGAAATAAATGTTTTAAAGTATATAAACTATTTATATAAAAATTCCGTGGAATATGTTCCTTTTTCAAATCAGTATTTACAAGTTGAATAATTACTATATCTAAACGCAAAGTTTCTGAGCGATCAAAGTCCACTTTACGGTACTCCGTTAAATAAATGAAAGTAACGGTTTACACCATTAAAAAAATCGTATTTATAAATGCCTAAATGAAATGTATTCAATTTTATTGAACTACCTGATGTAATCATAAAATCTACTTTTGTAATCTTGTTATTATTATGAATTTCTTAATATTATTTATTTAGTTTAAAATTACTTATTTAAGTAGGTATTGTATTACTATATAAATAAGCAAACACTTTCAAGATCTATTACTTTTTTACAACGTAGTATATTTTCATACATTATATATACAGTGCAATATTACCTGAGCGATAGATATAAAAACTAATAGCGGGAATTTACATATAATTACTCTATACCCAACTTTATTGCAAAAGTTTTCTATCTTCTTAATGTAACAAAATATGTAGGTATATCTCTTATTAAAAATATATTTTTCCTTTTTATTGGAATTTGATCCCTCAAGAATTCTTCGTTTAGTTATACTTTTTAATGTTTTTACAAGATTTGACAAATATTTTAATACAATTATTTTACTTTTTTGCTATTTCAAAAAGGATATTAAATCTAATTTGGATTATTGGTCCTTTATGTGAATATAATATGGTCTTTTTTTACACCCACCAGATGGAGGCTAGTCTAAAATATAAAATGGCTATCTCAACTTATTTTGTCATTTTTATGGAATATGTACCTTTTTCAACTGACCAATTCAATTGTTCTTATACTTATTACTAACTGTTGAACCATTAACTTTACAGAAAAAAACCGATAGTTATGAATGCCTTTTTTTTAAAATTTTAATTCATGTTCAGCAACAACTTACTGTACGGAACACTCCTTGCACAAGCGTACGTTTTGCATTTGATCGACTTTTTATTAATATCTTTTACTAGAGATTGATTATTTTGCTTGACGTATGATTTCAAAAACTAATGCTTTCTAATTTTATACCTATTAAAGCGCAATTTTATTTGGAACATTTATTAAAATGTCTCAATTTTTAAGCGTTCTTACTCCCAAGTCATTAAAATCAGTCTAAGCCACAGCGTACAGAACCTGTACTACTATCTCTATCGTGTAATCTGCATTGTACAGTTCTGAGCAAGTTAGGCTACTCAGTAGTCACTCGCTTGGTAGCAGTGGATGAATGTATGTCAATTGTTTTGATCACGTTTTGATTGTTATTAGCATTGTTAGAACACGCCACACGAAGCCACATACATGCGTATATAGTATTATATATACGTACCATACATACACAAGATAGATCACCTCACTCACACACACACACAACATAAATCACACAAACCTAAACCCAGTGGATATATATAACATATTGGTGGGATATTTTCCATCTTTGTTTGGTTATACTGGTTTCAGTAGTATAGAGATAGCAGTGTTGCCTTTGTGCTCTGTGGTCTCAGCTACATTGACCATAGAAAGCTTACTTAAACTCTAAAATAAACTATCACAATATACCAAGCAAACACCTTAAAATATTATTTTGTTTATTCAGATAATTTTGCCGTAACACTTGGTACTTTTCATGCAAATCACAAAGACACACACATTATTCAAAAAATATCTTCATTAAGGAATCATAATTCATTATACAAAAACTTCATTAATATTATTAAAGTAAATTATTATTTATGGACCTATTTTGTACACTTCACCCTATATTTTCCCCCGTAAATGTACACCCATACCAAAGCTTATATAGCAACCGTTTATGAACACCAACCGTTTAATCATAATGGATTGAGAAAAGTTGCTTTCACACAAGCGGCATTTATTCATTACAGTATATTTATATACCGCACCTCGGCAACAACCGAGTCACATCTATATACCTACAACTCCATATAAAATGTGACTGTGCTGTTGCCAAGGTGCAGTATGTATATATATTTTTCACCGCATTGAACTGCTGGCGTTGCTTCGAAAAATAAATATGAATATTTAACGGAAGTAAATTAAACGTCTTTTTTTTTCTGACAATATATTTTTATTTTTTGAAAAAATATGAAAAATGATTTATGATTTATTATGTATAGGGAAAGTTCTGTCAAAAATCGTACGGCATTTATTACCTACCTCAATTTAAATAAATATTAAATATTGCCCGTTGTTTGGTTTATGTATTAATTTCCATAAATAAATCAAAATAAATTGAATAACTGTGAATAACAATTGAAAGTGATGACTCATTGTTTTTCTTAACGCATTTGTTTCGTGTAATAAATCAAACATAATTAAGAATATCTAGGTTGACAAAAATAAATTTTAAAATCTTCAGTTTACGATGTTATTAAGAGAGCAAGGGGTAATTGAAGCCTAATAAGAAAAAAAACAGAAATATATTGAATCGTTCTAACAATTTATTTATCTTTTAAATTGAAACACATAGCTTGTCTATTTGACCAACAAATAAGCTGAATTTTAGTCAGCTAAACAATATTTTTCTGGTCGAAGATTTTTTTTCTTGAAGACTACCGTCCGCTGCTATTGTCTGATCGGTCGGAAAATGAGAGCCTAAAATTTACTTTAGAATTAATAAAAATTGTAAAAGAATATCAGTATTCAAAACAGAATAAGTGCAAAAATACAGCAAATAAAGATATTTTAAAAATGAAATTTAACTTTATAACCAAATAATTACCGTAAAACCGTCTAGACTCGGACACTTTTTTACATTTTTTGGTATAGTTTTATGTTTATACATGTTTTTTTCATAGATATCACCAATACAAGTATTACCATTAGAAAGAGGGTATATTATTTGTTATATCCCTGACCCATTTGTTTCATTATAAGTAAAAATAAAAAAAAAAAAAATTAGTAAGTGTCCACGTCTACACCCCAAATCCGTCTTGACCCGGACACTTACTTAAATAATGTAATAACATGCAAACTAACCTCTGCCGTTGGGTTTAGGACAGTGTTTTATATCGTCTGATGTCTTTAAACCTGTCAAAGACTTCAAAATATTTTGTGGGAATGGAGAGGGGGCAATGCATAGTATGCCTCTCTATCAAGTAAACATACGATATGACACCAGAAGGAGGCATAAACCGCGTAATTCTGGGGGGAATATTAACGTATGGACAGTGGGAGTTACAACTGGTGCGAATCGCTGCCATAGTGTAATAAACTGATGTGTCCGGGTCTAAACGGATATACATATATAGCATGTATTTTTTTATATATATATTGAATATAACTTCAAACATCATTAAATGATGCGCGATAAATTTCTGAACACATACATGTCAAAACTAAAACAATATAACAATTATGACGAAAATTACATGTCTAAGTTAGACACACATTTTATTTCTTTGAAAAACTGTAGGATAGTAATCCTGTAAAATGAGATAGTAAATGTTGAAATCCGTAGTTTTTATTGGTACAGCTGTTTAGGGGATGTTTTTCTCTCTCTAATGACGTCAGGATCAAATGTTTATTGTTGCAGGTTAATGTAGAAATTATCTAATTTAAAGATTGGTGCAAAGTGTCCGGGTCTAGACGGTTTTACGGTATACTAAGGATTCTAAAGATCAGGGGAAAAACACAAATTAGTCAGTTACGCTATCGGAGTCAAAACATTCTGCGTGTGTCCAGTTTCCGCCGCTTCTGCAACCATACCAGAACTATTTTTGCAAAAAAGCCGTGCATTCAGTCTTTTTCAGATGAAAACGACATAGGCTCTCATGTTCCGAAATCCACCATTTTGTGAAACATGGTTACAAATTTCAATATCGATTTGTTATCACAATTCTGATAATCATAACAAATAATAGGCAATCTTAGCTTTAAACCTAATTAGTGATAATTAATTAAAATAAAAAATTTAATTTAGTTGTTACTTTGACATCGTTAAAATTATTTTGTTATACACACCGAGCACAAAAAACTAAATCTCTCTTAATAACTGAAGGCGTGCAACTACCGAAAAATGCGCATGAGAGAAGCTTAGCCGACAAGTATTGAAGTCGTTTAAGTTGCGTAGAAGCGTGTACTTTTGTATCACTCCTATTACCCCTCGCTCCCCTACTATTTAGGAGATTATTCAGCGTTCCATAAAAAAGTTCAAATTTTTTTTTTCGGTATTTTTATTCCGTTATATTCCAAGAATCATCAGTTAAAATTTGGAAACGAAATATGAAACAGTCTCCGTTTTTTTTTTTTTATATATATATATACAGTATAGTGGTTGAATTGTCCTCTTGAATACTGTATTACAAATCTAAGAAAAAAGTAAAGGTAATAAAATTTTGAAAAAAATATGATTGGTTAAAAAAGATGACAAGGATAAAAAAGCAACTTGTACAGTGACAGATTAATTTACTTATCTCTCTCACACAAAAATGTGACAAACTAAGTCAGATTTGCATAGCTAAAAAAATTTTATTTTTCAAAAAGTTAAATGAAGGTATATAATTTTTAAAACTATTGATTTAGATTATAATTTAACATTTCTAAATCGTATTTTGTATTGCTATATTCTATTTTGAACTGAAAAGTAATATTTTTAAGAATGTTGCTGCAATAAGAGGGCAGTTTCGTACTGAAAATAATTTATTTCATTTTTTGCTATAGTGTAAATCCAACTTCTAAAATTTTATTACGTTTACTTTTTTCTTAGAGTTGTAGGATAGTACCTATATATGTATGCTTTTAACAAAGCATTAGAATCCTTATTAAAATTTTTCGATGTGCTAGGGTTTGACGTTCGACCATACGCATACAATTACATTAATAAATGAGATAACGAACATGTTAAACTGATATACAAACAAACGTGTAAATAGAGTAATATGACACATAGAGTGACATCTAGATGTCAAAGTACATAGGAAACATATGATGGTTTAAGTATCAAACGTAAAAAAGGATCAAAATACTGTATTCAACAAAAGCAAAAGTTCTTAATTAATATATATATATATATATATATATATATATATATATATATATATATATATATATATATATATACATATATATATATATATATATATATATATATATATATATATATATATATATATATATATATATATATATGTATTTCTTTTTAAGTAAGAAGCATTAAAAGCAAGGTGAATTTAAATTGAAAAATAATCATTCTATTGATAATGATTTTTGTTATCAGAGGTTTCTTTCAGAAATAACTTCATTAATATATAAATGTCAAAACTGTTCGGATATATGATCGCGTTCCGGTATAGTTGCTTTTACCCTACTGAAAAAAAATTTCATCGAAATATTTCGATGAAATCAATTGAATCAATCGAGAGGGTTATTTCTCACGAATATGAGTTTGTTGCGCGAGCTCAAACACAACGACTATCTCACAACAACATACATAAAGACTATCACACATACTAACGCCCACTATACTACAACTACACATACAAACACAAACTCTAAATATGTATTATAACCACAGAAAGTGGGGGATGCCTCGCTGCCAGGTATGATGAATTGATGACGTAAAATTCTGGCGATAGCCGGAATGCTAACTATCATATAGTAGTTTGGCTCCTTGGTAGTAACATTCAAAAATGATGTCATCAATGAAGAACAATTTCATATTTTCATCGAATTTTGATGTAACACCACGATTATTCACTCTAAAATTATAAACATTTATAAATAAACTTATATTACTCCAGGCTCCAAGTTAAATATATTCCTTATAGCTGTGAAGTGTGACTAGATTTACACTTAATATAATTTTCTAGACACAATCAAAAACTCGATCCCAACATAAATTTCATTTTCAAATCTATAATCCTAATCCTACTCCAACTTACTGTTTATATATTAAATCAACATCGCTTGAATATACAATAAATTAGAATTACGAAATTTAACAAAACTTTCAACATGATTTTAATAAAATATATCTAAATCCTTTATCAGTAAGCAAACCAAACGAAACAAATAAACTAAAAGTGTCCTAATTCCTTTTACAAATATTAACCAAAATCCATTTTCAATTATTCGGCGATCGATTCATCGATAGAAATGATAAAAAATTTTTTCAAGTTGATTTGTTTAATTAATTTATTAAATTGGAACAATAAATAAAATTATTAAATCTTGAATATAAACAAAACATTTATTCAATTCAGACCAAACAGCCGAGAAAATTGATACAAAATATGATAATAATTCAATGTTGGGTACTGATTTATTTTTATATCGAAACATAATTGTTAAAAAAATCGAGAAATGTATCTTAAAAAGTATATTGCAATGCGAGTAACCATAAACCATGTAGTTTCATTTTGAACACATTTAAATTACTTCCTGTTTCACGTAGACTACAGATAGCTTTTACCTTTAATCCCGCTCCCTGTGATTGGTGGTACGTATATTTCTTGTATTAAAGTTTAGTAAAATATTTCCCTATAAAACCTGTATTTTTTTTTAACCGTGAAAACAGTGTGACCAAATACTATCGGAAAATCTTATTTATAATGATTTTTTTCATTGATAATAATAATAAAATATATATTTTATACACTGATTGCAAGAGCATTCTTACTATTAAAGTAATTAATATTTCCATTTACTAAAAATTAGATAAAAATTGCTTTCATTACTCCTTTTCTGTTCATCTCAGGCTACTCAAATTCAACAAATCTATAGAAACCAAAATCAATCAAAATAAATACTAGAATTAAAACAATTGAGATCACATCCAGTATATTCATTTAATTGATATCAAATATTTGTATTTGAATCATTTCAAAGAAACCCTTCTGACATAGATTATTTTATGATAAATCTATACATGTAATAAAACTGTAAATCTGTCTCTGTCTGTCTGTCTGTCTGTTCACTCATGACGTAAAAACTACTGGACGGATTTTAATGAAATTTGGTGTGATGATAACTTATTACCTGGGTCAACATCTAAGATACTTTTTATTCCGGGAAAATGTCTCACTCCCACGGGAAAATGGAAAAATTATTTTGAGCATCTACACACATTACGCCAATTTACATATTTCATAAAAAATTTCATAACTATAGTAACAAAAATTGTAAATAAATTTTGTAGTTTGGAAATTTTTCTGAATTTTAAATCAAAAAAAATGTTGCTAATTGTGTACCGAAAAATACAATAAATACACAATTGTCAATTTGGAGACAATTTAATGCATTTTGTGTTGCAAGAAACAACAAATTGGAAAAAGAAACTACTCAACGTTTCGCGTGAACAACGTCATGTGTACGGCTAGTAGACAATAAATAAATTATCCTTAAAAATGGCAAAAAAACTAGGTATTTACGGACACTTCAGCCGAACTATTAAACTGAAACAAACATTAATTTCTAATGGATTCTGGTTCTGATCTGATGATATTTAATCTTGAATTCGGTTTGAGAATAATTTTCGGTCGTGTGGTTTTAAGCACACTCACAATTTTTTTTTTAACAATGTTTATGCTTCCTTTTGGCTATATTAATGATGTATTTTACTTGTGGTAGACCAACTAAAATCTGCTCTACGATCGACCGGTTTAACGCTACGAGCACACAGTGTTAGGTCCGATTTACATTAACGCTCTGTTCTCACTCCGATATCACTCCGCTCCACGTTCGATAGAATATTCTTACACAATAAACAATGAGTGTATTCACATCATCGCTCTGATATCGGTCTGATATCAGTCGCGGTTCGCTCCTGTTTCAATGCCACTCCAATGTCAATACCACTCAGGTAGTATTTTATTGGAGCGATATCAGACTTGTTATGGCTTGTACCTATAGTGTAAACACTTTTTTGATTCCACTCCACTCCGCTTGCATTCAGTTGTTATGAAAAGATATTTGTATCAAACTCAGACCGAACTGGGAGTGTACCCAGAGTGGCATTATAATGTGAATAGAGAACGAATGGGTACCAGCATGACATCAGCACTGTAATGTGAACACAACAAGTGCTCACACAATGATATCGGAGTGAGAGTGGAGTGATAATGTAAATCGGGCCTTATAGGTATTTAATTTACGAGAATGAGAAATCTTATCCATTCTAGTTTCATATCCCATCGTTAATTTATATTTTACACAACATAACCCAAATCACACCAATACGCAACAAAACAACAAAATGTGTGAACCGACTGAAAAACATCGTTTTATACGGACAAATTAAACAAAACGTTTCGTTTACAATTACATATACATAATGTTACATTTACATGATATACCAAAACCAAAATAGTATAATGGGCAACCACCAAACCATACGTAACAGTATCAACATTCTGTTACATAAACAAGTATAGTATTATTTGGCCTCAAATTAGAGATAAAATAGGCAGATATTTTTCTCTAATTGTAACTGTAACAACAGTTTTTGGTGAACAAGTGTTAGTTATTTCCATAGAAGATGGGAAGGTATATAACATTGTAAAGGAAGGAACATTTTCCAAAATACTGATCAACATATTATGACTAACGTGCTTATATTATGAAAGACGTCATTTTATAAACGGTAACGGTTTTAATGTAATTAAAACATTGTTATTGCTTTTAAAACAATATACATATTTAGTACCGTAATTGCGGGTTACTTGAGCCCTGTGGTGTAACTTGAGCCTAAAACGGAAAAAAGTATTATTTTCTGTTTTGTGCTTATATTAGTCAGTAGTAGAAGTAAGTTAGATGTTTAGCTAATAGGTAACAGCAGTAGGTTTACGGTGTTTAAGTTTAGGTAGTTCTGAAAATTGACACTAGAGGTGAGGCAAGTATTGTTTACTCTCTGTTGAAATTGATGTTTTGTTACGTTGCTAACTTTTGACTGTAAAAATAATTGTGGTAGTCTACAAGGGAAGGTAAGTGTATAATTTTAATACCATGTTCATTACTAAACTAAATTCAGATATGTTCATATGCCAACCATTTCGTTAATTGTTTAAATTAAGGATTTGATAAATCAGTAAAATAACCTTAAAATTAGGGTAACTTGAGCCCATTATAACTTTGGTATAAAATGGTGCAAGACTATAGCAGAAATTCCCAAAAGTCCTAAACCGTTGGACAAGTTCGTTAACCAGGCACGTCCGGTGCCCAAAACATGTTATTTTTGGAAATTTTCATGAAAAAAATTAACTTTTTTCCAAAATCTCACCTTATTCAAAAATTTTTACACTATTGGAACGAGGAGGAAAAGTCACACAAAAAAAAGTCTTTGAACTATTATTCTATGTCAACTAGTTTCCGAGAAAAACTAATTTTTGTAAACGGAAATTCGCTACGTTATGCAGGATGCTGCGACAAGAGTATTGAATAAGTAAAGTTCCTTATATGTTTGTACAATGTTTTAATTAGTAACCAACATCCTACATGGTCTCAAAACTGTTTTTAAATGAAAACCACCTGGAAATTTAGGTTTGGGCTCAAGTAACCCGATTTTAAGGTTAACTTGAGCCCAAAATCTAAAAAGCTATAGAATTTATGAGCCATAAGAAAAAGATCCATAGTATATAATAAACTAACCGTCGTAGTCATATATAGATTAATATACTGAATTTCCTATCCCAAATAAGTATAACAGTTACGCTCAATTTTTGAAATTATCAGATGATTTGCAAATCTGGGCTCAAGTAACCCGCAATTACGGTATATTTTTCTTAAGGAGTCTCCACATTCTCGCCGAGGTTGGACGAAACGAGAATGTAGAGGGTCATTTCGTTGTGTCTCGCGGTTGGTGTTTATACCTAAGTCCAATACTGTTTACAGGTACATTATACGCACAGAGAATAATTACATTAATTATAAATATCTATGTATTATCCACCAAACTTCGAGAAGAAAGTTGACTGGCCATAAAATTTTAAAAATTATGATTGGCTGTTATTAATAAAGGACAACGAATATGGCAAATTAGTTAAATTCATCTTTGCCTAGCTGACCTAATTTCCAAAGTAGGATTTATATACAAAAAAAAGAAAATCGTGCAGAAATGAAATACATTCAAAAACTGATGTTTATAGTTTTAAAACAAATTTTTGGAGAATGTACTCACGTTGGAGCTTTAAAAACGATGTTTAACTATATTCACTAAATATTTTGTTCCAGTGTAAAACTGACTTGTAAAATTTTATTGCCCTTATTGTCAACTCAGATTTGCTATATTATACATTAAAATGTATGTGTTTAACAAAATAGCATGTACCCGCTCGGCATCGCTCTGCTGTTACTCGCTTTCTATGTGCACGTACACTAAGGGTTGATTTATCAAAAGAGAACTGTCACAGAGCGACTTCGAAAAGTACCGATGGAGAAGAAAATAATTCAGAGATAGGAAAGAGTAAAAAAGAAAGCATGGGCAAACCAGATTGCCTAAAAACTCTAACATTTTAGAGTTAGTTCCTGAATTTTTTCCAACGGAAAAGCCTATCGAGCACACAGTTAGAACAGTGACATATTTTGAATAATATGTATCTACCTACACAAAATTTGAATATTTTCCTAAGAAAACCATTTCTCTGATAGACTTACCTTACAAATTTACCTCGCTTCCGATTTTAAAAACACCACCAACAAACAAGCGCCCTCAGTACAATTATTACAATAAATACAAAATATAGAACAAATTTTAAATGAAGACACTGGAGACATTAATGCCTATTTAATTACGGGATATTTTGAAAATGTGAATAATAAATATATTTCATTTGTGAAGCATCTTAATTAATTAATTAGAATGTATATTTTGTTCCGATGTTCCAAGTTTTGTTCCATGTGACAGCATTCATGCCAGAATTATGTTTTCGTACAGAGTACAGTGTGCCGCACTGTGCCATTGTTCCCCACATAGTTGGTAAGGGTATGTTTTGTTCCATGTTTTGTAAAACAAAACCTTTTCTTACGGTACAGGAAATAATATATGTATTGTCTAATAGTATTGTATTTTGTATATAATTTCAGATTTTGTTATGTCTTATGACAGTATACATGTTGATTAAAAAGTTAACGTACAAAAATAACTTCATAGTAATTCGTATAAAAATATTCGTAAGTCTACGTCAGATATCATACGTCATATAAATAAAAAAGTCGATATATAATTAACACTTTGAAAGCTTACTTTGTCAAAATCTATATTTTATAAAATATGAGAATATTTTACTTTATCGAATTTCACTGTGAATAAGATTTATCTTTTATCAGCTAGCTTTCGAGTAGTTAACCAGGTTTAACTCAAATGAAGATAGAATTATGAAAAAAAGGTAGTGTTTTTTGCGGAACGCGGTGTTTGGTCTGAATTGCGCAACGGATATTTTGGTTAGTTTCTTAAATTAATAAATAAAAGTCGAATTGCTTTTGATTTCAATTAATTTTATTTAAATATTTTTTAAAATTACATATAATTGTTTATTAACCGCGAAACACAACACAAAAATGAGAGACGCTTATTGAAAATTACATTGTTTAAAAATATCAAATTAGTTCTTCAAAAATACGTCTGATCTGTTTAGTGGTCAAAACATCTCTCTCTCTCCTTGTTGCGGTAGCTCATCGCATCGGCACCTCCTATCATCATAGCCATTAACATAATTCGGGTATTCCCCGTATACACATATGCATTTTATTCAAAATCTATTATGTCGTCATCAAACCTAATACTTAATTGTTATAACATCTGAGTTATGTCGTCTGCATAATACTTTGCACAATGTCGTGTTTGCTGAAATTCCAAGACATGTTTCACAATTGTATCTTCAATTGAGTTAAACTGATGATGGGTTAACCACTCGAAAGCTACCTAGTAGAAGATAGATCTTATTCATAGCGAATTGACAAAGTAAAATATTCTCATATTTTATAAATCGATACCTATATATATATTCTGTTGTGTGCCGAAGTAATTCCATTTTTATTATTTATATTATATTACTTACCGAAATTTTAAACACGTTTTTCTCGAAACAACACTTAAAATTGGCGGAAACTCTCACTCAAAAACTAGTTGACCAATCTTTTTTTTTTAAATTTATACCCAATATATTCTACATTATTAACTTCTCTGTGAACCAAACTTATATTAATATCCGAACAAAATGATTTTTTTAAATGCAAAAATTAAAATAAAAATTCGATAAAAATTTAAATTTTTTTAAAAGCTCCTTAAATTCTTACTTTTTTTTGGTTTATCAATATTTTACGTAGGTTAACATTATGGACAAAATTTTTTAAATTTTTCTAATAAAAATTACAGCGGCTACAATCTGTGCAGTGTTACGCTCCAATAAGAGACTCCTGCAGCCGCCATTTTTATATATACTGAAACAAAGAAAAAATGTAACATTTGATTACGTGCTTATACAGCGCGTGCTGTTTCAGCAAACGCAAAAATCGTGCTGTTACAGCGAACAATACAAGCCATAAAACCATACACCATAAAAGTAAACCGGTCGGGAGTTTGTAGATACCGGTATCATACACCCTTCCATCAAGATAACGCTTCGTACACCCAAAATACCAATGATTGGGTATGGTTTTAGTGCTCAGATTGTTCGCTGTAACAGCACGATTTTTGCGTTCGCTGAAACAGCAAACACTGTACAAGCACGACACCTAACACTTTAAGGGGGGGGGGGGGTAAGGTTTTAAAAGCGAAAAAAAGGCATATTTTCATGATTTTTTTTTGGAGATATGAATAATGTTGGCTTATTTATTTCATGTACACGTTATAGTATGACATCTGAAGTATCTTTGAAACAATTATCAATTACAAATATCGATAAGTAAGTCCGTGACAGCGAATTTCCGGAGGCGCGTCGAAAAAAAGTTGTTTTGCGGTGAACATCATAACTTGGTACCGGATCATCCGAGACAAAAAAATCGAAATGCGTTAAAAAGGCGATATGTTTCCCTAGGGAGTCAGGAAGAGTTTTTTGTATTTTTTCGATTTTTTTATTTTTGGCAGCATTTTGAAGTGAAAAACGCAATTTTTGCTAAAAATTTCGGTTAATTTGTTATTATAAACTGGAAAAAAATAGCAAAATAAAAAAAACTCGACCTCATTACCTGTTGATTTATGTGTAGAAACAGTGTACAAAATTTCAACAAAATTGGTGAAGTAAATTTTGAGTTATGATGTTCACGGACTTCAAAAATGTTGTATGCGAGAAAATGGATTTAAAGTTTTTTATACTCAAAAATCCAAAACTAAGCATCAATAAAATGATATATGTAATTTTTTATACTTACGCGGGTAATTATAGTAAGTATTTGTTTTGTATAAGATGTGTAAGTACAAAATTTAAGTAAATTTTATACTTACCAGGTAGGCGCGTCACGCAGCTACCAGGCAGGTATAAAAATCGAGCATGAGGGCCGGTCGCTTGAAATGCTGTATCTTCATTAGTTTTGCTCGGATTTACTTGAAATTTTGACACAACACGCTCGACATGTTGTACATTCAGAAAAAAAATTAAAAAAAGAAATGCAAAAAAAATTTTTAAAAACCTTACCCCCCCCCCCTTAAGGTCTTAGTAAATAAAATAGTAAACCTCAAAAATAGTGATCAATTTTTTCCTAGTTAAAAAAATTCGCTATTAAATAAAATAGAGAATGTAAACAGAAAATCTAATTAGGTACTATAAATTATTTGTTCAATAAAAAATGGTCCCAAACTAAAATAAATTCATTTAAATCACTTAATTACCCAAATATACAATAAAAACCACTGTATATTTATATATCACACATTTCTACTACATCCTGCTCGAAGGACCATAACAAAAAACCAATAATTAATCATCCGTTTTCATTTGTGTAGAAGATTTTTTTTTGGTCCATACTGTATATTATTTACAAATTAATTCTCTTTCAAAACATTTCCTTCGAAGCATCCAATTAGTTTTCTTTCAGTGGGCACGCAAGGATAGATTCGGTTCCTACACACTTATATGCATAGAATCCTTGATTGGTAAATGATACAAAAAGGATAATTTATGAACATAATTAGTATACATAGTGATTCAGTAATTTAATTGTGACCCTATGACAACAGACAAGTAAATAAAATTTATATTTTAGAAAACAATGTATAGAGAGAACCATGTGGTATGGATACAATCATTCGAATATATACCCCGTTTCAAATACAATTGAAGACATGAGTGGATGAAGGTGTTATGTACAATTGTTATTACAGGTGTTATTTACAATAAAAGCGTTTGAAAGTTTTTATTTACATATACCTCCCATGCAATAGTACCTGTTTATTATTAAATTTCTACAAAACTATTAAGCCGAATTAAACCAAATTGTAATATATGATACTTCAACATAAAATATAGTATAGCACCGATAATGGAAACATCAGTTTTGGAAATTTTTTGAGAGCAACAAATTAGTCAACATCGCTTTTGGAAAATTGCATCAAAAATATCAAGTACATAAATATTAAATCGATGTGCAGTAGACCATGACAGATGATTTTATCAAAAGGAACAAATAAATCTACCGTTAATGGTAGTGACAAACAACAACAGACCTCAAAGCGTGGGAATGTGGATTTTAATTGTTGTAGATAGAATATTAATCTGTATGTATTCTGTTCTGTAGCGGTTTTTATCATACATAAAATGTAAACAAAATCATTTCAAAGCAAATTAATAAAACGACAAATGAAAAAATATTTTCTGAGGTAAATAATTTTTAATTCTTCACTTCTTTTTTTCTTTTATTAATATTTAAAAAAAACAAAAACATAAATTTAATTCAAAACATAATCTTACGATATTTCTGAATCGCCCCTGGTCAAAAAGCATCACTTTTGTCAAGCACCACTTTTGGAGACTACTTTTTCTTGACAAAACTGGTGCTCTACTGTATTCCAAAATTTTGCAAAGAACGACTTTTTGAAAGAATGTTACATAACACTTTCATCCATTCATATCGTCAATTGGCCATTAGTAATCGTTAAAAAATTAAATAATTATTATATTCGAAACAAATCAATCTGCTATTCTTTTCTAAAAACAAACTACAACAACAAAATTTACGCATTAGCAACAATGAAAGAGATAAAGCTAAAAAAATAGGAATTTCTTAAATTCGTAAGTGGTGAATTGTGTTTAAATTTAAGTGAAATAGATTATAGTTTTTTTTTTTGCTAGAATCAATTCAGAAGACAGGGCTGATTATGACAATAGATCAGCCCCGGATCTACGATTTTTTAGAACCGGGGCAGAAACTTGATAGAGGAGCCTCCTCTCACCAGTGTTTGAGATAAATTTAAAAAAAAACTCATAAGTCCTTTACAAAATTCCTATTTTTCCCATTGCAACAATGGTAAAAATTGAGAGTTTTGTAAAGGATCAATATACAAGTTGAATTTTTATTTTAATAAATCTACTCCGAAAACAGGTTAACACAAAATTTGAAAGAAAGTCAATTTTTTGAAGTTTGTAAAAATTAAAGAATACAAGTTTCACAATTGAAATTTTTTTTGGGTAATTGCACCCATATACAACCATTTCCATAAAAAATACTAAGCTGTTTAAAATACTCCTTGTATAGAGAAAAAAAAATATTCAAAAAGTGAATTTTGCTAAATTTTGATATCCAACTTTAGATGAAGATTTCTTGTGTAATCGACGAAAATAAGCCAAATATGGCAATAACTTATTAATAAAGAGAAATTTAGTACCATTAAAATTGTTTTTATTTCAACCTTTTAGGATGAACGATTTATGAAATATGTGTACTGGCGTAAAAGGCTGCTAACACAAAAATCAGCGCAAATTGGAATGCAAAACTAGCCACTACACTTAAACGATTTAGGATAATTTTTTTATAGAATTGTCCTTAATACCTGAAATACAATAGAAACAACTGGGAGAATATTAATTCTTTCTAAAACGGTCGAGCAACCAACTTTTTTTGGACCATTTGATATGTGACCGACTTGTTATGATTTTGGCGCCCCCTAAAACTGCCGCCCGGGGCAGGGGCCCCGGTTTGTTCACCCTTGGATCCGGGCCTGAAATAGATATCACCAAATAGAAACCTTGTTGAAGGATTTTTCTTTTTTTTTTAAATTTTATTTATAACGAAATGAAAGGTAACATTTTTGAAATCAGACAAAATTTTTTTATTTTTTGACCGATTTGACTTAACTACCAACGCATACCACCCCTACCATATTGAAGATGGTGTTGAAGAAAAACTTTAATTCTCAACGGAAAATTATTTTTACAATAAAATTTTCTTTTTATGATACAGTGAAATCATAAAAATAGATAAAAATTAATAAAATTACTTTTTTCATTGTTTTTTTTAACACAAAAAAATAAAATAATTCTAAGAAAAGTAAATTTAAATAAGTTTTTCATTCTTTCAATGTAAGTATAAAATAAAACCATATATAATACAAAGTAAAACTATAAGACAGTGAGTTATACTACAACAATAATAAAAGAAAATAAAAACGAAACGAATAGAAAAAACAAAGGTTAGAAAAAACATCAAATGGCACACAATAAAGTTACGATCCCACCAAAACGGAAGCCCAGATCATTATCGTCCGATAATTATAAAACTAGGTACTATTGGAAAACAATTTTTAAATACCATTAAATTTATGTGGAATAATATGACATCAAGTAAAAGTCAGGAGATTACAGGAAAAATAAATTTGATTAATTATCACTTCATGTTTCTATGTAATGCTTTGTTAGACTTAAATTTTGAGACATTTTTTAATCGATAAATAAAAAGCTTTAAAAGTGATTATTGACCAAAGGCATAGCAGTAACCGTAGTAATTTTTTTTTTAAATTTACTCTAAAGATGTAAACTAAAATAATCTGGAAAAAATTAATGGTTTTTTACCCGCTAATATTTTTCAGACACGTCCGACGTATAGAAGCTCAAAAAACGAGGATTTTTAAATGGTTCTGTAACAAGTAAACCGAGGACAGTTCAACCGCGACAGTTAAACCGCGACAGTTCAACCGACGACAGTTCAACCTGACGACAGATCAACCGACGACAATTCCACCTAACGACAGATTAGCCAATGACAATTCAACTTCACGACAGTTCAGCCTAACGACAGTTAAACCAAACGACAATTGAACAGTACAACAGTTAAACCACAGAACATTCTAACTGCTTAACACTAATATATAAATTAACTAAATCCAACCTGAACTAACCCAACTCAATAAACTATAAACAAATCTAACGTAATCTAACCAAACCCAACCTAAACTAATCAAACTCAACAAATCATAAGTAAAAGTAACCTAACCTAACTATACACAACTTAACCAAATGAAACCTGACTTAACCAAGCCTAACCTAAACTAACTAAATTCAATAAATTATAAATAAACCCATCATAACCTAACCTAATACAACCTAACGTAACCAAACCGAACCTGAAGTAAAACAACTCAGTAAATTATAAACAAACCCAACCTAACCTAACCAAAGCCAGCCTGAGTTCACTGAATTCAACAAATTATAAGCAAACTCATCTTAGCCTAATACAAAACAACCTAACATAACCAAACCCAACCTGAACTAACCGAACTCAATAAATTATAAGCAAACCCAACTTAACCTAACCAAAACTAGCCTAAACTAACCGAACTCAACAAATTATAAACAAACCTAACCTAACCAAACCCAACCTAAACTAATCGAACTCAACAAATTATAAACAAATCCTACTTAACCTAACCAAAACCAGCCTAAACTAACCGAATTCAACAAATTATAAACAAACCCAACCTAACGTAACCAAATACAACTTAACAGATTAACCTAACCATACAACACCTAAACTAATCGAATTCAACGAAAGGTAACCAAATCCAACACAACCTAACCAAATAGTGTACCCTTAATTGTGTAAAGAGTCACCCTTGAGACTTGAAACTACATAAATACTTATTTAGTCTCAAGTCTCAAGGGACTTGAGACTAAACAATTTCATTGCTAGATAAAATTTCATTGCTAACAATTTCTAACAATTTCATTGCTAGATAAAATTCAAATAATTTTGTTCTTATTAGTTAATAAATTGTACAACGGTTAAATTGTCTTCAGTTAAAATGTCGTTAGGTTGAACTGTCGTCGGTTGATCTGTCATCGGTCGATCTGTCGTTAGGTTGATCTCTCGTTAGGTTGATTTGTCGTCGGTTGGACTGTCGGGGTTGAACTGTCGCGGTTGTACTGTCTGCGGTTCATTAGTCGCGGCACCTTTTAAATAATTTCCCAAAATTCAAAATTTTTGTTTACACCATGACAAAGAGCGGAAAAAATCATACAAAATACGTTTTTGAACGATTGTTTTATGTAAACTGGTTTCCGAGAAAAACTAAATTTTTACCTAAATCTGAGGTCATGGGTGACATTTTATTTTTTTATTGGATGATTTGAAATGAAATGACCCGAAGATGAAATTGCGACACGAGCCGAGCTTGCGAGGCGAGTGTCGTAATGCATCTGAGTGAGTAATTGCCACTGCAAACGAGTAAAATACGATATTTTTTCTACGACTTTTTTTCTTTTTGATTTAAATAAAATTGAATATAAATTGAGGAACTGGGTGGAAAAAGGGCGTAAGTCGCTTTATGCCCTTTTTGCTTTGAATTGATTTTCTAACTCTTTAGAGTCTCTACTTATAGTAAACAAATTTTTACAATGACCAGAAATCAATTAATGCCCCTACGCTACGATAATAATTTGAAGCGTATAAGCCATATTTCCAAAAAATTAAATATATAATTAGTAACTCACAACTAAGAATGAATTTTTACTGTACATGACACATAATAGCCTTTAAAAGGTATTTCTGGTCCTATGATGTACAGTATGATACAGAACAAAAAATCTAAATTTATTTTTTGGAGCAGTTAGCGGTGATTATGTATTTTGAATTAACTTTCACTTCTAAACAACTTTTTCAAATTATATTTTCTTATATTTTCATTAATTATAGTACTTTACTCTTAAGCCATATTTACATTTTTAAGCCCACCCTCGATACAACCAGATATATCCAAATTTCTGTGGGTGCCTTTTTAGCCTAAGACCAAGTACTAACTTTTATCAAGAATAAAATTTTCTGAAAAAATTTGATATAAAATAGTTTTCCACATATAACCAACTTTCAGACGGACACTGTAAAAGTATACATATAAAATATTCATGAAATTAACATGAATCAAATGTTTTGGTTTAGAATTTAATAAATGTGCTGACAAAGTTTAATTAGAATTTCAGAAAAAGGAAACAGAACTTATGTTTTTGTTCAATCAAAAGTTTATCTGCAAAAAGGGCGTAAGTAATACTTCGGAAAAATTAAAAAAATTATGCAATAACAACCGATATTTACTGTTTTTTTAATCTTAATTCATAGTGTATTATTAGTGCTACCAATTGCATAACACGACAATTACCAGTTTTTCAGTCTTCAGCTTCATACTAGGCACCCAAACTTTGAAATGATCTTTTCTCAAAACGGTATTTCTGTACTTACGCCCTTTTTCCACCCAGCTCCTCAATTTTAAATCAAATTTTTAATCTATTTCTAATTTCATTAAATGTTTGTATAATATGTATAAAACGATCAAAACAAAACATAAACTACTTTGTTTACTTGAACGTTACTACGCAACATAAATTAAAACTTGATACATATGTAAGTCACAAAACATTCACAAACCCATTGAATAATACTGTAATTTCATTGGTCAAAAAGGTATTAAGTAATGGTCATTCCTGCACACCTTTGAATAATGCTTAACTTTGTCAACAATTAACAGATATATAATGAGTGTGCTCTTCAACAGGAGTAGAAAAAATTATTAAACTGGTTCGGCTGGGCCCCGAACCCATTAATAAAGGTTCACAGGCACTCGATAACATTTGAAATTAAAAATAGTAAAGATACTTTTAAAAATGAGTTAATTCATACATTACGCCTTCACTGAGTATTTTAAATGTGCCTTTATAAAAGTGACAAATTTATTTATACCATGGGAGTTGAATTTGGTAAAAGTTTTATTATATGCTGGAACAAACATATATAAACTATACTTATATTTATTTAGTTTCCACTTATTTCTACTCTATTCAATCTTTTAAATTGTTGTTTGAAGTCGAGAAATGTTTAGCGGTAAAGAAAGTTTCTCTGATCACCGCAGTGTGCGCGCAAGTGTTATAAAACTATAACAATATTTAGCATCAAAATAATATATTTATTGAAACACTTTAGTAATAACGTGAATGCAGCTCCACTAGCAACCTTTTTCATTTTATAGTTTTTGATAAAATTTAGTTTGTTTGGTCACGTATTTGTACTGGTTGTATCGTTAATTTTCTAGTGTTTTGTAACAAACATACAATATAATTCATACTTCATAAAATGTAAGGCTGCGGTTACATTGGATACGAATTCGTACGAGCTCGTACGAAATTCAGTCGTACGACTGTGTGGTTACATTGGATACGGAATCGTAATACGAATTCGTATTTAAATTTAAATTGAAAACCGTTAATACATATTGCATGATATCAAACAATGAATCCAGTTACCGAAACTTATTTATTAGAATCACCATTTTCAAAATTTCTGATTATAGAAAACAAACAATTCTGGGTAAACGAGTATTTATTATTCATGTTGAAAAGCTGAGTTCTGGAATTACTTTGAGGAAATGTTTCAAGATAAACAGAAATTTTTAAAATACTTGAACATGTCGCAAGTCACATTCAATTACATTTTAAAATCTACTGAATTTCAGCTTCAATATTTAGCTAATTAATTTTTCATTACACATACTTAAAATTTTTTTGTTAGCTTAGGTTAGCTTTATTATATTGTAATATATTTAATTAAAAAATTATCTAAACATTTCCACTGCCACCTCATTCCACAATTTTTTATTTAACTTTCTATTATGATAATATTTATGTTTTTAATCCCTTAAAGACCGCTTTTGTTCAACAAAAATAATTATTTTTTCTATATCCATTGCATTTTTTTCGTACGAATTCGCATCAAAAAACAAAATATTTTGGTCGTATCAAAAGGTGGTACGAGCTCGTACGAAAGAGTCGTAAGCAGTATAGCCAAGCATGTCTAAATGTATGCATTTGTTTAATTCGTATGAATTTTCGGATGAATTCGTATCCAGTGTAACCGCTACCTAATGCAAACAGACAGGTTGTGTAGTAGGTATAAAAGTTGTATTCCGATTACTTTGATCTACAATGTAACTGACAAGTAAAGATCCCAAGGCCGGACCTATCGATTTTGATGAAACTTATATGTTATAGAATACTAAAAACTAAGCGACACGAGTATTCCTTTTTATCTGCGGAAAGACGGTTTGAAGGGGTGAAATCGCCCTCCAAAAATTGGGGTAAAAATTTAATTTTTCGAATATCTCAAAAACAGTAAGAGATAGAGCAAAAGTTTAAATCGGCGATCTTGCACTTTTTTTAAAGAGCTATCGATTGATATGTAATTTGTTCAAATCACATCAACAGGGGTGGTTAGGGGTTAAATTTTGTGGGATAATTTGCAAAAACGATGTTAAAAATAAACAATATAAAATTTTTGTTTACAGAATTGAAATCTACGTCCAAAAATCTAATTGACCTGTTTTTCTCAATGTTCTAATATTAAGTCTAGGGGTAGTTAACTAGGGGGTGACTGTGTCGAATAATCGTTCTATTTGGATAGTTCAAGAATTTCTTCTTCCTAGAAAATAGTTTGAGACAATTAGAATAACGTAGAATTGAAATTTTTGAATTTAGAATTCAGTTTGAGCAACATTGGTGAGGGGGTGAGTCGCTCTCTTAAATTGTATACTAGTTTACATACTCTCATTTTTACCTGTTAACACACTGATAGTTGGAAATAATGTCACAGTAAGCGGTTCTGAAATTTGACTATCGTATGCAAGACTTTTGCCTTCAAACCGTTTTTCCGCAGATACAAAGAAATACGTGTCGCTTAGTTTTTAATGTTCTACAACATATTTAAATTTCATCAAAATCGATAGGTCCGGTCTCGGGACCTTTACTTCTGAGATAAATATCGACAAGTTTTTAAGCATTAGTAAAAATTTAGAAGCAATTCTTTAAATTTAGATAGAATTCTTACAGTTTGGAATCATTTTCACTGTTAATTGATCGTGTAGGATGAAATGTCGTTATCCGACCACTTAGTAGACCATGTAATTGAGAATAATAACTCCACATTCTTAAAAAGTATAGAAATGTTTAAAAGCGATTCTTTAATTTTAAACAAAATTTTTGTATACCTATTATATATAATATGTACTAGAATCATTTTTAGCCGACTGCAGCAGAAGAAGGGTAATGTGTTTAGGAAGTATGTATGTATGAATGTATGTATCTATGTATCCGACTATGTCTGTTTCCTGGGCGCAGCCTGCAACCTAAACGATTTGACGGATTTTGGTAAAAAAGGTGTCGTTGAATTCGTCTTAATCTCGGGAGTGCTATAGGCCACATGAAATGTCAAAATTCGTCCCCTAAGTAGGGGATGAAAAATTTGTATAGAAAACTTTTGAGTCAAAAAACGTTAAAAATTTGTGACGTGACGAGCAGCAGGAAGAGATTTTTAGAAATTCATCCCCTAAGGATATAAAATAGGGGATGAAAATTTATACAACAAACCATTGACTTTAGAAACGTGAAATTTTTTACAGAAGTCCCTTAGTAACGTAGGTGGGTATAAGAGGGGGAATTTTTATAAAAATCTATCCATTAAGCAGGTACAAAATAGGGGATGAAAAATTATAAAAACAATCGTTGGTTTTAAAAATGTGAAATTTTGCACAGAGGTTTCTTTAGTCACGTAAGTGGGTACGAAGAGCAAATTTTTGAAAATTCATCCCCTAAGACGGTAAAATAAGGGACGAAAATTTATATTGAAACTATATTTTGTCTGCGAATTCGTCTGGGTGGAGTTAACTACACTAAAACAACCTAAAATGTGGAAACAAGATGAAATAAAGAAAAAGAAAAATGAAAAAAGTTAAACAGTCGGAGGCATACATGTTGTATCAAGTTAAATAAAAATATTTGATGCCTCCGACTGCTTTATATTTTTCATTTTTCTTTTTCTCTATTTCATCTTGTTTCCACCGTTTTAGTTTACTTTCTACGCAGTCGGGTTTTTTGATTTTTTAATTAACTTTTTTTATTACCATTACTTGGAATGTAAGTTGGAAATTCGCCATTAGTTCACTGTAATTCAGACATCTTTCTGCGGCCCGACACCGGTCCGCGGACCGACGATTGAGAAGCACTAATCTAGACCATTTTTAAATCAATTGAAAATAGTATACGATTCGATACCATACCTTACATAAATAACGTAACAGATTAATCACATAAATCCGCTTTCATATTTAATACGTACATATATGACAGTGAAATATTTTTCAATGGTTTTTATGCGTCATCAACTCAAATTAAATTAATATTGCGTAATTAAATGATTGATTATGATTGAACACTTCGTGAAACTTAATACATAACACCCCCTCCCTCTTCATCAACCATCACTACCTAAAATAATAACAGATTAATGAATATATATATATCACTAATTATGATATATTCTTCTATTTTAATTAAGAGCCCACCAAATGACTGTATACACAGGAAATGTATTCAGTTATTAGTGTCCCGTACCAAAATTGGCAAAACGAAAGTCTTCGGTGACCGTCCGGTTGTCACAGGCAATTTCCTCTGAAACCACTTGACGCGAAAATTTGAAACTTAGCACGGACATAGGATGTGTTGGTCTAATTCCAGATGTGAAGTTGAATTTCGATTCTGGCGGTTAATTTTAGGGGGTAGCCTGGAAATTAAAGAAAAATATTTTTGCCAAGAGCACCAAGTAAAGTATCAAATGAGAGCTCATTAAAGCACGAATTCAGTAATAATAACTACATATAGAGTAGGAACTTAACCATAATTTTTAACAAAAGTCGACCACGTGCGTTCTAGTGGCTGATTTTTCTTTTAGTCGATTCAAAATTTAAAAAGGAATAAAAAATTCCAATAGTATTTTTATACTAAATGCCGGCGTCACTGTGAAAAGTTGAAATTAATGAAAGTAATAGGTAAGATACATGTATTGTGGGCGCAAGCTAAAAAGAACTTTTTTATCTACATCTCTGTTTATCTTTGTCTATCATATTAATAAATATAAGTTTACTCACTCACTCATATGGAAACATAATTACTTGGTTGGGTTGATAACTATGGAAATAATACAATTTGTGTTTCCCTTACCTCAGTTTCTGGAAGTTTTTTGAGCTTACGCTGATAATACAAATTTTGTATTTGTAGTATTCTATAAGCACATTTGATATAAAAAAAAAGTATAACGTTTTTTTAGAGAGAGATAAAACTAGTGACAAATATGATATTTTAGAATGAATACCTAAACTAAAATCAAACATTTATAAGAATACTTGTCAAATTATTTATTTTTATCAATTTTTAGCATTGAAGCCGTGGTTTAATCAAAAAATTGTATTTGAATTTTATATTTTGTTTTAAATTCTGCATCGATTAAAGAAAACCAGCCTCTAGAACGCTCGTGATCACTTTCTTAATTTCTAAGCATATTTTTAAGGCAAGTTTCTAGCCTAATACTTTTGTCCATTTTTTTTTCCTTTTGAACATGATAAAAATTGCTAACCTCGGCTTTTATTACCAGAAGGATTGTTGAAAAAAATCTGAAAAAATTCACGAACATTAAGAATGGGATGTAGATTGAGCGAAAATTATCAAACCTGAATTTTCTTGTACAACTTCCTTTTGTTAGGTATCTATAGAAATAATACAATTTAGGCTATTCAGAAAATTGACAATATTTTAATTATTTTCTGACTTAATATTATCTGATACAAATTTTATAACAAACACTAAAAAGTACTGATAATAATTTATTATTGTTGAAATAAAGAAGACTCCTAAAGTACCATCACAGTGTGATTCTGCCGAAAAGTAGTCAATTTTCACAATTTTTTTCGGATGGATAGGATGGGGGAATGGGGATGAATTTTTTCTACGATTAATACCACTATTTGACAATACAAGAATATTTTTTTTATTTATTTTTATTTATTTTTTACAATTATTGTAATTTTTTGAAAAAAGTGTCTTTAAATTAGACCGAAATTCGGTGCCGATGATTGCGGCCGCAGTTTTTATCCAAACAAAAAAAATCAAATAGATTATCAATCTGTAGGTAAACCGCTATGTTCCTATAGAAGCTTTTTTTTTCTTTTGAAATCTTCCTATTTTTTCACCTTGATAACTCTCAAAAATTTTGTACTTTTTATTCAAACCGCCGCCATTTTTTCAAATTTCAAAGGAAAAAGAAAGCTCCTATAGGAACATAGCGGCTTACCTACAGGTTGATAATCTATTTGTTTTTTTTTTTTCAGATAAAAACTGCGGCCGCAATCGTGGGCACCGAATTTCGACCTTTTTTAATGGCACTTTTTTCAAAAAATTATAATAATTATAAAAAATAAATAAAAAAAACATTTTTGTATTGTCAAATAGTGCTATTAATCGTAAAAAAAAATATTCATCCCCATTCCCCCATCCTATCCATCCGAAAAAAAATTGTGAAAATTGACTACTTTTCGGCAGAATCACACTGTGATGGTACTTTAATACATTGACTTCATTCAGTAAATTAATATCACTGTTCATTTCTGGTAAACGTAAACAGAACAAGATAACTATACGATCTTTTGAAATTGAAAGTATGGTTTACTTTAGGAATAAAATTTATTCATTAAGATAAATATTTCATTCACTTTCATATCCCGTTGAAACAACAAATTCATAAATCCAACTGATTGTATGGAACACTGTTAGCGCAAGCACAACTTGCACTTGACGGCTTGTTAACTTCCCATAGGAAGTTATTGTAATGGGTCCGATTTTACGAATCGCTAATTTTGACATATCTCCACGTTTCAAGGTCACTAGAATCCAAATCCATCGTTTTTAGCGTGATATCTGTGTGTGCGTTCCTTAGTTCGTTCGTTCAATCGTGAATTTTTTTCGTTTCGCATATCTCGAGAACAAATGATGATATCAACTCCGGACTAATTTCATTAGATACGTAATCAAAAAATGAAGACCGGATAAAGTTTTCAGCAAATTCGGATTAGCGGTTTGTTCTTTGTGGTAAAAAAACGGAATTAACTTTATTAAGATAACATAGATTATATGGATTTTTTACCATAACATTATTATATAATGGCCTAAGAACCTTCCTTGTTGTTAAAAACGGCAGTATTTTATTACAAAATTTAAAAAAAAAAGAAACGAAATAATAAAAATTGAAAAAATTAGTTTCTTGCCAAAAAATATTTTGTCTCGCATATCTTGAGAACAAATGATGTTATCATTTCAGACCAAACCAGTCAAGTCTTCTCAAGTCCAGTCAAGTCACGTCAAGTCCAAATGCGTCAAGTCAAGCCAGTCAGGTGCTTTCAGATAGACCAAGTCAAGTCAAATCAGTCAGTTTAAATTAGTTATTACTTGATATTTGAAAATGGATGTTGTTATTTAATGCAATAATAATAATGCGGAAGTTAAGATCATAAATTTCTGGATAATTCCTAATAAGTAATATTAATTGTTCTAAGTCCATGTTTGACAATGATTTAAGGATTTAACGTTTGAATAATGTATTATTTAAAAAAATAATATATACTACATATGCATACATAATATATTATACCAGAAATGACATAAGAAATATGTTCTATGATTTGATTTATACACAACACATACCACAACACACATATAATATGTATGTATCTCTTAATACGCATGTACAATGGATAGATGACTTATGTTGACTGATGAAAAAATTCAACTTGTTGAATCGTTGACTGGACTGACGGTGACTTGACTTGACTTGACTGGACGCGACTGATTATATTTGAAAGCAAAAATACAGTTTATGTTGTAATTGCATTGAATCGGTGTATGTTGAATCAAGATGCGTCAGACTTGACGTGACTTGACTGGACGCGACTGACTTGGTGTGAAATGGGCCTCAGGGTGGAGCCCCCACCTTTAGGTACAGAAGGCGAAGCCCCCGGTATGGTACAAGAGGTAAAGCCTCTATCGGGGGCCCAGGGGAGGAGTCGCCTGAAATGAAAAAAGAAGTATTTATGTACAATAGTCTCTAGTCTTTAAGGACACCCAATGGGAACTTGACAGTGTGGGTAGACCTGTCTCCCAAATTTTTTTTTGTTTGGCATTGTTGCATAGAAAAGTTTAGATAATTCCAAATAATTCTATAAGTGATCTTTCTCGAAAAAATTATTATTATTTGTACGTTGGCGTCGTCGGTATGCCAATTGTTCATTTACACTAAACGTGCATGGTTGTGAAAATAAATTTCTAATAAAATTTTCGAATAAATAAAATTAGTTTTTTGTTCAAAGACCGCAGACAAAACAAATAAAGAAATTAATATCATAAAATTTATTTTTTATTACGTATAAGAACCACAAAAATATTCTTTATTTTTGCAAACGAAACATTTTTTTGGTTTTATTCCAAAAGTATTTAAGTATTCTAGACAATTAAACAGGAATTCTTTTATTTAAAATTTTTTATGAGTTGATATTTTTATTTCAGAAAGTAAAAATATTCTTTAGGAATTTTTTTTTTTATTAGCAAAGGAAAAAGTATTCTGTTAATCCTTTTATTTTTGTTGGATTAATAAAATCGTACATATTTCACAATATTTTTATACAATTTATCCAGAACGTTGTAACAGCGAAATATAAATAGGTATCTTAATTCTTTTGTAGAAAGTTACAATTTAAAATTTAACAAAATAGAAACAAAGTAAATTCTTTTACGTTTGTTCTATCAAACATTTTCAATTATTTAAAAAATTTTCAAACAATGAATTGACGACAAGTTTTAAATTATTTTCAAAGAAGAAACAAAAACCAATGCAACGATGGTTGCTTATACATACTTGCTTGCATGGGAAATTGCTTACAAATAAAATATTCCACATTTTTCCTTCAGTCGATTCAGCAGCAATAAAATGTACAGATATAGGGTGGCCCATAAACTACATTTGAAACAAATTTGAAAGTCTAATCCAAAGCCAGTATAGAACCGTAATTGCAGATTACTTGAGCCCAGATTTGCAAATCATCTGATAATTTCAAAAATTGAGCGTAACTGTTATACTTATTTTGGATAGGAAATTCAGTATATTAACCTATATATGTAGTAGAGATGAGCTAAACGGTTATTTTCTAATAACTTTTATTTTATTTTAATTATAATAACTGGTATGGTATTTGGATATTTTAACATATTGTAAGATATTCGATATGCGTATAAACGGTTCTGTTAGTGAAATATGCACAGATCTATAATACTGACGGATACTAAATAATCTGCAATATCTGTTCAAATACTTGTCTATACAAGGATTTAAGCTTTTAAGCTACACAATTTTAACAATTTTATGGATACAAAATTACAAATACAAATAGATAACTGTAAAATAGACAATAGTTCATTTTTAAGGGTTTTTTAAATGTGCTACAATAGAAAATGTGTAACTTGCCTGGGGCGTTATTATTTTGAAATTCTCCGTAGGTGGTTAAAATAAATTACTGTGATCCTTGCTTTCGAATATATTAATACTGACCTATGTTATCGATATTTCCAAAGGAGTTATTTAAGTAACCAGTTACTGGGTATTCCAGTTAGTGACGATAACTGTTATCTTTCTATACGAGTTATGAAATAACAGTTATCGATATATCCATCATCTCTAATATGTAGTGTTTTTGCATGGCCAATATTGGATGATCTAATTACGTCTGACTCCATCGTTCAGATATTGCTTAACTCTGAAATAACTAGACGTGGAATAATATCATTTGATTTAGGTGCCCTAATATGATTATTTCATAATTTTGATTCAAAATATTTTCCTACCTAATTAAGAAATGAAAACATTTTCTTTTTTAGAAAAATTCATAGCTTGCTTTTGCTATTGTCCCAGAATTCAGTCTATATACACTGTTAGAAAATTAGTTATGATTATTACATTTGCCCCTTTTGACGGGGTAAATGTCATAATGAGACATGGTACTTAATTTCAAATCGCATGTTTATGAAAATCTACTTAAGGTAACGGGCCTAGTTTCTGACCTTTTAAGAGTGACGGCTGAGGTTAAACGACAGTAATAAATATAAGTTTAAACTTAAGAGACAATTAATAATTTTATCAACTAGTTTATGGCTTTCAAAATAAAGTCATACAAGTAAAATAATTATTTGAATTGAATTAATAATTTAAATTAATGTTTTAAAAATTCGCAAAAAGGACCCAGTTTCTGACTCTCAAAATTTCTCATGTGACAGTTTCTGACCCTGACAGTGGCCTAGTTTCTGATTCTTAAATTTAAAAATACAGTTTTTTAAAATTTAATTTATAAATAATTTTTTATTGATAAAAATGAATGTTTAATGTTATATACGTTATGAAAAATACAAAAACTAATCAAAGATAACTATAAATGACAAAATAACTAACAAAAACTGGTTAGAATTTAACTGGGCCATACCACTTTAGAAGTGAGCCTAGTAACTGACCCTCATATTTCAATAATAAAAATCATTCTAAGGTATTTTATAAATATTTTAAAATAAATTTTAAACAAATATTAACCTGCTCATATATTTTTAATTAAGTTTTCATACTTACCTGATGAATATTGCACAGATCAAAATGAGTACTTTGTAACATAAACTGTTAAGAAACTACCAAAAAAATAGTGTTTACACACATTTTAAACTTAAAAAATTTTTTTTATTTAGTTAATATATTCTAAACTTTTTAAATTGCTGTTCATTAGACACAGAATAGATTACTTTAAATTAAGAATTTATTTTTTTTCTTATTTAAAATATAGTTTTTTTATTAATTTATAACAAAGTTGAAAAGTTCAGAAACTGGGCCAGGGTCAATTACCGGGTCTTTTACCTTATATCTTTTTTTTTCAATACTTAAAATAACAGACTCATATGTGCTTTATGGCAGACATGTATGTTCATTCTTAATTTCTAAGAAGTAAATGAGCAGTATGCAATTGAATTTATAAATTTAGCTATCATGCTCGCAATTGCCCCACTTGACCCTACGTCAGAATCAGTTCAAAATTTGACATTTTTTATATTAAATATTAAAAAATAACATTTCCATAAATCATTCGTTAATTAGAAGCATGAGCTATCTAGAGCATGAGTTACACCCCTCTTTTGTTTTCAGAAGAAAAAAAAAGACACATCACTAAATGATAAGTCTATCGTTTTATTGACCATCCTGTAACAAACAGATGCATACCGAAAACTATTGTTAAATCAATAAACACAACCATATTCAACTCTTCTTAAACGTTGTTGTATCGACTCGAAATTTGTACTTTTGTATCATTTTGCCGTACATACCATTACATAACTATCAAATCTTTGTACCACGTTTAAAATCACAAATAGATTCTGTCGTCTGCTCTACTTTAAATACACGTTTCAATTGTATATATTATGTACATCGTGCTTTTATACACAATACTTGGAAAAAACTATTTACAACTCTCGCGTATAAAAACGAAAACTAAAATAAACTTACAATCTACATATAAAATCTCTATTAACTCAAACTCTATTTGATTCAACCTACGTGTATGTGTATATGCTCCATTTTCCAACTCGATGTATGACACATGTTTTCTTCATTTCACTCATTTATAGTTATAACAAGTTAAAGTTTCGCTAGTACCGTCAACACCCCCAACTTTACCTATTAGATATTAATTTTGTCATATTACATGTTGTGTTGGGAAAATTGAAATTTAATAACTTATAATGGCTGAGGCATTTGTTTTCCGTGACAGAGCCAGGCCCGACTAGAGGACGGGGTAGTCGGGGTTGTAGCCCCGGGACACGGATCTGAAGAGGGAGCCGGTAGCTTAAAAGAAGCTTTCTTTGCTCATTACTTTTTGGGGTACCTTACATACCTTACATACGATAGTCCAACTTCAGAACCACTTATTGTGACATTATTACCCACTGTCAGTGTGTTAATATTGAAAATGAGTATATGTTAACTACTATGTAATTTAAGAGGGTGACTCACCCCCTCTCCAATGTTGCTCAAACTAAATTTTGAAATCGAAAATTTCATTTCCACGTCATTCTAAATGTCTTAAACTATAAATAATAAACAAATACTTTACTTTGCAAAATACCACGTTTATTTTTGAAACTGTGACAATATTGTTTCGAACCGATAGTTTATTTTCAAACATTTTCTGTTTGAAAATGAACTATCGGTTCGAAACAATAGTGTCACAGTTTCAAAAATAAACGTGGTATTTTGCAAAGTAAAGTATTTGTTTATTATTTACAAATATGGAATACCATAAAGTAACGCTCAAATCTATTAATATGTCTTAAACTATTTTCCATGAAGAAAAACTTCTTGAACTACCCAAGTAGTACGACTATTCGACACAGTCACCCCCTAGTTAACTACCCCTAAACTTAGTATTAGCACATTGAGCAAAAACAGGTCAATTAGATTTTTTGACGTAGATTTCAAATCTGTAAACAAAATTTTTATATTGTTTAATTTTCACCCCATTTTTGCAAAATTAATCCCCAACCACTCCTGTTGATGTAATTTGAACAAATTCAATATCAATAGATAGCACTTTAAAAAAGAGCAATATCGTCAATTTAAACTTTTGCTCTATCTTTTACCGTTTTCCAGATATTTAAAAAATTAAATTTTTACCCCAATTTTTGGAGGGCGATTTCACCCCTTCAAACCGTGTTTCCGGCGATAAAAAAAAATACGTGTCGCTTATTTTTTAGTGTTCTACAACATATCTAAGTTTCATCAAAATCGATAGGTCCGGCCTCGGGCCTTTTACTTGTAAATTAATTTCATCTTCATTTCATTCAAATTTTGAATTACAAGCTATGATAAAATTAGGTGATTTGACGGTAGTGGAATTTGTTCATCAGTATATTCACTTGATGCAGATACTAACTTATATTTTGTATACTTGTATAGTTATGCTGCCAACTATATACGATAAATGAAATCAACAAAACACTAATCAAATATTTAAAACAAAACACATTCTGTATAAAACAATTATTCTTTTGTTTGTTGTGTTTTGTTTTTTCGAGCACCACTATGTAGAACTTGAGAAAACTGGAAAGTTTCGTTTGGAGAGATGTTTTATGTGTCTTGCACATTGTATTATTATTTTTTTGTGTTTGTAATTTCAACAACTGGTAAATTTGTTGTTTTTCCTTTCTTCGTAAATTTCATTAAATTTGACGGAAAACTGAAAGCAATGAAAGATAATTAAAATAATCATAATAAAAAATAATTGTATTATACAACATGAAATTCTGTCAAGAGTTTTCGTCTACGATTTATGATTTCAACTGATTAAATATTGTTTTTCGTGAAATATTATTAAAACATCTAATTGGGCGAGGAGCACTGAAAGTCCTTCGTATGCTAAATGTGAAATAGCATCCGTAGCTTATTCGAAGCTTACGTCAAATAAGATATTACATATACTTATATGTATGTATGACTGACTTCAAAAATGCTTGCATGAGGCAGAATCAAAAGTTCAAAAACGCATCAGACGCATCACAACGAAAAATCAAAAGTTCATTTTTGCATTTAATGCGTCAAAACAATGCTTCAAGAAATTTGGTGATGCGTGTCCAAGATGCATGACATGTGTATGATGTAGAATTATAACTACTTGCCATATTATGTAGGTATTAACACCAACAGGAATAATTCCGAAAAACAAATTGTTGAAAAAGATGAATGTATTTTTATACCTTGATTAAAATTGTTTGAACTATTTAAATACATCTTGCACTCAAAATAGTTATGTAATATTTTTTATTCAAATCGTTTCAATATTTTCAATTTCAAGTAAGTTCAAGTTGAAATTCAAAGATAATATATCTATACAAGGACTGTATTGCTATATTCTCTATAGTCTATCCGTAGCCAAATCAGAGGTTAAATGATGCTAATATCTCGTTCGAAAACATCTAATGTGCATCAAATTTCAAGAGAGCATCAGCAGCGCATCATGTAGTATTAGACACATCAGAAAAGTCATGATGCTGCATCGATGCGGTAAAGTTTACATTTTTGAAGTTACCCTATATTATGCCGAAAGTTCAGCAGTTCTCTACCAAAAATGGTAAGGTCACAATAGTTCTTATTCAAAAATAGTAAGGTTACAGTGGTTCTGTATCCAAAGTAGTAAGATCACAGCAGTTCTGTGCTGTGTTTTTATTATGACAATTGTTTCAAGCTTATTTTTTAAACAAAGTAAAAATTATACTAACTACATATACCTAATATATACTAATTTCAGTGGTGGAGGATGACAGTATTATTAAGGATAAGAGGCGTGTAGGAGAAAGTAGCCCAAAGCAGATAAACTAAGATTAAACGCCCAAAAAAGTGGCTTTTGACGTCGATAAGCAAATCTTTTTTATATTATCAAATAGATTAGTTATCGAACTTTAAAATGAAACTTCGCTTTTAAGAAATTTTTATACGATATTTATTTTTAATAAAGAAAATACAAAACCTCTGCAAAAACCCGCTTGGCCCGTATATTATGGATTTAAATACTATTATTATTTTTTAATATAAACTTTCTTAATCATATAGAACAATAATAATAATTAAATAAAACAAATTCAAAAAAGATAGAAATAATAATTTTTTAACAATTAACTGTAACTTTCGTTACAACCTCCACATTGGAGTATATTACTCCAGGTGGTTCCACATCAAAATCACCACAAACAAGGCAGATATACTTTTTTTTAAACCTTCTTCCCTCATTCCGTCGTAAAAAGAAGATTTTTTGAATTTTTTTCCACCTTTCAACAGTTTTTTTCCATTAAGATACTTCTATTTGGTCTACCCGCTTTGCCATTACCCGCTTTACTTAAAAAGGCTTAATTTTGTTAATTTAGAATAATTTCAAAATGATACCATAATAAATAAATGATACCATAATGGTAACATAATACGGTAATACCAAAAAGATTACAAATAAAAAGTTTTGTGACTAGTCACAGAATATCTATCGTCAAAATTTAAAACAAAACCGACAAAAAAATTTGATGGCGCTTAACTAGGACGTTAAACTATATAAGCGTTCAAGTGCAACTTGAACTATATTGCTATGAAAAATTGAACGACTTCCTGCAAAATTTTTTGTAAAAATCAAAAAACCAACGTCGTAAATCACAAAATATGAGTTATATATACGTGTGGTAACAAATCAAGTGCTCATAGCAACAATAAATTAAAATGAAAATAAAAATAAAAACAAAAATTATAATTTTCAAGAATCATCTTATATGTTTCGGGCAATATGACCATTATCAAAGATCATAGCAAAAAAGCATATCAAAAGAACAAAAAATCATGTCGAACAACATAGAAAAAACCAAACGAATTCACAGAGAATTCGAAGTCGAGAAAGATTTTTTGCTATGATCTTTAATAATGGTCATATTCACCGAAACATGTAAGATGATTCTTGAAAATTATAATTTTTGTTTTTATTTTTATTTTCATTTTAATTTATTGTTACTATGAGCACTTGATTTGTTACCACACGTATATGTAACTCATATTTTCTGATTTACGACGTTGGTTTTTTGATTTTTACAAAAAATTTTGCAGGAAGTCGTTCAATTGTTCATAGCAATATAGTTCAAGTTGCACCTGCAGTTGAATTTTCTAAGTTTGTTGAACTATATTGTATATATATATATATATATATATATATATATATATATATATATATATATATATATATATATATATATATGTATTTCTTTAATTAAGTAAGGAAACATTAAATGCGAGGTGAATTTAAATTGAAAAATAATCATTTTATTAATGATAATTTTTGTTATCAGAGGAGAAATGACTTCATTAACATATAAAACTGTTCTGACATATGATCGTGCTCCGGTATAGGAGCTTTTACGTTACTATATCTTTATAAAGAGAAAAATTCTTAAACTAAATTAAAAATTTATGAGAAAAGCAATATTGTGTTTGACATGGCTACACTTATGTAGATAGGGAGGCCGTCAGCCAGTCAGTTGTTCGCAACAGACAATATGGCAACGTTGACATATTTTACATTTTTTTAAATTTAATTAAGTACAACAAAGAAACATTGTAGGTACCTTGTAAGATTCCAGCCATGAAAAATATTTGCTGCCTGCTACCATTTAAGATAATTGTTTTCTTTTGCTCCACGTGTTTTTTTACTAACAAGTTAAGTTACATAATTTTTTTTTTATATTAAGTACAGTAGCTAACATAAAAATTATGCCACAGTAACTTTCCTTTTGATTTCGTATATCTATATTTTGTTACGCAGACTTATTTTTATTCAAACTATCCGAATTTTGTCCTCCGTTTAAATTTATATATTTGTCCAAACATATTTCCAAACTGGAAGACAAGGTCTTAAAAACTGCAATATTAGTTTTTTTGTTATCTATACATATAATAAAATTGTAACGAAACCATTTCTATACAATATTTTTTGAAAACTGTACTGGTACTGCAAATAGCTATCGATGTAGATACCAAAACAGCGATTTTTAGAATTTTTGTCTGTCTGTCTGTCTGTTCACGCATTACGTAAAAACTATTGGACGGATTTTAATGAAATTTGGTGTGATGATAACTTATTACCTGGGTCAACATCTAAAATACTTTTTACTCCGGGGAAATTTCTCATTTCCACGGGAAAATGGAAAAACCATTTTGAGCATGTGCACACTTTAGGCAAAAACTATTGGACGGATTCTTATGAAATTTGGTGTGGTGATAACCTATTACTTGGGTCAACATTTAAGATACTTTTTACTCCGGAAAAATTCCTCATTCCCACGGGAAAATAGAAAAACCATTTTAAGCATGCGCATGCATTACACAAAATGCAAATGTCGCGGATAAAGTTAGTCTTTAATATTTCCCTTAACGGATATCATAATTATGACTAGAAATATTGATCAAGCCTCTAAGGAATAAATTTCCTCAAAGTCTATACAGTAATTTTTTACATCGACCGCACACATTGTAAATATTATACTTATCATTTTAGAATATAAGAATATAGATATATTTTACCCTCGATAATTCTTTCGGTTACACCACTGGTGGTCGCCGTTGGTGATAACCTAACCTAAAAATTGTTGGAGAGTAAAAATACATGTCTTGTTGTATCCACCTATATAAGTGAAATGGAATAATATTAAGGTGAAAAGACTTGTTTTCTAAATGTGTTTAGAAGAAGACTATGTTGACTGCTGTAGCAAAAGAAGAACCGTATATAGCTGCTAGATAAGTATACAACAGTTAGAGTATATTTTTGAGTTATAAATATCAAATAAGATGTTAAAATGAAAATTGTGTTTCTTCATTTTAAGACTTTTTTGTATTTTGTTTTAATATCCACCCGAGATAGTGTGTAGGTTATCTAAGTGGAAAAGTGGAAAAATCGTACAGTCCGTTTCATAAAAGTGTTTTCCTAGTGATTCCGGTGATTCCGTTAATTTATGTGTGGATGGTCAGTATACGGTTCCGGTCAGAATATATTAGTTGAAGAACATTCATTCAACTTTCTATAGCGCTTTTAATATGTGAGTGCAAGAACTTGATCAAATATTTGAGGTTGTAAATTCGCAATTTTAAAATTCAAATTTTTTGCCTAATACATTTTTTCCAAATCTATTTTTTCGTTTTTTTCTTAACGGAATATTTTAATCGGTAAAAATTGTATCCGAGTTCCAAGAATTTGAAAAATTTTCTTAAAATATATATTCTTTTTCTATTAGCATAGTTGCTCCGATATAGTCTGGTACAAACGTATCAAAAATTAAATAATACTTATATTAATATTCTTCAGTTATTATATTTGTATACCACTTGTTTTTTTTTTTTTAATTTCTGCGCGCTTATATTGTAGCAATATAAAACCATTGTTGAAAAAGCGGTATAGAAATGTTGTAAAATGATGTTTATAAATTATATTTCAAAAACGGCGTAGTGAATAATTTTTATTTCTTATTAAATATGGTATGTAATTTTGTATTTTATAACATATAAAATTTTTATTAAATTCCTTTGACACGTTTTCATTTTATTGAAAAAAAAAATAGAATTTTCCCATAAGAACCCGTGTTAAAATTACAAAACTTTGAAATCGTTTTTCTTAAAATTGCGGTAGTCAATTTTAATCGGAGTAGGCTCGTATCATTGGCATTGAATTAAATAAATATCTTAGAGAAGTTTCGTTAAAATCCTTTGAAAAAATCGTTTTATCGAGCAACTACCTTAAGAATACCGAAATTGAACTACTAGGAAATTTCCATATTTATTCCTTCCAACAAAAAGGCTTAGATGATCAAAAAATTTTTGGTACTAGCCAGAGCGTCGTTTGTTTTTGGATAGCTCTATTTACAGTTTCATAATCATCACAAATCAAATTTGCTTCTTAAGTTCTCCTCTTTACCGCCTTCCGGTACCCGTCACCTATGTCAGGGGACAGGGGCAGATCCATCTATCAAATTAGAAGAGGATTACATATTCTTTAAAAAACTTCATAATCTTTTTTTGACATTACAAATTTTAAAAAAATATACCCAAGTTAGCATTAAGAGAACAACTTCGAATTTCAATAACGGTTTTTAAGGCACTGAAAAATTTAATAACATTATCAAATTAAAAATCTGTGAACCGCGATAAAACTTGAATTAATCTCTGGATTAATTTTTTCAGGCGACTGAGGAGAGGTCCTGACTGCATGGCCAGTATACATTCTTTATCTATGTCATGATAAAATTAAACTAAAATTGTGTAAATAGAATGTGATTCAGTGACGTATTTAGATTTAATACCACCCCGGACTACTTAGTTCTAGCCGTGTACTCCCACCATCAGCATTTCTTCACATATGTCCCATATACTCCACAACAATGTTGCTATTTCTAAGTGATGATCATTTTTGTTAACGTCCTATATATAACCATATATTTAGCGAAATGTCATACAATTTGTCAGCAAAGTTCTATTATATAATATTACGAGTGCACCGACCACGTAAATTTTAACATTACGAACGGTATTTACGTCCAAACGTATGGTGTTACTGTATATTCGCATTCGTTTCTAATGGGTGTTACATGCATATGTATATGTGTTACTATGAATGTCCGAAACTAGTGAATGTTAAGAAACACCGGTGTATGTCGACAATCACCAATTTCGATGGTGTATGTCCGAAATTTTTTAATAAGTCTTTTTAAATCGAACATACACCGATGGATGTTAACAGACACCAAGACGATTCTGTGAATCTTATGCGGCCCATACACGGTTCAACTTGTTGTACTACCTAGTTGTACTACAAGTTGAACTGTTTGCCATACACTATTAAACTATTCATTCAACTTGTTGTCCAACTTCAGTTATTCACATTTTTTAAAAAATAGAATTTCGTTAAAATTAAGGATAAAATTCTTGCCTTAGTAGTAATTGCAGAAAGTAGTGAAGAAAGCGTGAGTAAATGAAAAAAAGAAGAAAATGGAGCAAAGAGTGGTTGGGAAAAAAATTTTCTGATGAAAAACTATTAAAAAAGTTAGTGAATGTGAACCGATTATAAAAATTTTATGTGAATGAACGAAGAAATTATTAATGATATTTTAGTAAAAATAACACCTTTAATAAACAAAGAAGATACGTTTATGCGTGATGCAATTTCTGCAAAAACACGCTTGAGAATTACATTAAGGTCTCTTGCAACGGAAAATTCTTTTGAAGAATTAAAATTTTCAAATGCGGTATCACCGCAAGCTATTGGAAATAACAAATAAAATCAAATATTTAAACTTTCCAATTGTTACCGCTGTAAATGTTTTGTTGATTTATACCCTTTACACCATATATGTACTGGTTTTGTTGTTCAACTACCCCACACACAGTACAATATGTTCATAGGCCATTTGCTCCGCCCACGTAAAATCAAAATATTTTGATTTTACTTCAACCGTTTATGCAACCATCAAAATAGTTGACCAACTGCCTCACACACGATTCAACATGTTGTACAACTCAACCAAGTTGTACAACAAGTTGAACCGTGAATGGGCCGCATTAGATATAACGATTTAAAAATTACGTGAATGTTAAAACACGTCAATGTTGACAGTGTTTGTTTAAAAAGAAGTTATGTTGTAACGGATAGATAATGTTTGTTTAAAAATAATTTGAATAATGATTTAGTTTATGGATTTTCCATCCTAAAATAAATAATGTGATTCTTTTGTACTTCCTTTGTACCCGTTTGTACCGCACTTTATTTTGTGCCTCGAGCGGTAAACAGTAGAAAAAATTTTAAAAATGGCCGGCGCCCAAAATTTGAATATTTTAATCTTATTAGTATCCTTTGATAGAAATTCGCTTGTACGCCTATCATTTTCGTTTGTACCTCAAAAGATTCGGAGATTCACGGTTTCCGAAATTCTAGGTAAAACCAACTTGATTGATAAGTCTATGATTTTAACATGTAATATGATGCGGCATCTATACCAACTTTAAATGCGGCATCTCTCCTTTTTGTTGGGATAGATGCTGCATGTTGCTATAGCAAGCATAGTGCGGAATTCTAACCTAAGATTTTATACAGTACTTTTAAAATATACCTAAATTAATAACAAAACTGATTTTCATTCAAACAATGAAATATACATTCTTAAATTCTAATGAATTAAATGCTTGATAAAATATTATGTTAAAAAAACTTACTTTTCAATAATATAAAGTTGAATAATTACTAAACTGATTGACTAATCGTAAATGTTACCATATACAACTTAAATAAGTAACTTATTTTAAACATCTAATCCATTAATAGCGCTATCTATCAATCAACGGACGAACTAGGGCTACTGCGGCGTCTCTCCCGACGCGGCATCTCTCCCGCACTTACCCTAAATTTTTTCTACCTAGAATTTCGAATACTGTGTTCAGAGTAAACTCAGAAATGACTATTAATAATTTTATTTACTGTAACAATTTTTGTATAACAAGAGCAAGTTTTTTTTATATCATTAATAGCCATAAATTCACTCATAATGAACGTAAATCAAAGTGTCGCGGTGTATGTTTTAACATTCACTGGTGTATGACCGAAATCATCATGAAGAGAATAAACAACGGACATACACCAACTAGCTCGGTGGTTGTTAATATACACCAGTGTATCTTAAGATACACTGCATTTCGGACATTCACAGTAACATATGCACTGAACAGTTGAACACATATAGATCTCACGAAAAGGTTAATGGACATATCGCAATAATATTTTATGAGACAGTTGGCAGACATTTGTGTTTTTTTGCTACAGTTCTATTTCATTCGAACGTCTCATGTAGGTAGAGTCAAACAAGAAAGAATCGTGGAAGTCGTATATGAGTCGTGTGTGCAAGGGTGAGCTTTAAAAAAATATAAAATCAAATAAAGAAACAAAATATAAATGGCAAAACAAATGAATGTCACTTGGAAAAATGTACGAAATTAAGTAGTGGGAGGAGATACAGGTTTACTTTCTAAATGTTATTTGTTGTTTCCGTTCTTGTATTGTTTTTTTTTTTTTTTTTTTTTTTGTTTTTTAAATAATTATCATTTGAAAAGTTTCTGTTTACTTTTATTTAGAAATTATTTCAGTAGATATTTTCTTATTTAGTTTATTGTTATGTGCATTTGAGTTAATTGATGGTAACATTTAACATTGTTTTGCTCTACGCTTATTTATTAGTCTTTTAATTTAAATTGTTTTAAATTATTTTCTGAAATCACTAGAATTTACAAAATAAATATTGTAAAGATGCAATTATCTGAACTTGGACTTATGTTATTAACAAATGAAATAAAATTAGACGTACAATTTTATATTACTATAGTCACTAAAATACGAAACCAAAAAAAGAGACAGAAAATTTGGATACGTTTAATTTTGATCACAGATCAATGCACATATTATATACTAGCCGTGCCTGCGACGTCGTTCGCGCAAAGCATTGTTATAAACTCAATGAGAAGTATGTAAGTGTAATAATTATACAGAACTTGCAAAGAATAATAATTTTTGTGTAATGCATGCACATGCTCAAAATGATTTTTCTATTTTCCCGTGGGAATGAGAAATTTTCCCGGAGTAAAAAGTATCTTAAATGTTGACCCAAGTAATAGGTTATCACCACACCAAATTTCATAAAAATCCGTCTAATAGTTTTTGCGTAATACGTGCACATGCACAAAATGGTTTTTCTATTTTCCCGTGAGAATGAGGCATTTTCCCGGAGTAAAAACTATCTTAAATCTTACCCTAAGTAATAAGTTATCACCACACCAAATTTTATTAAAATCCGTCCAATAACTTTTGCCTAATGTGTGCACATGCTCAAAATGGTTTTTCCATTTTCCCGTGGGAATGAGAAATTTTCCCGGACTAAAAAGTATTTTAGATGTTGACCCAGGTAATAAGTTATCATCGCACCAAATTTCATTAAAATCCGTCCAATAGTTTTTGCATGATGTGTGAACAGACAGACAAACAGACAAAAAAAAATTCTAAAAATCGCTGTTTTGGTATCTATATCGGTAACTATTTACAGTACCAGTGCAATTTTCAAAAAATATTCCATGTACAGAAATGGTCTCGTTACAATTTTATTATATGTATAGATTATATTATATAGACTAATTGTATAAATATATAATTGAGGCAGCCAGATACGACCAAGATACGACCAAATAGTATTTTGTAATACTAAAATCAATACAATGGTATCCATAGTAACGTTTTCAAATAATTATCGTCAAAATATAATATTGATAATAAAATTTTACTTTTTTGAGAAGAAACTGCAAATTTTTGAAAGAAAAAGAGTGATATTCGTTTTATTTTCAAATTCGTATACAAATTATGTCCTGCAATAATTATAGTCGCATTTGCTCCAATACATTATATTCCTTAAATCTCACCCGTCTCACCCCGTTACTTGCTTCAAGAAAAATGCCAACAAACTGGCTTTACGCTTTGTCTAGTAGTATGATACAAAATAGTGTTTATTGGTCTGTGATTTTGATGAATTTGTTGCATTTGTTTAACTAGTTTAGATAAGTTTAGATAATTTCACCTATAGTACTTACCCAATCCTACAAAAATTTCTGAATATTCTACATAGATTATTAATTAAATCCCAGGTTTTACTAAGCTTAAATACTTTGGGTCTAATCATATGACTTAAAATGGCGATACATAAAAATTAGATTTTCTTATAAAATCAACAAGATCACTTTGACCGGTTTCCCTTCTATTCTAGCATTCAGAAATAAAAAATTTGAGCCGACTATCCTAAACATATTACCACTATCCTAAAGAGACTTAACTATAATTTAACAGTTTGGAAAATTAAAATGATATCAATATAAATTCAAAATTAAATTACACAAATCTATCTATTTAAATTGATCATCAAACAATTTATGATATTTTCTCAAATTTCCAACTCAGTTCAATCGTTTCTTTATCGTTTACACCAGTGTTTCTCAATCGTCGGTCTGCGGACCGGTGCTGGGCGGCAAGAGTATCTCATCGGTTTCAAGAAAGACATGTAAATTACAAAAATAAAAACGACATACTTAAAATTTCAAATTTCAATGACGGAAATGACTCGAGGCTACAAGAAATCTATTAAGAATTAAAGAAATGCTTGTAAACATTTCACTAATACTTAAGAAAGAGTCAATATTTAATTCACTAACATTATAGACTAATTGGTCGGAAAACGAAATTTCATGTTACACGACCTAATGTTATCCCAACTATGGATGGAAATTATTTCCGTATACAGGAATTATATTTAAAATTAAAAAAATGGTTTTAAACACTTCTGTAATGCTTAAAAAATGTGGATATTTATTTAAATCATATGATACACCAAGTGGTCCGGAAACGACATTTCATATTACACGTCCTAATGTTATTCTATAATTAACGGTGAAAATGATTCCAGGTTACAAAAATTATGTTTAAAATTAAAAAATTGCTTGGAAACATTTGTCTAATGCTTAAGAAAGTATCGATATTTATCTGAATTACATGGTAGTCCAAATGGTCGGAAAGCGACATTTCATATTACACGACAGAATGTTACTCACACTAACGACGGAAATAATTCCAGGCTACCGAAATTCTATTTAAAATTAAAGAACTGCTTTGAAACACTTCTATAATGCGTAAGAAAGTGTCAGTATTTATCTGAATTATATTGTAGACCAAGTGGTCGGAAAACGACATTTCATATTACACGTTCTAATCTTATTCCAATTAATAGCGAAAATGATTCCAGACTAAGAGAATTTTGTTTAAAATTTTAAAGAAAATTACTTTTGAACATTTGTGGAGTTTATTTTCAAAAAGCAATTTCTAAGAAAAAACTGATTTTGAGATTAATATAGAATTTTAAATTTTATTTAGAAAGCCATTATTCTAAACGGAAATCTTTTCCCAAAACTGACTACAAAGTACCTAAAAAGGGCATCAAATTTTAAGTTTATTTTCAAAAAGAAATATCTGAATAAAAATTTGTTTTCAAAAGGCAATTTCTGAAATTTTATTTTTAAACTGAAATATCTTTAATTTCTTGAATTAAATAATGACCGTTATTTTGAAATTTTTAACGTGTATAAAGGTACCTTAGTAAAGAAAAAATACAACTGGAACGGAAAACCCAACAAAAAATATTAGGCTTTAAGCTTTTTAACTTATTTTTTGTTGCACGGTCACAATAGTAAGTATCATGGATAATATGAGTAGAGTGTTGCTACCATTAGTGTCTGAAAGAAATACCGGAAGCAAATAGAAGAAAGTGCTACAAGCCGAAAGGAAAGAGAAAAATATATAAGTCTAAATTACTTTATGCTATTCCATAAAGCAAATATTAAAATAAAGCAAATATAAAATTTTTTATAAAATAAAGCAAATATTTTACTTAGCAAAAAAATCACGTTTATTTTTAATTTTGATAATTGCGTCAAGCTTAAGAGCCCATTTTCAAACAAAGAAGGATGACTTTATTTGTATGAAGTTAGAAAAATTTTTAAAATTTAATTTTTACAAACAATTTTGAGAAAGCCATAACAAAAAATGGAAATACGAAAATCAAGTTGAAGATGAAAAAAAGCGGCAGAATGTGACTCATTGGGGTTAAAATTTAATGTAATACTAATTGCGTGGGAAAAATATGGAATATTATTCATTTTTATTTTCATTTTAGGCAATGAATTTATTACTTTTTTGTAATTTTATTTTCAAAATGAATTTTCTTTTTTATGAGAACACATTTTTAAGGTGATTAATTTGAATCAGATTTTTATACTGACTGAGGTTCTTCTTTATAGCATCCCAACTTTGTTGTTCGCTGGTAAAAAATCCGTAAAAATTTTGTTGGCGTTAGATATAGAAAATCTCATTTTACTCGAAAATTACATTTTGTTAGAAATTGCTTTTTGAAAATAAGCTCCACATTTCTATATATTGCTTAAGAAATTATCGGTATTTATCCGAATTATATTGTAATCCAAGTGGGGTCGGAAAGCGACATTTCATATCACGCGAACTAATGTTTATTTCAATTAATGGCAGAAACGATTCCAGGCTGCAAGAATTCTATTTAAATTTAAACAACTGCTTTTAAATATTTTTGTAATGTTTAAGAGAGTGTCGATACGGTCGATACTTCTCAGAATTACATGGCCAGCCAAGTAGAAGGAAAATCACATTTAATATTAAATATATTTAAATATAGTTTAAAAAACTGTTACTCAAAATTATCCAAGCTTTTACCAATCCGTAAAGGCCGTAACGCAAAAATAAAAATTGTGTATCGCTGGTCTACACCACATATAAGTACCTAACACTTAACTCGTCTTTTAATCGTTTCTATCAAAAATTCAATAATATCCTTTAAAATAGTTTCATATCTGTTTTTATATTTCATATATCAAATTTTTATACGCAAGTATATTGAATATGAAATTAACTATCAAAATCCTATAAAATTTCCACCCATCTATTTGCTTCATAAATATTAAAAAAAAACATACTGAATGAAGCACAGAATATTACAGTACGAACGCTAGTATCTCTATACTACTGAAACCAGTGTAACGACAAAGGATAGAAAATATCCCACCAATATGTTATATATGTGTACGCGGAGTTGTGTGTGTTAGTGCGATGAATGTTGTGTGTATGGGTGTCTTGCATACACATATACATAATATGTATGTGGTACGTATCATGTACGTATACCACGTATACCGTGTTAATACGACGGTAACGCTCCTTTCACATTATACGGTTTTTGCCGTACGGTAAAAAACCGTACGGTCGAATTTTTTCAGTGGGGTGAAGAAGAGCATAGGACCTTTCACATTACACGATCCCGGCAAAATGTCGTTGCCGTGCCGTGTAGCAGCCGTCTCTTGCCACTGGACTTGAAGGTTGCCGTACGGCGTTTTTAGTTCAGTAGTGTATGTAATTAAATGGTTGCTTTCACATTAGACGGTTTTTTAAGGTACGGTATTAACAATATTTTGTTCAATTTCATGTTAATTATTAATTTTATTAGTGAAATGGATGAAACTAATATTGAATGTGATAACCAGTATTTTAATAGATTGTATGAAATTTCGAAATTGTGTGTTTTGATGTTAAGTTCGCCAAGAAATTAATTAAAGGAGTCTGTAAACATCCGAAAATAGTTGAAAAATTTATTTTCGTCATTTTTCAGGTTTTCAAAGAGTCTGATAATAAAAAATCCTACTTTCTAATTATTCTGATTTATATTATTAACTTTAATCACACTTGTTACTTGTATAATGTTGCAAATCAAATGAAGATATTCAGTTTACAACGGCAAAAAACCGTGCAATGTGAAAGCAACAATATCACGGCAAAAAGTCGTACGGTTTTTTTACCGTACGGCGAAAACCGTACAATGTGAAAGGAGCGTAACAATATGACAACAATTGAAACACACCCATTGGTAGCTACTAAATGAATGACAACATAGTTCTGCAAAATGCACATAAATACCCATAAGTGATTGCAGAAAAGAGATAGTTGTATTCCATCTAGTGTTCTATGGGATGAACTTTTTTTGTTTAAACACCAAATATTTATGTATTTACACGGCGTCCGTCGATCGTGTTATTTTATAACTTAAATAAAGATATAAATGAATAAATAAACAAATATGTTTACGAGTTTACGATAAGTTTACCATTTTTTTATGTGTAAACAGTTCACCGGGCATGTATTATATTATATGTATAGGTTACGTAGTCGGTGATAGCGAAATTTAAAACGGTGTTTTTTACGATCGATCATATTATGATGTTAGGTTATGTGTAATAGCTGTAGCCCGTTGTATAGGTTTAATATCTCAATGAACATGACCCGATAACAATTGGGGCTGTAAATTTTTATGATTCCGATGGTGGCGATGAACAATTATATTTGTATGTATGTTTTGAAAATAATTTGAGGTCAGGTGTTAATAAAGAAATAGTGGAGGGAAGTAGGGGAACTTTCTAGACGTCGCAGGATTGGCAGCGAGCGGAAATGGCATTAAAGGTAATGTAAGTGTATTTCGGGAATCACGGAAAAAATCGGATTCAGTCGGAAAGGGGCGAAAGTGGGATTAAGCGGGATCTGAGTATTTTTAGCGATTTTCGAATCGAAAAATCAGCTATTAGATCAGCACTGTCAAGTCACGACTTGAATCCGGAGACTTTGGCAGAAATTTGTTTTGAGGTCCCTAAAACCGAAAATAATATTCACTAAAATTTATATATGTATATAGAGTTGATCCTTTTTTTGTGCGGTGGATAGGGACCCCATAAAAAAATCGCATAACAAAAATATATTCGAAGATATCATAAATAGCTATAAAAAGTATAGTCCGATCCAGATTGTACAAAAACCTTTTTATGCGGTTTTTTAGAAGTTGTTTCTATAAACAAGATAAAGCATTGATTTACACGTAGAAACATTTTATTTCAATTTTATAATATTATGAAAATTTTGACATAATTAAATGATCCAGTAACTTATGTTCTTATGCAATGTATTGAATAAGTGCTTAAAAGCCGTTAAAAAGTATCCATTTTAATGTCCATTTTTTACAAATCGCATAAAAAGGGAACGCATAAGAAAGAGTTAATAAAAAAGAGCTGTATATATATGTATATATATATATATATATATATATATATATATATATATATATATATATATATATACATATATATATATATATATATATATATATATATATATATATATATATATATATATATATATATATATATATATATATATTTAAATATATATAAACCGTTGATTTAATCGAAATACTGTTCAAATAAGAGTTGTAGATATCGACGGGGGTAACCGATTGCTATAGTCAGGAGCTTTATAGCTCTTATGGTTTTCGAGCTATGATGCAAACTTATAAATTTTTAAATGAGACTATATATTAATTTTTCGATAAAACTAATCTAATGCATTAATTAACAACATAAATGAGGAAAAAAAATTTTTTTACCCAAGTTTAATTTTTGGATTTTTTTTAAATTTATCAATTAGGCGGTAAAAATATGCATATGTTCTTGAAGCTATTTCAGCCAACAGTGTTTTTTTTTTTGGTTACATTTGTATTACATCCAAGAAAAGGACCTTTTCCAGTACCATTTCTATCATACAAATTTGGGTGTAATAAAAATGGCAACTCTCAAAAAACTCACATGGTATATATGGTATATATATCTTGCATACACACATGTGGTTTGTCAATAAGCTGAGTGAAATTATGAGCAGCGGTAATAAGTTGAATTATCTCTGTACAAAGAATTTTCAAGTATACAAGTAATTTTAAATTTTATATGCTACCAAGTTAAAAACTTAAATGGCAATTAATGTCTCAATTAAAAAATTTTAATGATTACCTAACTACTACACCATCATAAAACTGTGGCAAAACAAACAACGCTAAAAATATTTTTTATTACCCCCCACTTATAATTTATCTTGTCGTAAATTTTAATAGACTTACCCCACCGAAACGCGCCCGACCGGTCTGTGGTGCATCTCGTCTCTACATTACACAGGGCCAACCATAGAGACATATAAAGTATATTTTTTTAGTTTAGAAATGACGTCATTATCATCTCCAGTTGTCAAATTGTATAAGATTTCAATTACGGATTTGTGTATACCGACTGAAAGTAAGAAAGAAATATCATAGGTACCATTTAGTTAGGTACAATTAAATAATTTTTAACAAGAAAACCCAAAAAAGGATGTATTATTTTTTATTTGACCCACCCATTTCAATTCATATTTTTACGATACCTTACTGTGGTACCTTACTACCGAGATATCATAAAATTATGAATTGAAATGGGTGGTTCAAATAAAAAAATAATAGTAGAGGATGACCGGAAGGTTGAAAACGCGTTCAGTAAAAATAAAAAAATAATACATCCTTTTTTTGAATTTCTTGTTAAAAAATATTTAATAATACCTAACTAAATGATATGCTATCTCTTTCTTACTTTCAGCCGGTATACACAAATCCGTAAGTGAAATATTATGTAATTTGACAACTGGAATAAAAGAGAAATAGAAAAAATGAAAATCAACTTAATTTTTTGTACTATTTTATGGATCAGTATCGTATAATTTTTTTAAAGGACAGCTAGCATCATAAATTGAAAAGAGATGATAATGACGTCATTTCTAAACTAAAAAAATATACTATATACATATATATCTATCTACCTACTTATCTTAATTTAAACGCTAAAATTATGACTGAGACGTTAGTATAATAATTAGTTGTGATAAAAATAATTATTATCAGCTATATATAGCTCTCCAAATATGTACATACAGGAGCTTTATACTGTTTATGTGTATGTGTGAATTAAGTCACGTGACCGGTAGTGTATTATTACGTCTGAATGCGTAATATAATTTATTAAATAGGAAAATAAATAGGTATACTAATTTTATCTTTTTCTTTTAAAGACTTTTTAAATTAAACGACTTTGTGGCTCATGAAAAACAAACTAAAAATAAAATAAAATAGTATGTTATACACCACGGGAGTAAAGTAAGATTTTTGATCGGGAACGTCGTGTTTGAAATTATCACATCATATTAATGCGTATACAGTATAAGTGCTTATATGGTGTCACAATTGATAGGTTTTTTTGGGGGGAGGGCCGGCCAGACTTTTGAGGGAATAACTTTATTTTCTGAATTTTTATAATTGTAAATTATCTGGAATTGCAAAAATAATATATACCTACCTTACAGACTAAAGTGTTTCTTCTAATCCTTCATGTGAATTGTTTCCTTCGGACTTCTACCTCGCCCCTAGGGCAATAAACTTAACGCCTAGTGATTAAAAATGACACTTTAATCGCTTGATGTATCATATAGTATACTATTGAATGTTATTTAAATTGTGTAAAGTAGTATGACATTAGATCGGAGAAATTAAACAAATTAGACAATATAACAGAATTGTTTGTCTTTTGTGTACAAGTTTGAATTTATTTATTGTGGGATTTGGGGTCTAGCACCGCCCCTCCCTAAGAACTAGGAAAAGTTAAGAACGGAAGATATTCTATACATCTATATTTTACGGATTTTTAAAAAACTAAGGGAGGGGAGGCCCCGTAAAAGTCATCTTGCCGATTTTCAATTTTAACGTTGCGTTGCCTCTGCCTTCCAACATTATTTAATTAAAGTATAAATTTCGTTTATTTCGTAATTAATTAAAAATAGCAACCATGTGTGAGGGTTTAAATTAGGGATAAGAAATTTGCGGTCTTCTAAGACTTTCAGTGTCACTTGGTTTACCTTCCGTCTGTTAGGTAGGTACCTTAATCAAAAATTGACACTAGAAAGACTAGTTTTTTGAACTGCTTAAATAAGCCCGAAATGAAATTTTGTAAAAAAAGAAAAAGGAGTACGAATTTCACTGTAGACATATTTCTATGAAATCGGCCTCCATCTTCATAAATCAGTTACAAAAAAATTCAATTTATATTCCTACCTATTATGTATATAAATAAAAATATTTTTATGTTAATAGATTCTTATCAAAGAGTCTAGACAGATATTCGCGAATACCATCATATTATACACAACAACACAACTATATCTATCGCAAAACCTCGAAAAACGAAATACATATAGAAAAATATAAATTTCAGATTATATACCTACATAATATGGTTTTCTGTTTGAACAAACACGCATACATATTGTACAGTGATCGAAAAAATAATGTTTACACTATTACCAGAAATTATTACGAGTTTTCCTTAAGGTAGTTGAAAGCCATTTTTGAAATATAATTTAAAAACATCATTTTACAACGCTTTTTCAACAATTCTTTTAAATTGGTGCAACATAAGCGCGCGGAAATTAAAAAAAGCCGATGATATACAAATATAATAACTGAAGAATATTAATATATTATTTAATTTTTGATAATAGAAATTTTTTTCGCTGAGCTTTACTTTTGAACCTAACTATCTCGCACCAAATACCTTAACTGGTGCGTAATAAAAGTTTTTGTCAGAATTGTACAGAATAATACAATGTATGTAGGTTTACATATTTTTGGGTGGTATGTTGTATTCTATAGTCATTGTGACTGACGCAATATCATAGATAAACATTTAAATAGCAAATATTTTCAGTCATAAATATTTTTTTATTACATTATACATACTGATAAAGGAAAGAGAAAAAAAAGTTATTACAATACCGTAAATCAGCATGAATAGGCACGAATTTAATACATCCCTATTCCGTCGCTGTTAACTTCCAACTTAACCCAAATGTCAATTCCTTATTATTTTCTGTAAAAAAAAAAATAAGACAACTAAAAGTTTGCAGTTTTCATTTCTCATAATATATATATTTATGTTTCAAAATTACTAAAATTTCGGCTAAACAACGACTTATTCATTATAACACCAAAATAAATTGATCAAGTTTTAAGAAACCACAAATAGCACTGTTTGAAGAGGTCAATCTAATTTGATTTTTTAATATTTTTTGTACAATTTCAAGCTTACAAGGGGACAGCACAGCCTTGGGTTCGGCGATTTAGCTGAAATTATTTTTGGTGATAGAGTAGGTACACTTAATATGTTAATATCCTAAAATAATAAACTTTTGTTAATAAAAAAAAAATAAAATTAATACAGAAAAAGTGTTGTTGAACAGAGTCGGCATCGAACGTAGGACCATTCTATTGTAAGGCAAGCACCTTACCTCCAACCTACTTCGTATGTTACGTACAACAATCTTTTTCAAGCTTATTAAGTACACTAGCTGCTTTAAAATTTTTGAAATATTTTTTTTACAGGTTTTTCTGAATAGTGCGCGCTATTCTTTTTGGATATTTAGTACAGTAACTGAAGCATTTGGCTACCAATTTTTTCGGATGGGATGGATTGGCTTGAAATTTGAACTGTAGCTAGGGAGTAGCCCAAGAAACAAAAGTTATATAATGCCGATGTGTGCTTTCACCCTAGGGGTGGAAGGCACCCCTTCTAGGGGTTGGAAATTTTTTTATGAAAAATAACCTCACCGTTCGATAGAAGGACAAATTCTAAGCAAAAAATATTCTATAAGAATTTTTTGTACAATCAACGCTTTTTGAGATATTGACGCCTAAATGTGGTCGTTTTTAGCCCAAAAAATGCATGTTTTTGAGGGATATTTCGTAAATATCTCAAAAACTACAAGTTTTACATAAAAAATACTTATGAGCAAAAATAAAGAAAATCAAGTAACAAAGAGATTGCATTCTTTTTTATTTTTGTAGGTAGAACACAACCTCAGTTATGACTCCTTGAAGTTAAAATCGATTTTGACGATAGCTAAAATCGAAACTTTCAATGTCATTTGGAGGAAAAATGAGAGGTTTTTCGAAAAAAACTTATATTATACCTTTTAAAGTACTTGAATAGACCTTTATTTTGAGCTGTGATAAAAGCCATTAGTATAAAAATTAACGGAGTTACATTCAAAGCAAAATGGTTGTCTTGATTTTTGAGAAAAAAAAAATTAGTATCAAAATTAATTACTTGACGGCAAACATTGAAACTAAGCGTAATCCGTCGCCAGTTTACTTTATTCATATATAAACAATGGGTTCTGGGAATTTGAACGGATTTAGAAGTTTAAATTCGAAAAAATGACTGATATACTCTTGAAAAAAAATTTAATTTTTAAAAAAATCAAAGTTTTTTTTAAAATATTTAAGAAACTAACAAATTTATGAAAAAAAATTATAGAATGAAAATTGTAGGTCTTTTCTGGCTGAAAAATTTGCTTTTTTGTTCATTTTTGTACGTCCAAATTTGACTGAGTTATGATCGTTAGGAACTCAAAACAGAACGCAAAGACTACCTTTCCTAAGCCCTTTAAACTTACAAATCTAAAAATTGAAGGACTCAAAAAAATTGTAAATCATAAGACTTATAGTGCTTAAAATTTCCTACCAAATGGTTTTTTAAGCGAATTGATAACTTAAAAATTAAAAAAGTTATAGTAAGAAAACCAATTGCATTTTTTCGGTAAAATTTTTGGAGCAGGTAAATTACCATCATCTTTGTATATTTTGTGTATTTTTTTAATAATTTAGTTAAAAAATTTTAAAAATAAATTCAATAGAATGAAAAAAAAAATTAATTATATCAACATTTAATGTATAATTCACATGCTATTTTTCCAGACATATAATTTTTATGCAATTTTTCCATAAAGGGTAGGATTTTTTATAAGGGGTAGTCCTTCTATCAGGGTTTGTGGGAGATTAAAAAGTTACAATATAATCATACATTTGAAAACTTTTAAAAAGTTACAATTCATCATATGTACACCAGTATATAATATCTCAAGCCGTTAATAATCGTTTTCTTCTTTATTTTATTATAAGGGGTGGTTTATTTTTTAACGGTTGCAGCTTTTTAATGAGTGATAAGCTTTATAATGAAAAATAAAAGAGATATAATACATTGTGAATGCACCAAAAGGTTACTTTAGGCTGCTAAAACTTTTTTCCTATTTTTTCGGAAACAAAGGGGTAGTTTTTAAGAATTTTTTGGGTAGAAAAGTAACTGAATTTCATAAATTATATTAAAAAACTTGAAAGGAATTTTATCCAACATATTTGAACATAAATTGAATCTTTAAAATACGTAAATCTGAACTTTTCGTATTTTTGTCATACAAGGGTAGTTTTTACCCATAATTATCAAAAAGCACACATCAAGACAATATAACTTTTGAAGTGTAGGGTCAGATGAGCTGGTATACAAATTTTCAGGAAAATCCATTCAATCCGAAAAAATTGGGAGCTTTTACATTATTTTGTCTTTCAGTGACTGTACTAATTAACATATTAAGTATACGCTATCACCCAAAAATAATTTCAGCTAAATCGCCGTCCCATTGTTAGTCACTATTGCTATCTGAAATAATAATTATTCTACTATAGTTTAATGAAGATATACGATCGCCATTACGACTAGTATTTTTAAACCAAGCTCAAGAATAACATTTTGGTTTTATTTGTATTCATCCATCTGTCCGGGTTCACTCCATTTACGGTATTAAATTTGGATATGAATGTCCAAGACTATTAATTTTCTAGAAAAGAAAATCCTATTTTTAATACTGTCATTATTATGGATCTTGTGAACAAAGCTTTAAGAGTTTGTCTTATAAAAATTTAGGATAACTTTTAATTTTTCAAATATATTTCATAAAGTTTAAATTAGATCCGACCAAGCCCTAAGCGTATGTATAAAAAAAACTGTAGATAACAGTGTGTTAGAGGGCGTCAGATACCGCTTAAGGCATTTAGTCGGTCGGTGTCGATCACCGAATGCACCACAATTGTTATATATTGTTGAAATCATTGTTGGTTAGGCTGCATGGATCTCTGTCCGCATGTAGGTGTTATGTAGTTGTGTGTGTGTATGTACGATATTATGATTCCCTCATTGGAAGACTGATATGTAAATATGCTAATTTTATAAGCGCCATAATTTAAATATTTTAAAAATTTATATAATAATAGAGAACTGTTTTATTTTAAATAAATTTTATAACAGTACACTTAGTAAGCGCAATCCGGTCCCATTGTTGATATATTATTAATAAAATATTACAAACAATATAAAATGTTATAAAATAGCTATTAATAAAATAGCTGCCTTATTATTATTATTAAATAAATACTCATATATAATTCATAGCAATATAATATACATAATCATACGTAAATATATGACACTAACGTACATCGAAATTTACTACACCATATACAGAAAATTTCAGGGCTGAGAAAAATTGTTCATAGAAACCACTTAAAATGCAAAATGCTTATTTTACTTTAAATTTATAGTATAAATTTTTTATCATTATTTATATTAACACTTTGGATAATTATTTATATAAAAAAAGTTAAGAAAATATCAAACGTACTGAAATTAAATAAGAACAGTCTTTTGAGAAAATTTTATAAAGTTTGCATGATATGAAAACGAAATTTAACTCTTAAAATATTGTTATTCAAAAATATTGTAAAATTTAATTCAGCCTTGACTAGGCTACAATTATGACTTCTAAACTATGAAAATCATCTACTCGTAATACCAAAACATTTCTTATCGACTTGTCTTAAAGAAAATAGCGCACAAGTTGATTCAGAAGAGTTTGAGTTGAGAGAACTAGTAACATATTTAACCCAAGTGACATTACAACTCGAGTTATAAAAAATTTAAGTCAATTGAATCAACTGACATTTAACTTACAATTTGTTAGATTGCGTTCAGTTCGAGTTCTATGATTAATGTTAGTCATAGTGCCATAAATACATATATACACATAAATTTGAATAGCATGCATTTTCATTTTAAATGTAAAATGGATTCAAACTTTCATTTTAAATACAAAATGGAAAATGGTTTTACCGAACTTATTTAAAATAGAAAATGCAAAATGCCATTTTGTATTTTAAATACATATTTAAAATGAAATCATTTTAAATAGTTCCCGGCCCTGGAAAATTTATATACGTTTTCCTCGAAACAACATTTTTGTGTCGCGGTTATTTTCATTCCAAATATATTCGACTGAATTTTTTTTTTTGTTGAAATTTATAATTTACTAGCCGTATATTCACCCGATGGAATTTACCATCGGCAACATCTCAGGATGTCAGTCAGTGTCAAAAATTTATTAAATATTATTTATTTTAATAGCCATAGTAACATATTGTTATATACTACTAACTTCAAAAATGACGAATTTCCATACAAACTTTCATTCCCTATTTAACCCACTTAGAGGATGAATTTTCAAATATCCTTTCTTAGTACTCACCTATATTACATAGGGAACTTCTGCGCAAAATTTCATTCTTCTAAACCCAACGGTTCAGCCTGTACGTCAAGAATTTGAGATCTTCTGAAGTGACGAGCTCCAGTTAAAAACTTTTGCAATTGCAATTTTTCGAGTTTCAAAGCAGCAAGACTGCATCAGAATCCTAATAATTTCATTATAGTTGTCCATGCTTTTATTTATATATTATATTGGAAAAAGAAATACGTTATTACACTTTAAGATTCAAAGCTCCCAAATATAGATTAGCTATTTCCTTCATAAAAGGTTCCCAAAATTGCATTTGTTTCAGCCTATCTAGGGTATTTCTCCCCTTAAGTAGTCAAATAAATAGTCATATAGAAATAAAACGATTTTTTTGTTTTCAATATTTATTGCGTTCAGTTTTCGTTCTCCACTACTGTACATATATTTATGATTGTTTTAAATAATACAAGCATTACCTATATTAATTATAATTAGAATTTTAATGATAAATTGACTTAATACATCATATGGTTTTATAATGTTTATCCAATGAACCTATTGTGTAATTTATAATATTCCGGTATTACACATTATAATATTAATTTATTAATTATTAATTAATTATTTATTAATCATTTATAATGGAATGATTTTCAAACAAGCCAAAAAAAAATTGCTAATATTTTATTTTTATTGTTAATTTTGAACATTAATAAAAATTCATATTTATCTAAATAGGTATATATTTTATTTATTGTAAATTGTTTAAAATAATCAACATAATTACAATAAGTCCCCAATTTTTGTCAGATTAAAAATTGTAAATGTAACATTTTTAAAAATTTTGAAAAGTTTCAAGGTTACTCAATAAATAATAAACAAATATTTTTCTTCGCAAAAATACCACGTTTATTTTGAAACTGTGACAATATTATTTCGAACCGTCAGTTCATTTTCAGACAGAGTGAAAATTACATTCGATACATGCCTTATATACTAATTTTATCTACCTATACTTATGAAGGGGGCGTGGTATGTGATGTGGAAGTGGAAGGGGTGGGAGTAGTAGAAAGAATCCGAAATTCAAGAAAAACAAGATTACATTACATGTGACAAAAGGCAAACAAACACGTGACAAGAGATTGAATTTGAAATTGACAAAAAGACAATTATACAATGAATACAGTTTTAAACAGAAACTAAAATTTAAATAAGTTATAATATTGAAAATAAAGTTGAATTGTAAATATCGGTGTAATCATTTAAAAGGTGGTCGGAGCTGTGCTTATTTATTTCTGTTGCTTCTAGGATTGTTAACTTCTATCCTTTGCTTGCCTCCTGTAACACTGTAATTTCCCGTTCTGGTGTGTGTCCGGTGTCTGTTAAATGCCTCGCAGAAGCAGACTCAGATTTCTTATTTTATACGAACTGAAATGCTCTGCTCTTCGGGTTTCAAAATTTCTGCCAGTTTGACCGATGTAAAAACCTTTACAATCTTCGCAGTTTAATTTGTAGATCCCGATTTTTTAAGTTTATCAATTTTTGTTTTATTGTTATATATTAAGTTTCCTAGATTAAAGCCTGATTTGAATGCTATATTTACGTTTGATTTTGCTAAAATTTTTTTAATTTTATCTAATATTTTACCAAAATATGTTATAGTTTTAAAGTTAGTTTTTGGTTATGGTTTAACGGAGGGGTAGATTTCTTTTAAGATTTGTTTAAATTCTTTCTTAGCTATTAATTTATCGATTAGGTTTGACTTATATCCGTTATTATTCGCTATTGTTTAATATTATTTATTTCTTTTTTAAATTTTTCTTCCGACAAAAGTATATTAAACGCTCGGTGGATCATTGATCTATAGGCTGGGATTTTACGTTGATATAGACTTATTGATTCATTTGGAATTGTAGCACATGAATAAGATGGTTTTCTATATATATTAAAATCAAGCTTATTGTTAATTTTGGTTATAGTCAAATCTAGAAAGTTTATACTATTATCTTTTTCTATCTCTAAGTCAAATTGAATTTTTGTGTCTAATGAATTTACGGACTTTACAAATTTTTCTAGCTGGCGAATCGATCCATCGAAGCCTATAATTATGTCATCCACGTATCTATACCAAAATTTTATATGTTGTTTGGTTAGTGTGTTGTTCATTATTATTTCTTCTAAGTTCGATGTATAAATTTCTGCCAACAGAGGGCTCAGAGGTGATCCCATTGGAAGGCCACTTATCTGTCGGAAGAATTTATTGCCCAAGTCAAAGTAGTTTTGTTTTAAAATTGTATTAAAGGTGTTGATTTGCTCGGATTGTTTTACTGGATTTTTTATCTTATTGTTTATTATTTCGCTAATCAAGTTTAGACACTCCTTGGTAGAAATGTTGGTAAACATACTACGCACGTCCAGGGACGCCAGTTTATACCGACCGGAAAAGGATGTGTTATTTAACTGATTTACAAGTTGGAAGGAGTTTTTGATGCTGTGTTTGGAAGTGAATTGGGTTTCGGTTTTAAAAAAGGAATCTAGGTGTTGTGATAATTTATGTGATAGATATCCAATATGGGAAACTACTGGTCTTATTGGGTTGTCGGGTTTGTGCGTTTTTACCAATCCATACAATCTAGGAGCTCTCGGGTTCATCTCCACTAAATAATGTCTATCCTTGTCAGTAAAAATACTTTTATTATTATTAATTAATTTTTAATTTCTTCGTTATATTTGTTAGTAGGATCGGTTTTTAGGCGAATCATTTTTTTTTTAATAAAATCGCTTATTTTATTTGAATATTCTTGTTTGTTAAGAATTACGGTAGAATTACTTTTATCTGCTTTGTTAGGTATTAAATTGTTGTCATTAATTTTATTTTTTAAAGATTTGATAGTATTTTTAAAAGCTTTTATTTAACTTGCTATGCTAGTTTAGACCAAATCTTGGAATCAAAATTTAGACTGGTTCTAATTGAGCTAGAGGTTTCAAATTTTTCATACGTGTCTCACCTTGATGACAATACAATATTGTATAATTAGTTTTGTCCTAAATCGCCCCAAACCAAAATTGTTGATTTTTAATCCTGTGCAACTTTTTGACATTTCGAATTGTCTGATATTGTCCATTGATACTACATTGCAATTTTTTTTGTCCATAGTTATTTCTGATTAGGGTAAATTAACCGATTAAAATATAGGTAAAAAACTTACCTCTTTAATTTTTTTTAAAAATTAATTGTAATCAGACTAAAAAGTAGAAAATAAATTAAAGTAAAAAAAATGTTTTTTTTAAGAAAAAGCTTTTATTTAAAAATGGGCTAAAAAAATAAAATAACTTTTGAGTGAAGTTTGAAGCAATATGCAACATAATTTATAAAAGCTTGAGGCGTTTAATTAATTTTGGTAACTACTGAAAAATAAAATAGCTACAGTTATATCCAAAACAGAAATACCTAATTAATGATAACGCCTCACGCTTTTAGCCCATTTTTAAATAAAAGCTTTTTCTTAAAAAACATTTTCTTTTACTTTAATTTATTGTTATTTATTTTAATTTTTATGTCTTCTTTAATATATTTTTAATTGATTCTTTAGCTAAATCATCAGTATTTAGAAATACTGACATTATTACTGATCGTTTATTGATAATACTGAAGTGTTTGTACATATAATTTATATTATAAAAATAATGCTTCATTCTTTTTGTCAGTAAACACTGACAGTATTACTGATCGTGTACAGCAGCCAAAGAAATCGTTTTGAGAGTAGGATATTTGCAAAAATTACTTAAAATAGTGAAATATCTATAATCTTTAATATTTCTAGAAAATATTTTCATCTAATATTGCCTCAATCATAAAATATCAAGTTTCTACATAATATTCATAAAATATTGTAGGTACAATACATATACATATGTATATATATATATATATATATATATATATATATATATATATATATATATATATATATATATATATATACCTACTCAAACATAACAATGGTAATAACTCTTATTATAATGTATGAATTATACCAAGGTATACAAAAACGAAATATAGCATTACGTTTAATTTTATTGTACAGTTTAAATAAAAATAGACGAGTCTTAATGATAGAATTTCCCAAGTAAATTGTTCTACCAACTACAAATACCACATCACATTGGAAGAAATACGAGGAATAAGTACATGAAATAAATCAGTAAAATTTGTAAAGAACACAATTGTATAAGTACCTAGCTTGTACCGTTGTATATACTCAGTTCCCTACAACACCCTCCACAATTTCTACCATTATTGTTTTCTTTTGTTTTCTGCCAGTACCGCACCACCGCGTCGGGACGCTAGTAAAAATCATCTAAACTAACTTTAAATTGTATACACTAAAAATAAAACACTATTAGTCTAATAAAATATTGTATTAAATTCATTTCAATTTGGGTCATCTAATTTGATGTGTGACTAAAAATATACTCAACAAAAAAATTAAATAAAGGCATAGAATTTTGAAAATCGTTACTCTTTTTTCAAGAGTCCAATAATGATTTTGAAAAGACCATTTGAATGCTTGAAGTATCTACTTTTTAATGCTGGCATTCAAAAATTTTGCTCCCCGCCGCATAATAGCCATTTTCTTTTGTATTAAAAAGAAATAAAAAGATATTTGATATCTTTGAAAGTCATAATGCCGCAAACAACTATCCCTTTTAAGGTAAAAATATTAATTAAGCGAAGACAAATTACTTATAACTTTTGTAAAACCAATTTTATAAGGTTTGAAAAAAAAACGCATTTTCCTCGTTTGTCAAAAATAACATGCAAATGACTCGGGAGTTACAGAGGATTACTTGGTTGACCACATCTTTTAAATAGCTGATTTATTCATTGAAGTCCTCAAAATGTGACAACATAATTTAAATACGAAATATTGTTGGTCAGAAAATACCAGAGATCATACTGATCGCAAGAAGATATTCCAATTATATTTACTCTCTATTCCATAAATCTATTTCCATCCTGTTATAATAATTAATAAATAAATAGACACAGTGTCACGTATTGTGTAATATTTTTCTAAATCACTGTATAATATTTTTATATTCTTCTAAATTGACGTTGGATGTAGCAATAATATTAAATGGAAAACACTCGTCGTTTGAGTAGCAATAATGTTCTCTTCTAAGTGGAACATACACACATCTGTTGTTTACGGTTGTCCAGTGCAAGCAAGATAGCATGTATATACAATGGATCTATATAAAAAGAATAAACGATACATATCTGTAACTTGATAAAAATCGGGGAATTTTTTTTATTCACTGTGATGTCCATTAATATCAGTTTATTTTTCAGTCCTTTTTAATTGAATATTAAAATAGGCCTTTAATATGACAATCTGAACTATAAAATGTCGATCTGAGATAATAAATTCCATTAAGAGTTTTTTTTCTGCTATTATTTTTACATAAATCGCCCCCCCCCCCATCACTGCTGGACACCTGAACTTTGAAAACATTAATAATAGCAATGGTAATAAAAATATTACCACTTCTCCAAAATTTGAAGTCACAGATCGAATTTAATAGGGCTTCGAAGCCCTAAAAAAATGTTGTTATTAATATTAAGGCTAACTTAAAAGATAGCTTTTTCCATTTAAAAATTTGAATTTTTTTAAATAAAGATACTAAAAAGAAATATTGTCTTCTATGTAAAGCGAACGCATTCACCTAATAAATCTGTTTGTTCAGCAGATAAATTAGATATCTAAATTAACTACCACAAAATCATTTTGACTACATAAAATGGATAAAACATAAAAATTTATTATTACCAAGTCCAGCAATGCCAATCAACTCTATCTTGTAAATGTTGTGTTCATAAAACATTGATCATGTCCATTTTCATATAAATCGACTATCATTATATTGTTATCTTACAAAATGTTGGTATAATAACTTCGGTATATTTCCCCTATTAGTTGTTGTTAGAGTATATTATATAATTCTAAACTTTTGACATAAATCTCCGAGAGGAAAATAAACAACCAATAATGGTTCTCTTTAATGCTCATATTCGACAAATACATAGGTTTGTACCAACATACGTCGAAAAACACGAGTGTATATGGGATTTGGAATTTTCATAAGAGGATAACTGTAAATTTCCGGAACTTCTTTTTTCTTTTTGTTTGGAAATTTTGTTTCTAGTGCTACGGGTAGTATGCGAATTACCGACTTGTTCCAATGTTTCGAAAACTCAATGATCTGGGTCGTTACATTTTTTCTAGATGGAAACTGTAAACTATTACTGCGTCTAACTGGTCACTCAAAATGTAAAATTCTCAGTCTCCGGGCATGTCCCCTCCTCAAAGTAAAACATAGCAGACTAAATAATTATTATTTCTGAATGTATAAAAAAAAATTTACACTGCAGTAGTAATCTATAATATTGGTACTTTTTTATTGTATAAATAATTTTTGAATTTTTTTGTATTTTCTTTAAGAAATATTCTATTGAATTTTGTCTTCCGAATTTTGCATCATTCTCCTATCAAGCCAAAACACTTAAAAAATATAAAAAATTTACATTTCGATCAAATCATCGTTTGTCATAGTAATTAACTGAAATATAATAAATAAAATTAAGTACATGTTTTACTTAATTTGAAGTTGTATCAGTTAATTCAGTTAACATTGTAAGCGAGATCGCACAAGGTCCAGTCAATTTCTCAGTATCTTGGTCAGCATTTTCGGCAAAAACGGGATTAAACTTAGATAATGTAAATAAATTAGGTAAATATCATTATAATACTGCAATAAATGACTCCGTATATTTTTTAATAAAAAATAAATTCCCATTTTTTTTTTGCATAATATATAGATACTATATAATTAATATAACTACTGATACATATACTACTAATATAATATATAATATGTATTAAACTGTCGTAAATGACTTCCAATATTTCTTAATAAATAATAAATTCGCAATTTTTTTATTTATTTACCTAGTTATTTTTTTAAATTTTTTTTCAATTTTTTTTTTTTAATACATATATGCACTATATAACTACTAATATAATATATAATATATATTAAGCAAATAATAAATTGTTTAATAATTAAAAATTTAATAATAAAAATAATAAAAATTAATAAATTGTTTAATAGTTTAATAAATTGTGCTTAATAATAAAAATGAATATAAGAAATTCTCTGGTGTTAATTTTAATTTTTTACTCATTTTTTCACTTTCCTGGATGTCTCTTTTTTTATAATGTCCATAAAATTTGTAATTTTTAATTTTTTGACTGGCTACTTTGAAATTGTGTGAAAAATGTCATCAACTTGAAATAAAACTACTTGCCAAAGCTTATGCATGAAAAAAATGTCGAGCCGGAATTAAGTCCATTTTCTTCTTTCGTCTGTATAACTACCCATCTATAAATATTTTAGTAAAGAAAAATATTTTAAAATAAATATTTATTGGAAAGGTAATTTAACGAGAAGAACTGTCAACTAACAAAAATGCGACAGCGTTAAATTGCTAGGCAACAAATATTCGTTTGGAAAACCCAAATTTATTCGAAAAAATACAAACCTCTCATGTAATAATAAGTGACAATTGTTAGAAATTGAGCCATTTTTCACCATTCAAACTATACTCAAATTATCTCAGTCGTTCAACATTACATTTTGAAATCTATACATATACGAGTACATGTGCATAATACATGTAATTCTAAAACCTCCATTTACTTATTCTTTCTCTTTGTCTCGTATACCAGTGGCGTGTATAGTTTATCTTATTCTAGCGTCTTTTCACTTAGAGGTATAGGTAGGTATCTAAAAACCAGTTCAACGGGCTATGTTTTACTTGATTCACATCAGTCGATAAACAGAAGCGTATCAGAGTGGATGACAGTGAGGGGGTATAAACTGGAAAAAACATTACTGCTTAAGAGGAGATTTACTCAAAAAGAAGAAAAAGAAATCGAATTGTTTTCTTCATAATTATGTTCCTTATGGTGTTAGAAATATTCTCCTAAAATTTTATTTTAAAAAAATGAAAAATCAAAAAGTTACGAGCATTTTAGTGCACGCACTTTACTATAATTCAATTTAAATAAAAAACTTTAAATGCTTTTTTCTCGAAAGTACGTTTTTCGACATGGTTCCTCATGTATCTCAAAAAGTATTTGAGATATCGACCTAAATCAAAGTGTATATTATTCCTCGATACCATCATTTTGGCAGGAACTGGGATCTTTTGGTTCCGTAATATATTTTCAAAATGGCGGCTGTTTATAGTCGAGAAAAAGCGGTGATTTTTGAAAATTTATTTTCAAAATGCGACTTCTCGCTGGTCTTTTATTTTTTTTGTTAGATCCTAATTAGTGCCATAACTGCATATATATATTTTCAAAAAGTTCTTAGTTTTTTTATTTCGGTTCACTGGGGATTTCAAAACGCGAAGAACCATCAAGGTGGAAAAATCTCGCAGTGTCGAATTCAAAGCCATTCATACTCAACTAATTAATTATTGAATTTAAATCTCAAGACATGTGGAAACAATGTTGTATATTTAGTTTTTTAATAAAATATTTATTGGTATAAATATAAAAAAATAATAATAAAGGTAAATTTTTGATGTTTTTTGGCCGATCTCCCCTTAAGCTAGTGATGAGCTAATGCAAGACCAAGACCAAGATTTGGAAGTCTTGGTCTTGGTCTTGCTCTTGCATTAAGAATCTTGGTCTTGTCTTGCTAGAGCCGTTTGAGTCTCGGTCTTGGTCTTGGTCTTGCAAAATGCAGTCTTGGTATTGGTCTTGGTCTTGGTATTGCTAAAAATCTTGCACTTTCTTGCATTTTTTTATTAGCGAATTTTTTTCTTCTAAACTCAAAATTTTCTCTCTTTACGGTATTAATTATACTTTCAAACTATTTAAATAGTTTAGCAAGAGTCTTGCTTTTTTCTTGCCTTTGTCTTAGTCTTGCTCACTTGAGTCTTGGAATTGGTCTTGCAGCCATACTTATAGTCTTGGTCTTGGTCTTGCTTTTGGTATACATAGTCTTGGTCTTGGTCTTGGTCTTGCAAAAATGCAAGACCAAGACAAGACTGCAAGACCAAGACTAATTTTGCTCATCACTACCTTAAGCTAAAAAGCCGTTTTTGTAACCTATTTTTTATGGTGATAATTACCAAAAACTTCAACAAACCAGAGCCAAAAAAAAAGAAAAACGTACTGAAAGTCCCAAAAAACTTTATTTTAATTCTACAATAAATAATTCATATTTGTTTGGCCGCAATCATTTTTTTTATAAACATATCTCGCATCTCCACCATAACTTCAATGATCGCCGCCCGAAACTCCGGACTACGTCGATAGTAATCAAATACATATTTTACCCGATTATGGAATGCAAAATCGTTCATAAATTTCGTATCTTTCAAAAACACCTCCCAATATTCTTTACCCAACAAAATCACCGTTTGATACATGACATTAATAATTTTCATCGCGTCGTGGAATTCGCGACCACTTTCGATAAATGTGTCCCACGTATAGATGTCGGCAATGTTCAATCCGGCCAAACTCAATTCGGCACTTAATTGTTCATAATAGTGTTCCAAAATTTGATCCGTATATTCACGTCGAAATTGACTTGTGGTATTGACGAATAAATAGAAATAAATATCGTGCATTGGAGGGAGATAGCGCATCAACTGGAAATCGATCAAACAGCAATCTTTGGGATTCCCCTCGTCGTCGTACGTGTACAAAATATTTGTACCCCACAAATCGCCATGACATAGAACATTACGATACTTCTTGGACGGTTTCATCAACTCTTGTATTTGATACACTTCTTTGTAAAGTAGTTGCTTGAATTTTTCTGGCGATAAAATTTGATTGCCCGGCAAAACGTCAATATACTTTTCAATCACTTTCACCGCTTGTAACACCCAATTCCAACCTTTGACTTTCTCCGAAAATAACACCTCAATCAACACATTCTCATAATGTTCATTTATGTAGTACGGTTGTCCAGTCTCTTTGGTCTTTTCATGTTCATGAATTAAACTAAACGCATGCATTTTGGCCAACGTTTGAAAAATTAATTTCGCATGTATATATTCGGATTCGATATTTGCACGTAAATCTTTTGCTAATGAGAAGCCGCGTACCGATAGATCTTCAAGTACAATAAAAGTGGAGTCTTTCGATAAGTATAGTGTTGGAATCCATGTTACAGGTGTCTTGCTGTTTTTCGCCACCAATTCCATATAGAATACTTCACGTTCATAACATTTACACTGTTCGGACATTTGAGACATAGCATTGGCGGCGTTTAATTTCCGTTTTAAAAATAAACTGATTGTTTCGGGACGATTTTGGACCAGAACATCAATTGAAATTCGATAATGCTCACCCAGAAAACCGGCTTTTTGATCAGAAAATGGTTCAAGTTTAAAATCAATGATTTCATATTCTTTCGTTTGAAATTTTTTTTGAATTATTTGTTCACAATCACTTTCAGTTAAAATTTCAAAAGTAATCATTGTTGTAGAATTTAATTAAAATTAAAAAGTTAAAGAGAATAATAATATAAATTTCGATTTAATGGAATATTTGACTTAAATACAAATTTGAAATTCCTTGAATCGTGCGTTAAACAATGACAGCATAAAAATTGTTAAGATTTGAGTAAATATTTCACACAAATTGTGCCTTTGTTAAGAAAAAATTTATAATGTAATTGACGCAAATACTAAAGTATATTATTTAACAAACTTACACGGTGGTCTAGAAATGGTAAATACACAATTCTGGTTATCGAATCTGGTTGTAACCTGATGGTATTTGACCCTGACCTCGGTTTGGAGATAATTTATTATTTTTTGCGTTTTTATTATTAGCTTCGCACGTTTATCCGTAAACACGATCAATAAAGTGCTATCAATAGAATTACTAAATTAGTTACGAAATCGTCATAGCAGTTTTCACTTTGGTCGTGGTTAAATAAGAACACTGACAATTTTTTTTTCTACTTGAAACAATTATGGCACAATTTGTACATTTTACGAATTGTTATCGAAGATTAGCTAAGCAAATGTTGTCTTTAAATCTGTTATCTCTTTAGTCAATTAAATTAAAGCAAATACATTTTTTTTCTTAAATTATTAAAGATACCTTTTATGAGACTGTAGGGAAAGAATCAATTTAAAGGTCAATATTTTTAGAAATATTGTCAATTATTTTTAGGTAAAGTTTTGAATTTCATAAAGATGAAGTTTATAAAAAAATACAAGGAGAGGTGTAGGTATGGTCGTCACTAGGGATTGTAAATTTATCGACTTTTTCACTTACCGGTAATTCGGTAATTTTTTTAGCAAAACCGGTTTACCGGTAATTTACCGGTATTTTTTAAAGCACAGAAAATATAAGAATAAATATTAAAAAAAAAGAAAAAAAACTAAAATTATTTTATTAAGATCATTATATACAATATTTGAACGTGTACTTATGATTACAAAAATTTTGGAAAGTCCAACAGTCGTTTTCGGTAATTTTATCTGTTTGATTTCCGACAACTTTGTAGATATCCTACAGCTTCCTTCATAGAAATATACCGCCCATTATTATTGTTTATTGAAGTTAGTGTATTAGTACTAAAAAAATACGACAAGCTCGCAAAAAGCAAGTGATAACAATCACCGCATAAAATTCATTCGCTCTTCAGATGGCTGTACCTCAAAAACTATTTGAGATATGCACTTGAAATATTAATATGTTATTTTTAAAGGTATAGACTCTGGAAATATGCAAAAAACACTTTTTACAATTTTTTGAAAACCTCACACTAGTGGTCCCCCTTAATCGATCTTAATACAAAAAAAAAAGACAAAAATCTTAAAAACGCGTTTTACTTAAAATTCCTTTTAAAATCAGCGCACAAGCTGCGGCCTGTAACTCTCTGTTAATTATAACGTACAAGGGTGCATTGGAAATGGCACATCAAATTTGATAGCTCCAGACTTCTTCCTTTGGATTTTTTTTTTAAATATCGTGCTGATCACAACAAACCACAAACTTTGCAAGTTTTGAAAGCCAAAATTGACAAGGAAATTACCAATTTGGAGCCAAATGTTTTGCTAACAACAATTCAAAATGCCGTAAAACGAGCACAAATGTGCAACAACTCAGGAGGTTGAGTTATTTGACCGATGCAATATCATTTTTTTCAAATAGCCCACCTTGTAAAACATCTCCCAATCTCCTTTCCCATTTAACTCCGCTACTGGTGGTCTCTACACACAAAAAGTATACAAATACACCAACTCGTAATAATGGGTACTCCACACGTCTAAGTACATTTGTACTACTCAGAATTCTGTACTTGCTTGGATAGAACGTATGTACCACGAGCAACGGTTCAACCGACATAAAGAAAGCTCATTATGGGAACGTTGAAAACGTTGGATAGCAGTGGATAATACAAAAGAGAACCACAATATTTATATATGTGTACATTTCTCCCACTTCACATAGAGGTTGATTATTTTATATATGTACATTTATCCAATCCCCAGTTGATGATAATATACGTACATATAATGCTAGCGCAGGCAGACAAACGTAGTTAAGTCTACTTTTTTTGTTTTTGATTTTATAGTAAGGACCAAGAGAGTCTATCTAATATATCTCCAAAAGGGCAAAATTCAATTCCAAACCTTATATCATTTTTTATGCACTTGTTACAAAACTTTTCAGAAACTAACAAAGAGAAGTTAAGTTCTTAATATTCTTAATAAAATTATAAATTGGTAACGTAAAAGCCCCTATACCGGAACACTATTTTTAGGTGTGTAATTAAACTGGCTTATAAAAATTTACAAATAAACTAGACACCCATTTTTTTTCTTTATAAGCATGAAAGAAAGTTTTTTTTAATCCAATGAATATGTTTTTAAAAAAATACAACCCAAAAATTTTTATTTATTAATGTTTTTCTTTTACAAAATGTCGACATTTATATCCAAACAGAGAAATATTAATGACACTAGAAGTTGGGAACCGATATACCGATATAGACGTGTAATATGAGTAATATGACACATAGAGTGATACCTAGACGTCAATGTAAGAAACATAGAATGGTTTAAATATCAGACGTTAAAGGATCAAAATACTGTATTCAACAAAAATTGTTTAATATATATATATATATATATATATATATATATATATATATATATATATGTGTGTGTGTGTGTGTGTGTGTGTATTTCTTTAATTAAGTAAGGAAACATTAAATGCGAGGTGAATTTATGTTGAAAAATAATGATTCTATTAATAATAATTTTTGTGATCAGAGGTTTCTTTCAAAAATAACTTCATTAATATATAAATGTCAAAACTGTTCGGGCATATGATCGCATTCTACATATGGTGTTTTTACGTTACATAGTTTAATTAAATTGGAAATGTATTTTTATGGCAACAACTACCCGCTAAAACGGGTTAAGTCCACACATGGTTTTAATAATGAATTTTACTGTTGTTTTTTATATGTTGAGTCCACAAAAATGTCTTAAAAAATTTTAGTTTAAGGTTTAAAGTTTATTTTTTTTATGATTTACTGTGTTATACATGTTAAGAAAGTAATTGATTGAAGATAATTCAAATAAACTGATGCTGCCTGCATTTCATTTTAGTTTTTACTCTCTACGGTAAAGTTGATATTTTGGACTTAACTACTTTTGTCTGCCTACGCTAGATATATGTGTATACATTTCTCCAACTTCATATAGAGGTTGATTATTTTATATATATACAATTGTCCAATCCCCAGTTGATGATAACATAATCTAAACATCAGAAAGCGAAAGATAACCGACAAACCAGTGGAGCTGGGAGTAATAGGAATGGGACATACACAGGAGATGGTCAATAACATCACAACCATAGCTCCAAATTGAATGAATTCATTTTATAAATCTCTTTTTAAATATTTTTAGTAAACATTAAAGTAAATTAGTTCATTTAAAAAGGATTTGGTTTTGTAAGTCAAGTCAGAGTATAGTACCGCGATGGCTCCAGTTCGTCTGTACAGCAGCTGTTTATCTTTTAAATTTACTTCGATGCTTCTTTTTAATTAATTATATTTAAACTTGTATGCTATACAGGACAAAAATGAAAGAACGTTTGATGGAAAACAGTCCGCATAAAAATTAATTGAATGATCTTTTCAAGGATTGCAAAAAAAAAAAAATAGTAAGTCAGAATGATTCTAGATAAATTTGAACGATTTCTTTATTCCATTTACGTTTTAAAGCAAGTGTTTATCCGAAGTAAATATCAAAGTATTTGGCGTATTAAGAAAAAAATTAAAATAAGAATAAACACAAAGGACAATTGAAGAGGTGGATTCCAAAACGCGCTAAGTCGCTTTTGGCAATTTTTCAGGAAATGTAAAAAACTATCTAGGTAGGCAAATGTATAGTAATCTGTTTAAATTATTTTCAAGTTCTTAGATAATAATTATTATTGATGTTATTTAGTTGTTCTTATTTATACATATAATCTTCAACAGATTATATTGAAAAAGAAAACCTTTAAAAAGTTGGGTTGAGTTGGTTAAACTAAACCTAGTTTGTTTAAATACAGATATATTTTATTCAAGAAACATTTTAAACAGTGCATTATTAGCTATTTTATGTATTTGACATAAGAGAAAATCTGTCTACAAGCAAATTTGGAAAAAAAATACCAGCTATTATTGGAAAAAAATTGCAATGGTTTACGAGTAAATTTGACTTAAAGCGTTTTGAAATAAAACTGTCACTGACTTGGCGCTTTTTTGGAAAACATTACATTTTTCATCATTCATTTTACAGTAGGCTAAGCTCATTTTGAAGGGTGGCACTACGAAAATGCATTATTAGCTATTTCATGTATTTGACATAGTAGAAAATCTGTCTACAAGCAAATTTGGAAAAAAATACCAGCTATTGTTGGAAAAAAAAATGCAATGGTTTACGAGGAAATTTGACTTAGAGCGTTTTGAAATAAAACTGTCACTGACTTAGCCCTTTTTTGGAAAACATTCCATTTTTCATCATTCATTTTACAGTAAACTAAGCTCATTTTGGAGGGTGGCACTACGAAAATCGTGTAGAGCTGGACTTGAACATTCTGCATCAACTAAAATCTCACATTAGACAAAAAATGACTTGGCGCCTGTTGGAATCCACCTCTTCAATTGTGTTTATTTATTTAAATTGCGATCAACGGGTTGATCTCAGAACGAATTTTGGTCAATCTCATTTCATTTTGGTCATTTTATTTGGAACAAATAAAAATTTTACACTAGTAAGTTACCTAAATTTCACGAATAAATTTAATTCATGTCGTTTTTGTGGTTATTTTAATTTAAAATTTGAAAAATTACAATTCGTCATTACGTATACTAAAATATTTTTAGAAACTCCGAAATTTTAAATATTTATAATAATTTTCACTAGCTAACTCAACAAGTAGTTAACTCATCGTCTAGTATAACACAATTGAATGTGTATGTAATTGATGGTGTTGTGTATGCTAAAAGATTATGAGCGAGTGTTATATGGAAATATAAGATGAAGACGTAAACACCCAAAATATATTTTCTGGGTTTGTGGATACGATCTCAAGTCTTCTTTTAAACCAGATTATTTTAACTTCCCATTGGAAGTTATTGTAATCGGTCCGATTTTACGAATCGCTTATTTGGACATATCTCCACGTTTCAAGGTCACTAGAATCCGAATCCATCGTTTTTAGCGTGATGTCTGCGTGTGCGTTCGTTAGTTCGTTCGTTCGTGAATGTTTTTTCGTCTCGCATATCTCGAGAACAAATGATGATGTCAACTCCGGACTAATTTCATTAGATGCGTAATTAAAAAACGAAGACCGGATAAAGAGATCAGCAAATTTGGATTAGCAGTTTGTTTTTTGTGATAAAAAAAACGGAATTAACTTTATTAACACGGCATAGATCACATAGATTTGTTACCATGTCTTTAATATATAATGGCCTAAAAACCTAAGTAATTGATGTTAAAAACGCCAATAAAACTTAAAAATAAAAAAAAAATTTAAAAAAATAATTAAATAAGAAACTTTTTGTGAAATATTTTTTGTCTCGCATATCTTGAGAACAAATGATATTATGATTTATTTGATAAAGGTGGAGTCTTCACCCTTAGATACAGAAAGCGAAGCCCCCGGTGTGGTGCAAGAGGCAAAGCCTCTAACAGGGTCCCAGGGGAGGAATTCCCTGAAATAAAAAAAAAATTATTCATGTGCAATAGTCTTTAAGGGCATCCAATGGAAAGTTGACAGTGTGGGTAGACCTGTCTCTCCAAATATTCTTTAAATATTTTTACAAAGAAATGTGCCATTAAATTAAAACTTAATATAGAGTTAACTCTGTAATTGATGGATTTTGTAAGTAAACATTAAAAATGCTTGATCCGTTACAATTTAAAATGTTACAATAAAAATTTCAATTTCCATTAAAGTGTCGCTTACAATAAGTCAGCGGTAATGGCTCAATATTTTTAGAAGCTCCAAAAATCACAATTTTAATACTAAAAACCTGAAATCTGAAATTTTCATAATAATTTTCATGGACTGTTTGATTACTAGCTAGCTTTCAAGTAGTTAATTCATCGTCAAGTATAACACAATTGAAAGTTCCATTACGGATCGCAGCTTTTTATTCTCAATTAGATGGTTTTGTGTATGCTAAAAGATTATCAGCGAGAGTCATACAGAAATATACGATGGAGACGTAAAAAAAAATTTATTTTTGAGATTTTCGTGTTCGATTTCAAGTCTTCTTTTAAACTTGATTATGATCATTTGTAATGATTTCTGTTAGTTTTTAAAATGAAATTGTATCTAACAAAAATTACACACAAAAATATTATATTTAAGCCTCAAGCTCATGACTGCGATCTAGACGTACCCCACGCAAATTTTAGACTACGCTCCTGAACTAGCGAGCAATAGTACCGACTCGCGGTGCGAACCATAATTTAGTTCGAAGGTCTCTGAGTAGTGTCAGGTCGGTCGCACTTCTAGTTGTTGGTTAATGGTTACGCGGTGTGTTTACAAATTCTGTATGAGGTGTGTATGAACCCCATTCATGTATATTTTTAAAATAAATTATTTACATATTGCCAGGTTGATAAGTGATAGGCAAGGTGCAGCTTGTGTCCGAGATCAAAAAGATCGCAAAGGCCATTCTCATTTTGTTAAGTGTCATCGAGCCATATGCGAAGAGCACAAACTCCTATTTTGCGCCTATTGTGTGGTAATTGACTAAATTCTTGTATAATAGCTTATCCTGTTGAGTTACTTCAACGTTTTGTATCAATTTATAATAAAAAAATTCTTTAAAACATAATTTTTAATTTACTAATGTTCGTCATTTTTAAGTGTCTAAATAAATATATTTTTTTAACAGAATAAAGTGACCATAATTTTTTTTCTATAGCCTGAAATATCCTCTTTGAAACGCCGTTGAAAATTTTAAAATTGCTTGGGCGCTTTAAAAGTTACAAATTTTTATTTGAAAAATGAGCTTTTTGCTGATTTGTTCCGGTTTTTAGTGTTCTAGTGGGTTTATGACCTGAATTTGCTTAAAATTAGATTCTATGCATACCATTCTCTTCCTTATGGAAAAAGGAAGAGAATGGTATACGATAATGTCAGTTTGTTAGTCATAGAACCGACTTATTATCAAGAAAACAATGGGATGCATTTGAACCCCAGTCATGAGTTTGAAGGTAAAAAAATGGAGTCATGAGCTTGAGGGTTATATAACATTATTCTATTAAAATTATTCAAACTCTTTAAACATGTTAAAAGTTAATCCTCATTGAAAAAAAATAAGTATATTTTTGTATAAAATTAATTTATACCTAATGTTTAAAACTGTCGAAACCATTTCTCGTTAAAAATCCGCTTCGATGTAAATCAACTCTTGTGTTCTTAATTTCATAATAACCCGTACATTAAACATAACCTATTAAAGTAACAAAATATCGAATTATAACTGTTAATAATTGACGTTTCTAAATTTTGTATTATTTGAAAATGGAAAATGGAAAGGTTACTGTTTTAGAAACTAATTTCAATCAATTAAACTTTTGGCTTTTCCACTATACGTATATACGTAAGGTAGGTATACTTAATGTTTCATATGAATATAATACGTAATACAATAGCTACATCTAAATCATTCCAATCATTGACTGCTAACAGACAGACGGGTTGAATCCATTATTTACAAGTTTCTATTAAGCTCGCAATTTCCATTAAAATGCTTAAGTTTGCATGTATGTACGTAGAACACGTTTCAAAAAATTAAGGCCATCTTAAAAATAGGAATACATTTAGAATTAAAAAAAAATTCAATTTACAAAACATCTCAAGAATATAGGTTACTCCCAAATTTTCAGAGCGATATCCGAGGTCCGCTCTTTTAGTCTCTGAATGTAAACCCGCTCGATCTATGAGAATCAATCTGTGGGTAAACTATGATCCATGATTTTACAAACACTGTATAATATTTTCTATTGTAGTAAAAAATTATAATTGTAGAATCGGTGAATTGCAGTTGTTGAATTTCCCAGACACGTAAAATAGTAACAGATTTTTCATAAATAATGTATACTTACACTAATCAGCTATGTGTCGGCTCCATATAATAAGTTTTTGTAGTCTGTCTAGACATTATTTTCGTCTGTTCTAACTGCCCTTTGTTTTACGTCGTTACATTATTTGATTCGGTGGTAGATAAAATTTTTCTTCTGCAGTGACAATCTTAGCGAGTCAACCAAATAGGTCCGAGCCTACCTGCCCGGTAAAATTTTTGGAAAAATGAAGAAAAGATAAGAAAAATTAAAATAACATAGTGAATTTCCAAAGATCCATCTAAAATAGTTTAGCTCTCTAACCATGAAAATATTTTCAAAATCAATTAAGTAGTTAATTTTTAGCGCTTTTATGCTCCCAGGACCCTGGCGGATCTCATATAATATAGCATATGTGCATTTAAAAGATATTTTTTAAAGGCGAAAAAATTTTTAAAATCGGTTGAGGAGTTTTATTCTTGGCGCTTTGGGACTTCCGGACCCTGGCAGAACTCATGTAGGGTGAATGCGGGAGAGATGCCGCACATTTTGAAAACACTTGATAATTCTTAAAGTATGCATTTAATTGATTTGAAATTTGGTACAAAATAAATGTAAACATTGTTCTTTAAAATTATTTATAAATAATTTTAAATTTTGAGTCATAAAGGATTCATAATTAACTTTTTTGTAGAGCCTGCAAAGCGGCGTCTCTCCCGCACCCATGGGAGAGATGCCGCATCAAAGAAAGAGGGACGCCGCATAGTTCATATTAAAAATTTTGCCATGCATATTTGCCATATGTAACCATTTTTGGCACTTTATACATCTTAACCAGTCAACTTTTTTTTTGTTTCTGAATACTTATCAAAACATTCAATACACAGGCAATCATCATTATTTTCGTTATCTTCACTAATATGAGAGCTCTTGCTGATTCATTAATAGAACTTTTATATTTACGTGGCATAATTTACAGTCCAAAAAAAAAATGCTTAATTAAGGTATATAAGTCTATGTTTTTAACATGTAATATGATGCGGCATCTATACCAACTTTAAATGCGGCATCTCTTCTTTTTGTTGGGATAGATACCGCATGTTGCTATAGCAAGCATAGTGCGGAATTCTAACCTAAAATTTTAAAATATACCTAAATTAATAACAAAACTCATTTTCATTAAAACAATGAAATATATATTCTTAAATTATAATGAATTAAATGCTTGATAAAATATTATGTTAAAAAACTTACTTTTCAATAATGAAAAGTTGGATAATTACCAAACTGATGGACTAATCATAAATGTTGCCATATACAACTTAAATAAGTAACTTATTTTAAAGATATAATCCATTAATAGTGCTATCTATCAATCGACGGACGAACTATGGCAACTGCGGCATCTCTCCCGCACTTACCCTAACATAACTTATATCCATCTAAAATAGTATAGCTCTCTAACAGTGAATTAATTTTCAAAATTTGTGGTGACGCGTTCTTGAAAAGTTAGTTAATTTTTATTTTGAAAAATAAAACAGATTTGAATATGGTTATTGTAATGATAGAAACGTTGTAGCATTTATTATAAAGAAATTCAGTAAATTTCTTAATTTGTCGTAAAAGCTAGTTCCCAAAACAACGTGTTAAAAGCTTATCTTATGTAATTTTTTACGCTCTTTCCGATGGCGGTGTAAAAAAATTAATTTTTTTTTTAAATCTAGCCAAATTTTGCAAAAAAAAAACCACTAAAAATGACGAAAATTGGCCAAAATTTTGTCTCCCAAAACTCGAACACATCTAGATTGAATGCATACTTCAAGAAAATAATATTACCCTATTTTTGAATTTTGAAACTGTAATTTGCGGTACATAATATTTTGAAACTCATTGTCAATGTACATTATAGATTATTAAATCTGTCAGTCTGATTGGTAATAATAGAAATATCACACAGAGAGAGAAAGAGAGTGAGTGAGAGAGCAACCCCTTGTCTTGAGCCTACCACCGAAAATGTTGCGTCTCACCACCGTGCCGAGCCCTGCTGCTCACGTTGGGAATATTATACTAAATGGATATAATTATTAATACCTGATTGACAAGTTAATATTGAAACCATTTACGATATTTTACAATCAAAATTAATCCCATTGAATTGATCAGATCAGTGATTTGAAATGTAATAATCAAATATAAATACGGGATGTACCAAAAGCTGGTAATTACTATATCGTCCCTCCAATGCTACCAGTGGGATATCTTCAAAAATGGTCATATTGAGTTATTGACACTGTCGTATTCCATTTTTCGATTACTTTAAAATGCTGTACTGAAGAATGTTGTCCGTTTGATATTTAAAAAGTTATGCCAGAAAAACCAGTGTTCAACGAAGTACTTATTGTCCGTATTCCTAAGTCGAACACTGAGATATTACATATTTTTATTTGGTATTACGTTGAGATATTTACACGATGTTGTTGTGTAATACAACAAAGTTTTTTGAACTTGTAGAACATAAATGAAGAATATTTCATTAAAATTGGTAAATTAACAAATTTTATCTAAGCACTAAGCAATATATTTTTAAGAAACCAATTTATAACCAAACGGTAATTTAAAAATCATGCGAAAATGGTTTCTCGTGGTAAGAAAATAATAAATTTAGCCCTAGTTTGGCCAAATCAGACTACCAAGCGCTTACCTCAATTTTTATGAAATTTTAATAACAACAAGTAAATCTAAAAATGAGTTGTAAGATGATAATAGTAATAGTGATTAATAATTTAGTATTAATAACTAATAATTTATATTTTTAAATTAGCATTATTATTTTTTTGTTTATTTAAATTTCTGTATCGAAGTTGTTAACATAAGTTAGCAGAACCTTGGGATATTTTCTTATAAATACTTATATATATATATATATATATATATATATATATATATATATATATATATATATATATATATATATATATATATATATTTTTTTTTTTTGTAAATTTTTAAAATGTAACACTGGGATATTTACAATAAAATTACAATAAAATGGCTATAATTATTCAAAGGTTCGAATTTATATTCCTAAAAGTAGTAACGACAGTAGAAAATATAATTTTGGTCCATATAAAAGCCTTAAAATAGTTAAAAATTAATATAAGTAGAAGTTGTTATAAATTGAAAAAACTCGAAAATCCTGTTTTTCTCAATAGTACTATTGTGACAATATCTCACTGTTGAATTGGAGGGACGATATTAGAAAGCGATCTACTCTATACCAAACTTGTTTTGATCTTCTATATCAGTGTTTCTCAACCACCGGTCCGCAAACTGATGCCAGACCACGAAAAGAATTTACCAATCCACAAAAAAATGTTTGAAAATAATATAGATAGGATGTATTTTTTAAAAGAGAGAAAATATATATTCTAGCGCAGGCAGATAAAAGTAGTTAAGTCCATTTTTGATTTTTTTATAATAACGACCAAGAGAGTCTATCTCATATATTTCCAAAAGGGAAAAAGTTATTTCCACCCCTAACATCTTTTATGCACTTATTATAAATATAATTCGTTTCAGAAACTAACAAAAGTTAAGTTCTTAAAATTCTTAATAAAATAATAAATAAGTACACAATTTAGTTAAATTGGAAATGTATTTTTATGGCAACAACCACCCACGAAAACAGGTTAAGTCCACAAATGGTTTTAATTATGAAATTTATTGTTTTTTTTTAATATGTTAAGTCCATAAAAATGTCTTAAAAAATTTTAGTTTAAGCTTTAACGTTTATTTTTTTTATATTTTACTGTGGTAGATGTTAAGAAAGTAATTGGTTAAAAAAATATGTACAAAGTGTCATGTAAACTTGACGATAATTCAAATAAACTGATGTTGTATACATTTTATTTTAGTTTTTATTCTCTACTGTAAAGTTCATGTTTTGGACTTAACTCCTTTTGTCTACCGGCGCTAGAATTATATACAGTCAAACCTGGATAAGCGATAGTTGAAGGAACCGCGATCTATTTTTCCCTTATAGAGGTTTCTCACTAACCCAAGTTTCTAGCTTACAGAGGTACGGCAGAGGTTTATCTCACTTATAGAGGTCTAGAAAAAATACAACCAATATGTACTGAAAAAGATGCATGTATTGTATGGATACTACTTATTAGAATAATATACATATACATATTTGGACATAGATAAACTTACAAAAAAAGAGCATTTTGGCTATTTGAATAGAAAATGAGTTCCTCGAATTATAAGAAAACAAAAACATAAACACATTCAGACATTCTAATAAAATATGGACAAGTTCTTTGAAATTTAAGAATGAGTCATAAATAGCAAATATTAAATACGTTTAACTGTTGCTTATAGAGGTACAGACAATTAGCAGTCTCAGTTATAGAGGTCCATGAGCGAAAAACGACTCTCACTTGTACAGGTTTTTCTCACTCATAGAGGTTTTAGAGTGGTAAAGTTACGAGACCTGGCAATTACTCTCACTTACAGAGTTTTCTCATTTACCGAGTTCTCTCTTATCCAAGTTTGACTGTAATATGATATGTTACGATGAATATGTGTAGATTGTTTTATATGTGCCAGAATCAAATGAGTAGGTAAATATACACAGAAACACGTGCCGTAAATTTTTCAACGTGCATATTTTATTCTCCCAGAAAACACGATTATTTTACGAATGAACTTTGCGGTATACAAATATGATACTTGGGTAAGTAAATATTGTATTTAATTTTCTAAATTTTTCATTTAAAAAATAGATTTATAATTGACGGAAAAATAGATATTGCAAAATTTATACTAACTTTTATAATAATGAGATCAAATTTAAAAAAAAGAAAAAAAAGTTGAAAAACACTTTTTTGACCTACTTATATAGTAACATTAGATCTTGTTTAAATATAAAATAAAAATATTTGGCGCAAAGTGATAACATGACTTTATTTTATTGTTATTATTTGTATAATAAAACGCCACCAAAAATGTATTTAATATACATTCGGACCACAAATTTTATTTTATTTTATTACTATACGAAAATGTGTTAAAATAATTTGGAGCAAATATACTGTGCAGTAAAGAAAGAATAAAATAAAAATATATCAGGAAAATTTTTTTATATTTTTATTTTTATTTCCCCGAAAAATAAAAAATAAAAATATGTATATATACTTATAGCTAACCCTAAATGGAATATTGTTATTACAGCAAACCAACAAATGAAACCAGTAGTAGGCGAAAATGTAATTTGCAATGTTGCAAACCAGCAACACATATTTACACCTCAGTATTTTATATATGTGTACAGATTTGGGCAAAAATATAGAGGCTTAAGAAAATTTTCAAATTTGACGGTGCTTATCATTTAGAATGTACCGATTACAACTTGTTCTGATAAAAAGATAGAAAGAAGAAGAAGAAGAAGACAGAAAAAACTCTGAATTTTAACTCTGCTTTTATTGCTCAACGTTTTTTTGGCATTTTATTTAAAATGTCATTTATAAAAACTATCAATTGATTGTTTTTTAGATAATTTCTTTGTCTGATGTTTGGGTGTGGTATTTTCGTATTTTCTTTGTTTACAAACCCCTCTAAAAATTTAAAAATTTAAAATTTAAAGTTTAATTTAATATTAACATTAACCATAGAATATCGTAATGATGTAGATAAAATTTGTTTTTTCACACCAGATACAAAAAATTTTTACCTTTGACAATTTCAAAGTGTTCTCTTAAATATTACGGTTTATTGACTACGATTTAGAGTCTGCTGTTTTTGAAAATGACTGTTAATACAGTCGAAACTAGTCAAACGTGACCTCTATTATTTTCTTTGTTTATTTTTTAATTTTTAATTTTTGATTTTTTTTTTTTTTTTTTTTGATGCTGAATTTTATGTGGTGATTTTTATCACTTGCTTTTTGGGGGCTTGTCGTCTTTGTTAGTACTAATTGTAACTTTTTTCGCCGCAGTTGGTTTGATTTGTTTAAGTAAACAATATGTTTGTTAAAAAGGTGTATCTTTTTAATATGACTTAAACGTAGGTACTTTTCAGATGTTATTGTTTCTTACTTGTAATGTATTTTCAAATATATCTATCTGTATCATGCGCGAATTACTGCCAAGTATAAAGGTCCCAGCTATACATTATTCAACGCACTACTTTCTTGTTACATAAAACCTGGATCCGAAATGTTTTGATGAGTCACAGGGTATAATTTTATTATATATTTGTAAATGATAAGGATTATAATGCCTATGATTATACTAAGATAAAGTGAAATCTATTCTATTAACAATAGTTTCAAACCTAAGATTGCAATTGAATGAAAAATTTATGCATATACAAATTCGTACAATTTTCCAGTCCGACGAAATTATTTTATTTTTTACATAAAAAAAATTTGTCTGGATATTAAAAAACTATTTAATATATTAACAAATTTTTCTTTTTTAATTTCAGGTACGTTTGAATTGTAACTTTTATGAAAATCGAATCACAAGATTATCACGGTAAGAAATTTTGTTACTTACACCTAACATTTGTACTGATTTCAGAGGAAAACTAAGCCTTAAATTTTTTGCTATAAAAACAAAATGAATGTTCAAATTTTAATGATCTTTTTTTCTTCTAAATGTTCAGCTTTACAGAAGACTAATTTGGAAAAAGTACTAGAACTGTAAATCGGAATATTAATTTTGTTTTTATAGCAAAAAATAGCTGGGGCTTCAAATCGAAATAATTATCTTGGTTTCAAATAACTAATTGTTTATTTTTAATAACAAACTTTATGATTGTTTATGATTTCGATTATTTTACTAATTAGATGACCATAATATCCAATTTGTTTTTCAAATATTCCATCAATAACACGATATATATTTACCAACTATTTTAACAAATTTTTTTTTAATATTTTTATACTGGGCATTGATTAAAATTTTTCTTACGTGCATATTTTGTTTATATAAATATAAATATATATTTAATGAATTCCAACCCTGTTCCTGTAATATAAATAATATAGATTTCCATATAGTATATTGGTTTCAAATAATATTTTATATAAGAATAGATACACATAAAAATATGAACAGTTTTATAACATATTACAGCTAAACTACTTCATTCTCATATACAATGAAAATAAGATGCAACAGAGAAAGACAAAACTGAACATTACGCATATGGTTTTAGCAAATTTTCAAAAAACAAGGTGGTTGGATTTGATATTGGAAGTCAATGCAACGCTTGATGTCCACACAATCAACTTTCCAATATTTAGAAAGAATAAGATTTTTGTTGATAAAAAAAAAGTTAATACAGAAAAAGTTTTGTTGAACAAAGTCGGTTTTGAACGTGGAAGCATTCTATTGCGGGGCAAGAACCTTACCTCCAACCTACATCGCATCTTACGTACAACAATCTTTTTTGAGCTTATCAAGTACACTAGCTGCATTAAAATTTTTAAATACTTTTTCTATAGGTTTTTCTGAACAGTACGCGCAATTATTTTAGGATAGGACATAAATTAAGTGTACTCTATATCACCAAAAAAAATTTCAACTATATCGACGACCCCAAGGCTGTGCCGTCCCCTTGTTAAATGTACGATTAACGAATTTAATAAAAAAAATTTTTAAAAAACCGATCGCGACCTAAAACGATGCAATCTGGACGTACACGGACAAAATTAATAAATTCTCATTGTTTTACACTCTTTCTTATAATACTACGCTCCGTCTGACTTCAAAATGCATGTTATCACATTTTTTTTTACTTTTTGAGGTCGGTTTAAAAAAAAGTTTTTATATTCTGCTGAATTAGGACATTTCCTTTTGTGTGCAAGGACAAATGGTTTTGGAGTACCTACATACAGAGAAACATCTATCTATTTGAATTGCTATAATGTTTTTGATATAAATGAAATAAAGCTTCCAGTATTTTATCCCATTTTCCCTCTCGTCCCGAATGCCATTCATTTATGATCCACTTAAAAAAAATGTACATAGGGTTGCCCGGGGTAATTGTGAATGGATTTTCATGAATTGAAATAAAAGCGTTGTTTTAAGTATTTTTTATTTTATATATCACATTATGGTTGTTTATTTTTAGTTCTACATTATTCAGGACGCACCACACAAATTTTTAGCGAATTCGTATGAAAACAAAAATTTTATAAGACATTCACATTTCCCCGGTGCGGTTTTGCAAATTTTATGAATTTCGGGGTAAATGTGAATGCCATCAGAAAAATTATTTAGAATGGATTACAAGAGAAGTGTGGTCCACTTTCAAATTTTTCATCATACTTTAGCGGTCACAATTTCTCTTTGTTTAATGCAAGTTACGCATACCTCAAATTTCTACAAAAAATCAAGGTTAAAGAAAAATAACAAAAATTGTAGGAACAAATTTATTACAAGCTAAAAATGATATTTTGATGATATTTTGTCATTTTATCATATAAAAAATCAAAAATTCAATGTATTAATTCACACAAAAACAAGAAAAATAAAACTTTTTCAAGAAAATAAATTTAGTTTACATGAATAAAAAACAATTTTTTTTTTTTGTATTGTTTGTACAACGGAAACTTGTACAATAAGGTCACCAGCACCTTCACCAACATTTTCAACTCTGAAAAGGGCACTACTGAAATTTTTGACCGAATGGGGGCATTTATGAATGACGTTCACAATTACCCCACAATTTTAAAATCATGGGGTAATTGTGAATTGGTGATAAATTGTCCAATTTCTTTAGCAATTAATAAGGAACCCTCTCAGGGCTTAGACCACTTCTTTAAAAGTACTTTTAACCATTTCTTACTTTTTAAAAAAAGAAAATGTATTTAAAAAAAAAATTTTTTGAGGATTGGTCGAAGTAAGATACACAAAATTTTGCAAGGGTTTTTTCAAAATAAAAAAAAGGATAGTAATGGAGAATTGTGATGAAATTTTAATAGCATATTGAGAAAGGACAGAAAAACATATTAAAATTGATTTTTAACAATATTAATGTTATTTTAGAAATTATAGGCGCCGTTCACAATTACCCCGGTCAACCCTATAGGTATTATTTTTCTATAAATAATGTTCTTTCACTATTGTTAATAATATCTTTGTTGTCTATTATTTTATTTTTTGTTATTATTGTTTTACCTAGTACATAAACAATAGAGAAGAAGAACAGTTTTGTAAATATAACAATGGTAAACTTCAAAATGGTTGGTCGTTCATATTACCAGGAAAATTATTATTGTTGATAAACAAAATATAAAAATATAAACAATTTATTGTAATAGAAAAATGGATCTGATGCAATTATTTATACATATATAAATAAAAACAAATATTATTGTTTGTCATTTTCCTTGTTATAGAGGTGGGGGCCCAGGGAATTAATACGAAAGGTTTCTATTTCTTCTTTGAACAAACAATACAATAATTGCTCTAGTAACAATCTGCGTATAAACTAACTGCGGATACGACGAGAAATATGTAAAATCTAGTGTTGTTGGACTGTAAAATATAAATTATAATCATTGAACTATATAAAAATAATTTGGTAGCGTTCCTAAGTAATGAGCTATTTATTTAAAACCTATACATATAATAAAACTGTAAATCTGTCCCTGTCTGTCTGTCTGTCTGTTCACGCATTACGTAAAAACTACTGGACGGATTTTAATGAAATTTGGTGTGATCATAACTTATTACCTGGGTCAACATCTAAGATACTTTTTATTCCGGAAAAATGTCTCATTCCCACGGGAAAATGGAAAAACTGTTTTGAGCATCGATACACATTACGCCAATTTACATATTTCATAAAAAAATTTCATAACTATAGTAACAAAAATTGTCAATAAATTTTGTAGTTTAGAAATTTTTCTGAATTTTAAATCAAAAAAAAATGTTGCTAATTGTGTACCGAAAAATACAATAAATACACAATTGTCAATTTCGAAACAATTTAATGCATTTTGTGTTGCAAGAAACTACAGACTGGAAAAAGAAACTACTCAACATTTCGCGTGAACGTCACGGGTACGGCTAGTAATAAATAAATTCAAATTATATTGTCTAATTTGTTTAATTTTTCTACAATATATTTGATATTATATTACTCTACACAATTAGAATACAGTCGAATCGCGTTATAAGTCCACTTCGGGGCTGTAGGCGAATATAATTCCAAGAATTCCTGTACTCCCACTTGTGCTTAGTAGTCGACCGTCGTAACTCGTACTTCCCCTACTTTTCAAGTGTGTTAGTGTGTACTTATTTATAATGAAATTACTCGGACGTTTAATGCAGTATTACCATTCGTTAGAAGCGGCACAAAATGTATCTATTCTTAATAAATATACAGTAGAACCTGTTTAAGTTGGACACCCGCGGTGCAATCAAAAACTGTCCAACATAAACAGGTGTCCAACATATGCAAAATACCAAAATCATCTACGCTTAGTAATTTTAAGGTTAACACTAATTTAGAATATAATGCAAAATTAATTATTTTTAAAGTAATACATATACACACATCTACGTATCAATATTTATTGAAATATACATATTATAGATATTTAAACATTATCTTTCGTAAAAAAATCACTTATCTTAGTTTGTTTGGATACAATTTTTAGGAAAATTTTGCTTTCTAATTTGGTTTGAATTTTGAATAAATCTTCTAACAGTTCGCATGGGTTTTCAGTTAAATACTTAATGGCGGTATTTATACCGTTCAAAGCTTCTTCAGGGGTTGCTGGTTTCTCCGCTACTTTCTCGCACTCGTCACTAGATTCTTCGATTTCTTGTTCCTCGTCTAGTTGTAAAACATGTTGAAGAACGTCTTGATGTGTATTGAAGACATGATCGTGTACCTCCAAGTAGGCATCGGCGGTGATAATTTCTTCAGCAGTCTGTAACTGATTTTGAAACTCTGGAGGTAATAATTTAATTGCATCGCGAAGTTCTGAATCAGGGTCTTCATTATGATCCCCTTCATTTGCTTTTGGAATACTAAAACCAGCTCGTCTAAAACACTTAACAATTGTTTCCGTAGATACAGCTTGCCATGCTTCGCTGATCCATCGAATTGCATCCAAAACCGTGACTGAGTTGATAAATTCCTTGTGGTTGTTAGAAATTTCAGATTTAGCAACTAAACACATAAGCAAACTTTTGCGGTAATAAGCTTTCATTGTTCGAATCACGCCTTGATCTAGTGGCTGAATTTCCGATGTTAGATTTGGCGGTAAATAAACAAGTTTAACATTCTCGAACGATTTCATAATCTTATGACTTGTAGCATTATCTAGTATGATCACAATTTTTCTAGCAGCCTTACGCATTTGCCTGTCAATATCTGACAACCAACTTTCAAAAATATCAGTCGTCATCCATGCCCTTTTATTGTGTCGCCAAATAATGGGAAGCTCCTTACATCTCATTTGTTTAAAAGCTCGAGGACGTGCTGATTTCCCAATTACTAACGGCGTTAACTTTTCTCCGACCGAACTCGTACATAATAGAACAGTTAACCGTTCTTTAGACAATTTACCACCTTTGCATGGATCACCTTGTGCAACATAACTTTTTTTGTCTAATAAACGCCAAAAAAGACCAGTTTCGTCTGCATTAAACCGATCTTCTGGCGCATAATCTTGCAACAGATTTTCCAGTTTTCTTTTCCACTCTTCCGCCTCTTCTAAGTCTGCTGATGCTGACTCTCCACACAAAGTTTTAAATTTAATATTATGTCGATTTAGAAAACTTTCTAACCATCCATTACTTGCTTGAAAATTAATGTCTAATTTTAAGGCTATCGCTTTTGCTTTTTCTTGTAGTAGAGGACCGGATACTGGAAGATTCGATAAACGGCACTTAACAAAAAAGTCATAAACTTTTTGATTTATTGCTTCATTACCAGTTTTACGAATTTTTCGTTTTCGTTCGGCGCTGCAATTCTTTTCGTAAGCTTTCAAAATTTCGTCTTTACACTTCAAAATATTCCCAACAGTTGATTTGGAAATTCCAAATTGGTCGGCTGCCTTTCTTAAACTAACACCATTCTCTACTAAGTCTATAACATTTTTTTTCTTTTCAATGGTCAATTCTACTAAACATTTTCGCTTCGAACTCATGGTGCTAAATTTGTAACTAATAAATATTCAAGAGATCTGTACACATGAAATCACTGCTGATTATTGACTAATAACCATTGTGACTGCCGAGCTTTTATATTTTTAGGACATAACTAACACGTGTTTCGGTCACGTGTAAAAATTCAATTATTATAACTGTCATAACATAACTAACACGTGTTTCGGTCACGTGTAAAATACATGAATGTCCAACGTAAACAGGTCAAAATATCAAAAATCATTTTAAAAAACTGTCCAAATTAGACAGGTTTCCAACATATAGAGGTGTCCAACTTATAAGTATTAATATGCATTTAAAACAATGTAATTTCACCAGGCCAATTGAAAAGTGTCCAACTTGAGCAGGTGTCCAGTATACAGAGGTGTCCAACTTGGCAGGTTTCACTGTATTTACTAATATTTTCTAAATGCGTTCTATAGTTTGTGTAACAGGAGTTTAAACAATATTGTCCAAACATATTTTCTTTAAAAAAATTTTTAAAATCTTTGGTAGAAATTGTAAAGAATATTGTTGGCCAAACAAAGTTTGTAAAATAATGCGCGCAATGAACGAACAAAACTTGCTTTGGTTTGGTCAACTACACATGTATTATGTAAACACGGACCAATAAAAAAAATTCTGACAGGATTATTTATGAGTTGCACTAAGCGTACGCTTGCTAGCTAATTAAACATCAACACCAATGTTCCAGTCTCATTACGAGAGACTGAAATAAATTTTTTTCGGTCATGGAGGGGGAATGTTTACAGTAGAAATAAAATCGGCGGCGTTATTATGCGATTCGACTGTATTTAAATCATTTTATTTTTTAATTTTAGCACAGATATCTTTTCACTGTTATAGTTTCCAGAGGGCCTGTAAAAATAAAAAAAAGTATACTTAAATCCTGTAGCGTACCTATATATTATTTTTTTCAATTCTATATATTATTTTTAACAATTAAAACAAAATTATTTAAATGTCATTCAAATTGTATAAAATAATATCACATCAAGGATACTTTCGATAAATCCATCAAGTTAGACAATGCAATATAACTGTTGGTCTTACACGTTTGAATTTGTTTATTATTTTAAATTACCCAACAGTGCTATCTAATTTAAGTGTAATTTCGCTTGTTGAGTTATCTCTACAAATTGGCTTAAAAGTGAAAACAAAAGTATTTTTAATCTCTTGGGACTAAGAGTGGCACTTTTCTCCCTAGTATATGGGTCTAAATCATGTATTTTAGTAGAAGAAAAGATGTTAGAAAAAAATGTTTTTCTAATTCAAGAAAATATTTTTTTGACCAGTAAAAATATTTCTTTGAATCAAAAAAATAGTATCTGTTATACACCAAAGGACTAAAGTGTGAAACTTTTCTCTGTAACTTAAAGACTTAAAAACTTTTCTTTGTAATTTAAAGTTCATAAATGTTACTAATTATGTTTATTCAAAGCGAAAAATCGAACAATATTACAAAAACAAAGAGAAATAATATTAGTTACATATTTTTCATGACATAACTAAGATTGGGTATGAGCTGAACTATAAAGCCATAAATTATAAAGTCTTAAAACATAAAAACGTAAACAAATCAGTGGTGTTTGTTAATAAAAATATTTCTCTATGCAACATTCTAGAATGTTGAATTCTAAAATTTTTAAATTTTTTTCAGATATATACAAAGCGAGTGATCTGATTGAAGGCTACTCATTCAATTCAGTTATTCATTTATATAATAAATAAATTTGAATAAATAATAAATACGAAAATACTTGAATACCAGGTACTTAAAAATCAATTCGGAGAATTTGATGAATTCAAAGCAATTCGTAGCTGCTTGTATAGATTGAAAAATAAATACGGTACTTGTCAATTGTTCGTTTAAGGGACAAGAAAAACAATTTCTATAGCAGATATATCTATAATGAAGAACTTTCTAACAGCAATATTTTTAATTAAATTTATAGGTACATTAGTATAAAATCCAATTAATCCACTGAAATCCAAATTATTAAATAGTTTGTTCTTGTATGTCACCTATGACTTCAATTATTATTTAGTCCCGATCATGTATTAAATGACCGCCACTGACTTCAATCTGCTTCACTAAAGTTAAATTTCACTAAAGTTTACCAAATTTTTCTTAACTTTAATGAAGCTCCACTGTATTTATTTGTAACATACATATATATATAGCTTATCTACCTATAAATTCGAATCGTCAGTCTTGACAAATTTCAAGTCATTTTTCAAAATTGAATCAAAACCCAAATATCGACATGAATTTATGGCGAATTAAATAGCATTTATTGATCAAATACCTCTACTAAGTGTGTGTTAGGGAATATGTGTGTTTTGTTTCTAATGTAACCGATTTTGTTAATTTAAAGGTTGAATAATTTGAGTCATTTCTCAACCAGTGTAATTACCTCGTTAATTTTTTTCCCTCGGTTTCCTTCGATACGTGAATAGGGTATAGGTACACCAATTCATGGATATTGTGAGGGAGGATAGTAATTTGATGTTAATGATTAAGAATAAATCAAGTAAAGGTAAATCGATTTTATTTGATCGGAAAAAAGAGGGAAGGAAATATTCAGGCGTGTTTTTGTTACGATTGTTCTGTTTTGACTTTTTTTCGTATAAATTATTTTACGTTTTTTTCTATTGAGAGTGACGTATTGATATCGATTAAGGCCATTCCTAACATTGTTTGTATTTTTATTGAATTTTTACACATTAAAAATGATATACAATTACGTTAATAAAGACGTTGCCAGGGAAGGGCAGAGAAAAACATTTGCCTCTCCTTAGAGTTTCAAAAAATTTGATATAATTCTGGAATTGCTGACTGTTTTTATTAAATAAAAATTTTTTTATTACTCATGCGAGAGAAGTACTAACTAGCGCACACATTTTTGTACGAAAAATACCTGTCATACTTTTTGCGAGCGGAAAGTATACTTTACACACGCAATACTTAATCAAAACACGCAAAGCCGCCTCTTGATTTTTCATTTAATAAATATTTCATAATTATTTCTATAGAAACCACCAACAAAGTAATTTAAACAATATTTAATTCAGAAGAAAAAAACAAACACTTAAAAATATTATTTTAAAAAGTAATAATAATAGAAAATACGCTGCCAATAGGGTGGGCACACAGCTTCCTCGTAGTCGTAAAAGGCTTTAAAACAGTATTCTACCAAATATACATATTATATACCGTGAAATTATATTTTCGCCTTGAAGTTTATAAAAAACTGTTGTAACTCAAAAGACTTAAAGGCTAAATTATAAAATAATAGCAAAAATATTTTAGAAACTAACCCCCAATATACCCTAAAAATTTGAGCGAGATAGGACTAGCAGTAAATAAGATATTGACATTTAATGGGACTTCATGGTAGCGGCGTAGCTACCGTTACTCCGATTTCGATTAAATTCATAGGGGACCATATAGAAACCAAACTACATAATTTCTGAAAATTTCATAAAAAAGAATTGAGTAGTTTCGAAGTTATGCCACTTGGTGCAATTTTGGAATGACATGGTAGCGGCGTTGCTACCGTTACTCCGATTTTGATTAAATTCATAGGGGACCATCGCGGAGCCAAACTGCATAATTTCTGAAAATTTCATAAAAAACAATCGAATAGTTCGGAAGTTATGCCACTTGGTGCAAAATTGGAGACACACAGACGGACAGACAGACGGACAGCCCAAACCAAAATTGTTCAGGAAGCTCTAAAACGTAAAATGTGCGTAAAAAATTTGATTTTGGAGAGAAAAAATTTTTTATTTTTCAAAAGTGATCACAATGCTTCCGCTACTTTAGTAGTCTCGGAAGCAAAAGTATGTGAAATTCGTAATAAAAAATAGTATGTGCAACTCGTGCGAGATTGTCGATTGTCCACTCGAGCGAATGAGCGCACTCACTACGATCGTGCGCTCAAGTTCGCTCTCGTGGACAATCAACAATTTCCCGCTTCTATTGCACAATATACTATTTTAATATCTTTAACTTTTTAAATTTATAAAACTTTTCTAGAATTAAAATCTTAAAAAGAGAATATTGTATCTAAAATAGAATAGCCTCTCAGTAATACTTTTTCCAGTAGAAGAGTGAAACTTTTGACAAAATAATACCCTTACACCTTACTTTATTTTCATATCCTTTCTGCTAGAAGAAAAAATAAATTTTCAATTACCTATTTAGCTTTAAATTTAGCTCCAGCAACTGTTTGTTTCATGACATTATTCAAACAGAGCCATACAAAAGCTTATTGAAAACGAAATTGTATAAATATCAATCACCATTACTTTTCGCTTTACTCCTCCTAAATAATGTCAACGATTAAAAAGAACAGAATTCTTAAATTTTTGCCATCATTTTCGCATTCACACGACATATAGTAGAAAAATTCACGTCTCTAGTACTCGAAATAAGTATGTAAAAGTATATTTTCAGTAATTTGTTAATAATACTTATGCAGTATGCGTATATACCATGTGAGTTTTTTGAGAGTTGCCATTTCTATTACAACCAAATTTCTATGATAGAAATGATACTGGAAAAGGTTCTTTTCTTGGATGTAATGGAAATGTAACCAAGAAAAACACTATCGGTTGAAGTAGCCTCAAGTGCATATGCATATTTTTACCACCTAACTGATAAATTAAAGAAAAATTAAAAATTTAAACTTGGATAAAAAAACTTTTTTTGCTCATTTATATTGTTAATTAATGCATTAGATCAGTTTTATCGAAAAATTAATATATAATCCCATTTAAAAATCTATAAGTTTGTATCATAGCTCGAAAACCACAAGAGCTATAAAGCTCCTGACTATAGCAATCGGTCTCCCCCGGTGATATCTACAACTCTAATTTGAACAATTTTTCGATTAAATCAACGGTTTGGCTGTAATAAAAATGGCAACTCTCGAAAAACTCACACAGTATAATCACACCATTCGTACCATTGTGATAGAGTAAGTGATAGGTAACAAGCCACACACTCTATACACACATACACATGTGAGCAATAAAAAATAATAATTTGTACTTTTTGAATTCTACAATTCAAGTTGCTGTATACTATCGTATTTTTGGTAACTGACAGTCCTCATTAAGTTGCTAAGCAATAAATGTTCGCTATTTATAAACGCAAATTTATTTGAAAGAATACAAAGCTTTCGTGTAATAATAACTAAATTTTTTTTTTTATTTTCTTGCCTACATATACTTAGACCTATCAATAAATCATTATTTTAACGAAGAGATAGAAATTTGAAACTAAGAATCACATATAATAATAAAAACCGTTTGATTTTTCTTTCAGATATCACATTTCTTCAGGGAATAAAATTACAATTGTATATAAGATATCTTCTCTATTTTTATAATTTATACTTTGTTCAGGAAAGAATAAATAAATATACTAGATAATAAAGAAATATCTAAAAAGAATATTATTCAATAAAATAAATATAAACCAACAGGCAGGCAATTGAAGCAAGGTGACTTTCAACAGGCAAAGAAAAGAAAACTCAAAAAGGAAATGAAATTGTCATTCGTTACTTTTTTTTAAAATGTACAATTCAAAAAATCCCTTTTTTATTTTAATTTTCTTATAATAATGTATCTACCTATGATACGTAGAGGAAGTAAGGGCAAAATGAGGCTCGAAGCAGAACCGGGAGTGGTGTTTTTGCGCATGGCAAGTACATATTTTCGAGTCGACAACAATGTCATTCGTTCGTTATTCAGTCGCTTCGCTTGAGTCAGTTAATATATATTACACGGAGAGAAAAATCATATAATTTTTGTAGATAAAATTTCAGAAAAATGCTCTTTCATGCTCTCTTATAATGCGTGCGCGATCGATGACCAAAGTAAAAAATATTTTGTGAAAATGTAAATATTATTAAATTGAAACGAAAAAAGTATTAGTCATGGCTTCATAAAATTTGTTGTGCTAGCAGGGTAAAATTTAATGTGCTAACACAACTTCTATCACACTCTTATGCATATATGTTATAGTTTAATTCTTGTTGTCGTACTCTTTCATTTGCGCATCTGACCCGCAACCTTATGTTGCTTGGGCTGTACGCACTGAGGAACAATCGATCTTTTCTGACCTTCGATTCTTTATGATGCATACAAAATGATTGGCAACAACATATTCTAATACTGAATATAGTGAAGTAACAAAATGATGAATTAAACGGTGACCGTCCTGTAAGACATTCTAATGAATACTGTTTGCACACGACAGGGCACCACACCAGCAGTGACCAGCCTGGCTATGTTACTTGCCACACCAGCCTGGCTATGTGACCTTCATGTATGATTGTGTTGATACCTTCTGCAGCCTGCCTCGCTATGTGACAGCGTTGATACCTTCTCTTTCTTTCTTTCTACTATTAGCAGATAGCATTTGAAATATTATAAGACAGCATGGTAATTTTTGTAAGAAAAACAATTAAAAAATATTTTTTTGTCGGGAATGGAACTTTTTACTGTGCTGTTTTACAAATTTTACGGAGCTAATATTACGGAAAGAACATTCTATCCTTTAAATTTTCTATGATTAATTATAATTTTTGTATTTTTACCGTACAAAATTGAATATTTTCGCCTTTTACACGTCGATTGTAGTGATGAGCACAGTAATTTTTCTATGAATTTTCTCTCCGTGTAGCATTAGAATCCTCTAGAATTCACTATTTTAATTAATTTTAACATCTTAAAACTAAATTATCCAAAACTTTCTGGTGTTCGACAAAAGACAACCCAAGCGAAACTTAATTTACTTTTTTTTTATAATATTTCGTAATCAATTTTTACGTTCAACCATCCTTCTATCCTTCTAATCATCAAGTCGATTCTGCAGTAACGTAATATTATATGATCGCCTTAAGACAAAATGGATGTGATTCTTTTTCACAATTATTCTCTAATAACGTTATTGCAGTACCGTTATACCATTTTATGCCCGTTAATATAATAAACTGTTTTTGCTACCCGATATATATTGTACGGACGCGACAGGTTTTTCACAATCATAAAATAACAAAAACAACATCATAATTACGTATTCTATATATGATGCACTCACAAACACACAGGCGTACAATCACAACGGTGTATAGAGAATTGTGGAGCGCGTACATACTATATTTCTATTGTAGATATAACTATCTAAACTGTCATTGTTTTTGCTTGTGCTTTTGTTTTCTTTAGCAAAAGAAAACGAAGACACTGTGATCATATTAATTTGCTAAATGAATTTTTTTCAAAAAAGAGTAAATACATAAACCAGGAAATTTCTTTGCGCATGACCAAAAATGAATGCAATCAAATAATGACAATTGAGTAGGCTAGAATTAAACCACACTTTCTTCAAAATTATCGAAAATGAGATTATTGTATATTTCAATGTGGAATTGTCTGAATAAAGTAGGGGGAAGGCTTAACGAATGGGACATTTTCCTTAAAAATCGTCTTAAGGGAGGAGTTCACGCCAGAAACGGCTAATAAACTTTTTTTCGAATTTCGTGTTTTGTTTTTATTTTGTTCTGTCATTCTATACAAACACGGTAATATATAAAACATGGCCAAAAAAAATTTTTTTCAAGTAGTAAAATATTTATTTGTGAGCCGCTGCACGGCCAAGTTGCTGCTCCTTTTCAGAAAACGCTCGCCCCCCCTCGCGATTTGATCCGTAATATTTAGTTTTGGTGTGTACATGAGTTGTAGTATGCACTGAGATAATATTCTTTTATTTGTATGTCTTTGTAGATGTTTTAATAAACAGTGAGTAAACCGCTTCTTTTGTTATAATTTTTGTTTTTTACCGTTTCCCGAAACTTGTGTTTTTCCCGACAAGGAAATTCATATCTCAAGTTCTAGGAAAGATAGAGACTTATGTTTTTTAAATTTTGTTCATAAACATATTGCGCATAAAGTGGAGTATGCTTTTTCCATTTGAATAATTGTAACTATTTTTAAACATTTTTTTTTTAAATAAAAATTGGGTTTTATAATTTTTAAAAGTTTGGGATTACAATTTTATAATTGATTTTTAAAATTACCTGAAATCCATACTCAGCTTAATGGACAGGTCCTTTAGGAATAAAATAATGAAAAAATATTTAAAAAATATTCATTACTTTTTGAGATATGGCGTTCCTTGTAAACGCTTAGAAACTGGTGAAAAAGGGCCCCCTCCCCCCACAGGGAAGAGTAATGAATGTTTTAAAAACAAAATTTTTTATTTCAAATTTTTTTATTTGAAATTTTTTATTATAGTTGCTTTTTTTATCTGAACTCCTCCCTTAAGGTTATTACGCCTGAGCGTATTATTCCTATTATTTTAATAACCTTACGATAAAGATGGTTATTGTCGGTTACGCTAAAATGTGAAAATGTGTTGTGTTAACGATAAACTAAGCAGTTGCTACAACTCGTTAATTAACAAATTTTGGAGAATAACGTTAACACTGCTTGGTCCGTTACAGTTTAAAATGTTGCTTGCAATAAAAAGTCTTAATTTCGATAAAAGTATCGCTTACGATAAATCGACGGTAATGGCTCGATATATATTATATGGACTAATAATATAAATGTGTAATTGAGGCAGCCAGTTACGACCAAGTTTCGACCTAATAGTATTCTGTAATATAGTAATGGATGGTATCCGTAGCAACGTTTTCAAATAATTATTGTATAAATATAATATTGATAATAAAATTTTACTTTTTTGAGAAGAAACTGCGAAATATCGAAAGAAAAAAAGTTGTATTCGCTTTATTTTCAAAATACGAACGTATTCAAATTATGTCGTGCAATAATTATAGTCGATTTAATCAAAAATTGACATTATATTATTTCATTAAATTTCACCCGTCTCACCCTGTTACCTGCTTCAAGAAAAATTCCTAGAAGCTGGCTTTACGTTTTGTCTAGTTGTATAATATAATAGTGTTTATTGGTCTGTGGTATATGTATATATTTAGTTCCATAAGAATATTGTAATTTTTTCATTTTTACCATGAAAAAGAGTTAGGAAATACTTTTATAGCAAAGAAAGTGGTAGAAAAAACTCTTAAAATTTTATGTTGTTTACCTTTTTCGTCTTCACAAAAAAAAATCTTAAAGAGGCGTCTGAATTTTAATTAATAAGTCAGCTAGTAGATGTAGCACCTTAAGAAGTCAAAAAAATTTTTCTGCTCTACATGAAAAATAAACATTTACCTATACTTAATTGTCTACCGTTATCAGAGCTGGCGAGAGAAAGGTCAGCCTCCCGGGAACAGCAAAAAATGAAAGAGCTGCAAGAATTTTTGTTACGATTTTTCCCTCAGAAATAAAGTTGAAAAGCAAAAAAAAAATTGGTAACTCAACTGACCAAAAATATTTTCTTGTGGGTAGGGGGATAGCTCACGCACACCGGAGATTATCGATGCCTCCTTAAATTTCACTTGAAGAGCAAAAAAAAAAAAACACTGGCGAAATTTTACCGATGAGGTCCCCAAAATTAAATAATATCTCAAGGGGTGGGTGGGTGGCTGGGGTTCGTCATGACCCTACCTTGTAAACACACCTGTAAAAATTTCGGATTTAATGTAGATAACCGTAAATATATTATATATTTTGTGCGAGCTCATATGAATTCATATTTAGTGTAACTGCAATTTAACTAATAAATGTAAGATGCTTAGTATATCGTATACTAAAATAGTACTTTTAGAAAAAGAAATACGACAGTTATTGATTGAAAATTGCAAATTGCCTCCAGGGCTGGGAAAAATGGTTCATAGAAACCATTTCAAATATAAAATGACAAATGGTTTCCAAAAATGCATTTAAAATACAAAATGGAAAATGGTTTTGCTGAACATATTTAAAATTGAAAATGGAAAATAGCTACATAAAATGGATTATAAAATGCAAAATGTTTTTTTTACGTTTTTATACTATAAATCTTTTATCGTTTTTTATATTAATAAAAAAAAGTTAAGAAAATGTCAAACTTATTGAAATTAAATAAGGGCAGCGCAGTCTTTTGAGAAAATTTCATAAAGTCGGAAAACAAAATTTAACTCTTGAAATATTGTTACTCAAAAATATTATAAAATTTAATTCAGACTTGACATAATCAAACCGTGACTACGCTACTACTGCGGCTTTTAAATTATGAAAATCATCTATTCGAAATACTAAAACATTTCTTATCGACGTGTCTTAAAAATAATAGCACACGATTTGAATCAGAAAAATTTGACTTAAGAGAACTGCAGCTCTAGTAATTCAAGTGACATTGAAACTCGAATTATAAAAAAATTGAGTCAATTAAATCGACTCACATTTAACACAATTTGTTAGACTACCGACTACGTTCAATTCCTTTAAGTTCTGTGATTAATATGAGTCATAAGTGTCATATATATATACACATAAATTTGAGTATACATGCATTTTCATTTTAAATGCAAAATGGAAAATGGTTTGACCGAACTTATTTAAAATAGAAAATGCAAAATGCCATTTTGTATTTTAAATACGTATTTAAAATGAAATCATTTTAAATAGTTCCCAGCCCTGATTGCCTCAATATTTACACATAATATTTATTTTTAAATCAATATATATGTAGGTATAGTATTTGGATTGCTACTGTATCATAATATATAAATGTTTATTCTAATATGGTAAGCTGTCTGCATTGTATGCGCGACATAATATCTATGACGTTCTATTTAAACTTTTATACGGAAAATATTCACCAAAGAAAAATTTTGATATCTTATCTCTTCCACTGTATGTATACTCATTTGTTACATTTCCAATTTTTTCATGTCATGGAAAAAAACCAAGAAAGTTTTGCAGTAAATTTTTCGTAACAAATGTCGATATGTTTCATTACAGATTGCAAATAGTGTGATACTATGTAAATAGTAGGTACAGTTAGAGCTAGAAAAATTTGAACATATAAATTTTATTATAATAGATACATAATGATATTTCAACAAGAGATTCATAAGATGTAGGGTAAACGGTATAGTTATTTGACGTTGACAGTTATTGGACAAGACACTCTCTTTTGGAGATTATATGGCTTATAGTAAAGCAAATTTCCTGATTTTTTTAGTTAAACAAAACCCTCTAGTATCTATTTTCAGAAAATGCATTCTGAGTTAACCATAATTTACAGAAATCTGTAACTACGTCATTCTTGGCGTGGTCTTAGGTAGTTCGTTAAGAATGTTTACTGCGTCTAGTGAGTGAAAAGGCTAGAATCATTTAATAATATCCTACTAAATTGTGAATCATCGTAAAAAGTTGATCAAGGAGTGAATAAAAGCAGAACTTGTGGATTGTGGAAATACGCCAGAAATTAATAAATGAAATTTTTGTCCAATAACTGTATTTTTCTACACGCACAACTTTAATATTTTTTTCAGAGATTTACCAATATGTAATATGTAAGTTTTATAAGGTACATTAAAATAGACAGGTTTTACTTAGTTTATGAATTTTTTCGTTAAAAATAAAGTTACAACACATAGTTTTTCTGTACTTTGTTTTGAAAATTTTTCTTAACTGTCCAACAACTATAACGTTTACCCTATTATTATTTCATTTTACTGAACTGGTGTAGAAAAAAGTTAATCTTTCTTGGTAAGTTTCTGCTAGCAGAAAAGAAATTTCACTTTTAATATGAAAGCTGATCTTTTTCATATTTTTACGTTGCAAAATGAAACTAATAACTAGATAAACATACAATAAGGTACAAATTTTATGTTAGACACTAAAATTACAAATTTAACGCTTTTGAAATCTCAGTTAACTTAATGACGTCATCTTTAAATTAAACGTTGTGAAAGCAATTTAGTTGAAATTTTATCTGTTAAATTTTTGTAATTTTGCTAAGTAGGGTAAAAGCCCCTACACCGGAACGCGATCCAATACTGGAACAGTTTTGACTCTTATATATTAATGGAGTTTATTTGAAAGAAACTCTGATAACAAAAATTATTATTAATAGAATGATTATTTTTCATTTTAAATTCACCTCGCATTTAATGTTTCCTTACTTAATTAAAGAAATACATATATATATATATATATATATATATATATATATATATATATATATATATATATATATATTAAACAATTTTTGTTGAATACAGTATTTTGATCTATTTACGTCCGATACTTAAACCAATCTATGTTTCCTATATTAACGTCTAGATATCATTCTTTGTGTCATATCACTCATATTACACGTCTGTTTGTATATCGATTCCCAACTCCTAGTGTCGTTAATATTTCTTTGTTTGGATATAGATGTCGACATTTTGTAAAAGAAAAACATTAATAAATAATAATTTTTGGGTTGTATTTTTTTAAAAACATATTCAGTGTTTTAAGAAAACTTTATTCCATGCCCATTAAGAAATAAAATGGTTGGTTTAATTTATTTGTCAATTTTTATAAGCCAGTTTCATTACACACCTAAAAATAGTGTTCCGATTAATACGTGTAATATGACGGTATATTGGCTTTTACGTTACCTAAAATAAGATCAGTCTTAATTTTAAGATTCTGTCTCAGTTTTTCATGAATAAGATCAGTCTTAATTTTAAGATTCTGTCTCAGTTTTTGGGAGACGTAAAATAAGGCGAAAAAAAAATCTTGCCAAGAAGATGATATTTTTTTACTGCACTAAAAACATTAGTTAATTATTTGGTTTATTTACTTATGGTCATCTGCACCCCAAGTAAAAAACATATCCGGGTTAAAATTTAACAAAAAGAAAAAAATTAAAAATTTAAATTGCTATGGAATAATCTTACATCAAGCGAAGGTACTGTGAACAAATTAGACAAAATATTATTATTGTCTACCTTTATTTAATTGTTTCAATTTGTGTTTATTATTTTAAATATAACAACAAATATTACTTAATTATCTGGTCTACTCAGTTACCATCATCTGTACCCCAATCGAAAAATATACCAATCCAAATTAAAATTTAAAAAAAAAATAAATAAAAAATAAAATGCTTTTTAAATTGTATGGAATGATATGGCATCAAATATACTGTGGACAAATTAAAAAAATTGGAAAATTTTATACAATTTTTTGTCTTTATTTAATTGTTTAAATTTGTTTATTATTTTAAATTAGAAGATTAGAAGAATTTTTTTAGAATTCAATAATACTCGATTATAAGTAGCTTTCGACTACCCGTACTTAAACTATGGGTAGTCTATTACCAAAATTTTTAGAAAATCTCCAACATAATCTATTAATTAATAATTTATTTGTTCACTTCTGCATCAGTCTTGTTCTGGTAGTATTTTCAAGTTTACCAGAATCTTGGTCTTCACTTTGCATTTGCTCAACACTATTTTTTAGATTGAACATAAGAATAACAACCCAACCGAAATTCCTACTGATGTAACTTCTTTAATCACATATTGGTATCCGTTTCCATAATTTTGTCTCCTGTACTGTAACTATAGGGTTGCCAACCGTACTATAATATATAATATTGTACTGTATTTCGGGTCTGCATACTATATACTGTTGAAGAAATATATAGTACGCAAAAATACTATATTTTCAATATCGAAATCTAACAAACAAATCTTTCATTGTAAAAATTTATGAAAGTCCCTTAACATTAACTTTTGACTGATGCGGTCTTCTTTAGAAGAAAAATCCCATAGGGAATGTTATGAAAATCAAAATAATTTTTTAGTATTTATTGATAAATGTTTCGATTATCTTAATAAATTGTTTGATTTTGATGAAAGCAATTGGTTATGCAAAATCGAAAAATTGAATTTAAAACAGGAGGTTTCATTTAATGACTGTGAAACAATATTAGAAGTTTTAAATTTAAAAGAAAAATTCAATATCGAAATGGATGACCTTTACACTGAAATAACAATATTAAATGAAAGTAAAATATTTTAGTGAGTTTACTGACAAAACTACAGCCCAAAAATGGCAGCACATTTTAAAAAATACTGAAAATAACCAAATTTATTTAAAGTAATCTCATTCCTGCTCTCTATTCCCTCCACTTCGGGATTCACAGAAAGGATATTTTCGGTTTTGAATTCGACGTGGCAAGAGGAAAGAAACAGATGTAGTATCTAATTAATAAAAATTAAACTTTTGATTTATATTAATTTAAAAATTGAATGTGATAAAGCATTATGACACTTTTATTTTAGACAAAAAATATATGGTTCTTATAATAATAAATAAGTAACAAATATATGGGCTATAACTTCAAAAATGTATCACTGCTTGCATGAGGCAGAGTCAAAAGTTCAAAAACGCATCAGACGCATCACAACGAAAAATCAAAAGTTCATTTTTGCATTTGATACGTCAAAACAATGCATCAAGAAATTTGGTGATGCGTGTCCAAGATGCATGTCATGTGTATAATGTAGAATTATAACTACTTGCAATATTATGTAAGTATTAACACCAACAGGAATAATTCCGAAAAACAAATTGTTGAAAAAGATGAATGTATTTATTTACCTTTGATTAAAATTGTTTAAACTATTTGAATACATCTTGCACTCAAAATAGGTATGTAATATTTTTTATTCAAATAATTTCAATATTTTCAATTTCAAGTAAGTTCAAGTTGAAATTCAAAGATAATATACCTATACAAGGACTGTATTGCTACATTATCTATAGTCTATCATGCTACATTATCTGTTTTATCTATAGCCAAATCAGAGACTAAATGATGCCAATATCCCGTTGAAAAATATCTAATGTGCATCAAATTTCAAGAGAGCATCAGCAGCGCATTATGTAGTATTAGACGCATCAGAAAAGTCATGATGCTGCATCGATACGGTAAAATTTACATTTTTGAAGTTACCCATATTAGTCTATTTTTTGCTTTTTCCATAGAATACTATATTTTTTTGAAGCGTACTATATTTTTTTATAGCTTATTTTGAAAAATACTATATTTCGCCGAAGAAATGTTGGCAACCCTAACTGTAACATATCTATGTTGTTAAATACACCTAAATACATGCATGTAATACTATGTACACAGACATATGTACATAACATTTAGAAAGAAGAGTTAAAGTGTAGACTTTGAAATTACATTTAAATTCAACACACGTAGTGATCACTGAACGTTCATACACGTTCAAAGCACGAAACATCGGAGCATCGAAACTGAAATACCAGAACATCGAATTTCAAGCAACATTTGAATAACTTGATTTTTAAACTATCACTGTGACATAAATTTTTAACTTATTTTAAACTTGTTTTATTAAATATACGAATGTATCTTATACATCCAATAATACATGATATCAGATACATATTTAAAGCATTTAGATTGTCGGTTGAATTACACAATAGGTAAGAGGGAAAATTTGCAATTCAAGAATATTTCCGAACAAGGTCAAAATCAAAAAATTTGGAGAGACAGATCTACCCACACTAGCTGTCAACTTCCCATTGGATGCCCTTAAAGATTAGAGACTACCGCACATTTTAAATTTACTGATTTCAGGGGACTCCTCGCCTGGGCCCCCGATAGAGGCTTTGTCCCTTGCACCACATCGGGGGCTTCGCCCTTTGTACCTAAGGGTGGGGGATTCTCAAGATATGCGAGACAAAAAATATTTCACAAAAGGTTTCTTATTACGTGTTATCTTTTTCTTTTTTAGCGAGTTTTCGAATCGAAAACTCCGATATCACGGCTGTCATCATGACGCGACTTGAGTCCGGGACTATGACAGAAATTTGTTTTGAGGTCCCTAGAACCCGAAAATAACATTCACTAAAATTTATATATATATATATATATATATATATATATATATATATATATATATATATATATATATATACATATATATATATATATATATATATATATATATATGTATATATATGCATACCTAGAAAAAAAATCGAAAACTATAATTATGTAATATAACAATATATTGTTAAATCGATATATGCTACACTATATGAGATCCGTTAGGATCCTGAGGACCCAAAAGCGTCAAAAATTAACTACTGAACTGATTTTAAAAATTGTTTCACTGTTAAAAAGCTGAACTATTTTAAATGGATACAGGTCTTAGATGAGATCCACCACTGCCGAATATTTCGAAATTCGCTATGTTATGCAGATGCTGCGACAGGGGTATTTTGTTTTTTTTATAAATTTGACGTAGATATGATTTTTAGCTGGGATACTGATTATTGTAACTATTATAAGTGAACAAACGAGATAAATAGCTAATGTTTGTTGTTGTCTCTATGTATACTTATTGAACTATAAGGCATACTCATGATTCAATATTTTTTCGTCCGGCGCGACTGATAAAATTCTCTTAATTTTCTTTTTAACTACGCATCTCCTAATCATTTTTAAACTTTTTACAAAATTATACATATTCAAACAGATTTACCTGTTTACTATGTAAAATTTTAGATTTTTAGCATAATTTTTCATTGGAATATATATTGGGTATCATTACGTACATTGTTCTCTATTTATTATTTTTATTTTGAAGTCTATCCAGTTTTGTTGGTCTCAACTGGTTCCCATCATTTTTTTTCATAGTAACCTAACCGCCTTAAAAAGTAAGTACTCTTCATAATTATTAAAATTAATAATTAAATAATAATTTTTTCTTACATATTTTTAACGACCAAACTCTTAAACATAATTCTCTCAATATTTTGTTCATATAACTTTCCATTCTAATAACCAATCGGTTAGATTTTAATTTTCAAAATATATAATCGGTGGAATCGCTATGAAAATTGTAATTTGATTTTAGCACTGTAAGATGATGTAACGCCGCATGTAGCAAGCGCTGGGTAATATTAAGAAATTTCCATATGAAGTTTCCAATAAAATGAAAATCATGAAAATCAAACCAAATAAGTCATTAAGTATCAATCATTTTGAAAAATATTAAACTATAGTTTAAAGGTTTAAACATTCATGTTATGTCAATTGCATAAAAATATTAGCAATCGGAACTGTAATATATTACATTGGTGGGAGTGAGAAGGTAAATAAATGTAACAAAGATAGTTCAACAACACGTTTGGTTGATTGAAAGGACATCATATGAGGGGTAGTTCTAGGAATTAACATTATATACTTAAGCTAATTATGTGTCTCACTCTTTCATATAAAAAATTATATTTGTAACTCCATAAAAGCTCATGGAATATTCGAAATAATAAAAACAAGAAATTGGATACTGAATTGGGAAAAAGAAATGATTATTCGCATTTTAACTTTTCTAGTAACAACATCTTTGTCGAATCGGGTTCCCTTTCCCTCAAAAGCGGTTTACATATAATTAATACCTTATATTTGTACTCTTGCGTTATTATTACAAGTTAAATTTATATCATCATCGTTAATTTTATTAATTAAATTAAATATTTAATAAACAATTATATTTATTTAATTAAATCAACGCGAGTGTTTTATTTATCGATTCACCAATACACGTGGTTTTACACATATATCACCGTAACATCCGAACCCATAACGACCTACAGAGACGAAAAGTAAGAAAATCATCACGTGGGCGTAGAAAACCCATAGCCGGAAACGAATCTGGACATTCTAGATTACCGGAACCAACGGCGGTCTTACAATGACTGATTTTTTAATAGACACTGTGTTTAAATAATTAAAGACCTCGAGTTTCGTTTTAAAAATACCAATGGATACAAAAACTGATTCGAAATATTTTCGCAACTTAATGGACCATAATTCAGCTTTAATAATTCAAATCAGAATACCTACTTACTTTTTTACAGTTGTAACATTATCCCCATCATTCCGTTGTATCGTAATCTTTTATATATGTACCGTAAAACACAGCAAATTTACTTATTAAAGCCAACTTTGTATACCACACATTGTATTAAAAATAACTCTCAGAGGCTTCTAAAACTAAATTTTTTTTATTTTATAGGGTTAGTAGATATTAAGTCATAGATTGCAGAAAAACTACAGCTTATTTTGACAGTGTAATAGTTGGGACAAGTGGAACAATTCGTGCCTTTTGTCAGTTATCACAAGCAAATTGGAAATAAAATTTAAATATACATAAATAATAAAAAAAAAGTTTGGTCTACTGACCGTTCACTGTGCGGGCACTCTAATTGTCCGAGCCCGACTCACTTTTGCCCGATTTTATTTCCTTTTTTGCAAATATTTTACTAGTTATTTAAATTTCTGCAAAGTTAATGAGTCAAATCCAATAAAAATAAGTACTTTGGGTATTGGTCAAAAATATATAATTATTCTGCACCCAAAATATATAATATATACTATAATTATTCTGCACCCAAAAAAGAAAACTTCATCATTGAATATGTTGGCCTTTAAAAACATTAAAACAAAGTATAATTGTCAGATTAAATCACACATTAACAAATTCATTAATAACAATATTAAACTTACTAAATTAAAAAATCATATTCTTTTCTTATCTAATTATAAAAAAGGCCATTATTCCAAATTTTATTCAACATAATGTTAGGTTATCTCCTCCATGTTTGGCAGATAATATTTGCAATAGGAAACTTGAATCTTTTAAAAAAAAAATTTTATGTTCAACTTTAAAAATATTTATTAATAATTTATACATTCAGAAAAATAAATTGAAGATTTCTAATAATAAACTTAAAGATAACCTTAAATTGCTTGTGGACAATGATAATTTTTGCCATCTGATAGCAGCCTCCCTGGTTATAAGTGATAAAACAAATTTACAAATTAAACGGAAACATTTAAATAAAATTAACAATTTGTGACAAACTTTAATTGCTTTGGGTATTGGTCAAAAAAATTAATACTACAAAGCAAAGATTTTCATCATTTTATTTCATTAACCCTAGAAGCATACGTGGTCTAGGAGAAACGTTAATCATACATCGTCGTTAATTTGACGAATGGATTTTTTTTACATAACAAAACTACCCAAGCGAACAAAGTATTTTAAAAAATTGCATTTGGAAAAATTTTTTAATATAAGTAAATATTTATTAATTTTTTTAATCTTTTTATCAAAGCATATTTTCATTATAAAAATTAAAAAATAGATAAATACATCAATTGTATCATAAGACATGTCTTTCAAATAATTAATTTATGAACTATTATGAGTCGGTGGACATGTGTGGCTTTACAGAATGTGAAATTTCTCGGTCACAAATATTCCCATAGATATATAGTTATTTCCTCATTAGGCACATTTGTAAATTTTTTAAAATTTGTTAGTAATTTTACGAATAAGATTTCAAAAAATAATAAAGATTAAAATATTTTCCACAAAATAAATTGTTAATCTTTTATTAAGTCACTTGAAACGCATTCTTTGGTTTTCGATTCAATATATTAAAACTTCAGTATTATGTCGTCTCTATAAGTCAAACAGTTGTAATCATCTTTCATATTATCATTATCATTGAATAAATTAATTATAACATCCAGATCTTTAATAAATTTTAGTACTAGGAGATTTTAATGCTCACAACTCCATGTGGGGCTGTAGCACAAGAGACGCCCGTGGAAGACTCATAGAACGGTTTCTAGACGAGTCTGAAGCGGTCTTGTTGAATTCCGGTCAAGGTACTTTCATTAACGCAAGAACCGGTGAGCTGTCGGCTATCGACTTATCACTTGGCTCACCGGTCATGGCACACCGTTTTGAGTGGACGCTGGCGTCACACTCATACGGAAGTGACCATATACCTATTATTTTAAATAGTACCATGCCGATGACTCCACAATCGTCTTCGCCGAGATGGCGTCTCCGTCAAGCTGACTGGGATATGTACGTTGATTCATTCCGTACACCCGAGCTGACTGGAGACGTAGAAGATGATGTGGAGAAAATGTCCTCCAGTGTCATTGAAGCAGCATATCAGAGTATACCAAAGTCGTCCAGCATTCCACCCAAACGTCATGTACCATGGTGGAATGAAGTCGTGAGTGTAGCAGTTGCAGAGAAAAAGCGGGCGTACAACGAACTCAGACGTCGCCCCACGCAGGAAAATGTGATAGCCTACAAACGTGCTCAAGCACGTTGTAAAAGAACTATTAAAGAGCAAAAGAGGCTATCATGGGAGCAATATGTTTCGGCCATTAATACCTCAACAACAACTTCAGAGGTATGGAGAAGAGTGAGGGCCATTACTGGGAAATCCTCCCGTTCACCAATGCCCTCCCTTCTCGTCGTCGACGGTCGGAACATCACTGAACGCGCAGAAATAGCTAATTGCTTAGCTGAGCACTTTGAGCGCGTCAGTGGCTCACAGAATTATGACCCGGACTTCCTGCGGATCAAGATCGAACACGAACAAAACGATCTTGATTTTTTCTCGGATGAATCCCTCCAGTATAACCAACCGTTTTCTATGCAAGAATTACTGGAGGCGCTTCGGGGATCTGGGGACACATCCCCTGGACCTGATGAGATCCCCTACGCCATGATCCGGAACCTGTCTTATCCTGGTAAGTGTAGGTTACTGGATCTTTACAACGAAATTTTTAGGCAAGGCGTTTACCCTCCGCAGTGGCGGGAAGCTACCATCATTCCGCTTCTGAAAGAGGGTAAAGATTCATCGCAACTATCTAGCTACCGTCCAATATCCTTGACTTGCTGTTTCAGCAAGGTATTGGAAAAAATGGTAAACAACCGTCTCGTCTGGTGGCTGGAATCCCACAACCTTATACCTAAACATCAATGTGGGTTCCGCCGATACCATTCGACTACGGACCATCTTGTTCGCCTCGAGAATGCCATTCAAGCCGCCTTTCTCCAACGAAAACACCTTGTGGCCGTGTTTTTCGATTTGGAGAAAGCTTATGATATGACCTGGAGGTATGGCATTCTCAAGAAGCTGCACGACTGGGGTTTAAGAGGTAACCTCCCTCAGTTCGTAAAAAGTTTTCTGACTGACCGTTCTTTTCGTGTCCGAGTAGGTGACACTGAGTCTGAGGCCTAATCCCAGGAGAATGGTGTTCCTCAAGGCTCCACTATTAGTGTCACCTTGTTTTCCATCGCAGTCAGTCATATTGCAGCTTCAGCCCCAATTCGTCGTTGCTTGTACGTTGATGACCTCACCATTTTTTATGCAGCCGACTCCATCGAGGATATTCAACAACGGCTGCAACAAGGCATCAACGAAGTGGTGACTTCTGCAGAAGCTCTTGGTTTCCGCTTCTCACCTCAAAAAACATCGGTGGTACACTTCTGCAGAAAGCGCAACGCACATCCGGATCCTGTTCTCACATTGAAAGGATCCAATCTCCAGTGCGTTGATAGCGTCAGGTTTCTAGGACTCATATTTGATAAACAACTTACGTGGCGCCCGTATCAATCGCTAGTTCTGACTAGGATTGATTACGGCAGCATTGCTTACTCCTCCGCCCGGGCGTCTGCGCTTCTACTCCTAGATCCTGTTCACCATGCAGGCATACGACTGGCTACGGGAGCATTTCGAACGAGCCCTTCTATGAGCCTCTGCGTAGAGTCGGGTCTTCCTCCGCTGCGACTGAGACGTGAGCGTCTCTTGCTCAATTATGCAGCGGGGATATATGCAACACCTACGCATATCAATCACCCGACTCTATTCAGATACCGTTTACAGGGGCTCTACGGTCGACGTCCCACCATAAGTCGACCAGTGGCCGTTCGAACGCAGGAGTTATTAGAGAGTCTCAACTTACAGTTCGCCAGGGTGCTTCCCAAACGTCCTATGGAAGTGCCCCCTTGGCTGATCCCTAACGTAAGGTGTCGTTTCGACCTGACTGGTCTCAACAAGGAGGAGACCAGTTCATTCGAATATCGATCCCGCTTTTATGAGATCATTAGCGAACTTGACTCTCTCTGCATATACACAGACGGTTCCAAAACAGCTACGGGTGTGGGAAGTGCCATCGTCATTCGTGACGATCCTCACGCTTGGACACTTCCTCCCCAGGCCACTGTGTATACTGCGGAACTATTTGCGATTTTGCAAGCCCTGCGATTCTGTCAAACATCCGAAGACAGCGCATTCCTCATTTGTTCCGACTCGTTGAGCGCGTTGCAAGCGATCTGCCACTCTCATACCATCGATCCACTGGTGCAGAACATCCGAACGTATCTCTACATGCTCCGCCAAAAGTCTATCACCTTCTTTTGGATTCCCGGACATGTGGGGATACCTGGCAATGAACTCGCCGACCAGGCAGCACGTCGGTGAGCCACAGGACATTGCCATTCACCCAGAGGATCTGAGAGTGTGCATTAGATCGGCGATCGATCAGAAATGGCAACGTGAGTGGAACAACCTCACGGCGAAGCTCAAACAGGTGAAACCTGAGGTCCGAAGAACTTCGGCACCTGTAAATCTGAGCCGGCGAGAGAGTGTGGCCCTGACACGTTTACGCTTGGGCCACACGGCGTTAACACATCGTCATCTTCTCGCCGGTGAGGATCAGCCAAGGTGCGCCGCCTGCGGGACGGCGCTGACCGTGAGGCATATAGTTGAGGAATGTGTAACCTTTGCGCCATTGCGCCAGAGGTTGCAGCTCCCGAATAATGTAGCCAACGCTCTTAGTTATGATGCTGTCTCTGAAAGAAGGATGATTGAATTTCTCAGAAATTCGAACCTTCTTCAGAGACTGTAGGGGCTTTACATCTCAGTTTTTATTAAAGTCGTCTCTTGACTCTCCCCCGACATTTTAAATTTTATTTTTCAGCATTGTGTTTTTAAAAAATATGTGTTTTCAAGATTTTTGTGAGTGTCCTAACTTATTTATTTATTGCCCATACCCTGATCCAGCTGGTCTTGCAGGGTACTTTTAGTCTCTCGTTATGCCACTAAGGGCCTTTTACACCCTTAGTGGTACTTTGTTATTCATACATGTTTTGTTGTTTTTGTTATTGTTTTTTATCGATGTACCACCGAAGGCCTTTTACACCCGAGGTGGTACATCATTTGTTCTTTTTTCTGTGATATCTTGTTATGCCGCTGTAGACCTGTTGTTATGGTTCTACAGCGGTATTGTTTTAATCCCTTATTGCTTCACTGGTCGGCCTGTGGCCTCCCAGTGACGCAATAAGTTTTATCTGTGATTATATCTGTGATATATATTTCTAGTCTCTGTGTTTCTCTAGTCGGTTCTCTCCACTTCGAGGCCTTTTTCACACCTCGGAGGGAGTCCCAGCGATGGCTTCCAGGCCTTGGTGACCGGACGCTTTGTCTAGTACTTATCGTACCGTCACCAAGGACTGTCCGCTCTTTTTAAGCCCTGGGATGGCAGGGCTCATCGTTGGATTTTATATGTGTATGTTTGTCCGTTGTCTATTGCATTTATGTGTTCCTGTCTTTACGTGTTGTTTTTATTTTTACTGTGTTTGGCGGCGCATGCCCTTAGTAGGCGATGCCGCCGGGTGCTGCTGACCGCGCCATCCACCGGCAGCAATACCCCAATTTTAACAAAAAAAAATAAAAAAAAAGTAAATTTTAGAAAAATTGGGGATACTTTTATACGTCTTTGATAAAATTGATACGTCTTTTGTGTTATCATAACAAATAGATACCCGAAGTTTTAGAACAGACAAGCAACGACAAGTTGTAATACAGGAGCAGGTAGAGAAGTTTGGTCATCAATTTGACGAGTACGTATGATTCTACGGTTAAAACCATTAAATGTAACCAAATTCATTTTTTCTTCATATTATTTATTATTTTTATATAAATATATTGTATAATTTAAAGAAAATTGTTGTAAAGTTATCTAATTTTACGGTATGTATACACACACACATACATTACACAACAGACCGACAGACAGACTCTTATAAATTTAATGTTATTTTTCAGTATTGCTTCAGTGTATATGTATATATATGGTTGATTATATGTGTACGTTATTACAGTAATTTTCTATTCTCGTCTTCTCTCATTACTGTGGCTCCACCATAGTCTCTACATTTGTGATTGCTTCTTTTTTCTTGCCATTCTCTTTATTTTTTCTTGTTACTTATTTCTGGAAATGTTATTTATAGCAATATTAAATTGATTAATTGTTTATTAGTTAGTAATAAAAAAAAAATAAGAACGCTCGTGTCTCCTGGGAAATAATTTATCAATGCAGATAAGAAAAAAATTAATATCGAATAAATTTTTGGGAATTACTAATCGTAGAACAAAATCAAAATGTTATAGATATTATCGCGAAAATGATTCTAATATTATTTTGCTGAAAAACCTGAATTTTTGAAGTGAAAGCTTCTTTAGGCGCGTTGAACGATTTTTAGAAGAGGAAAATCTTATGGGTTTGCATCCCCAACATGCTAATGTTAACAGTATATCTGTAGCTATGAGTATGACGCGTACACGTATACACTTGGGTGTGCCAAAAAATTTTTTTTGTTATTTTCTCGCTCTCCGCTCAAAATATCGTAGGATATGTCTAAACAAACATCCTCACCAAAGCGCAGCTCAAAATTCCAATTTTTAGAAGTGCATCATCGAACCTAAAGTTTTCCCATTTAAATAAGACAGGAAAAACGATTTTTTATATTATTTACTCCTGCAAACTATGAATAAATTATTTTTCCATAAAATGAATCAAAGCACCTTATTAAGCATTAAATTTTGGACAAAAAATTCCATTGAGTCACATTTCTATCACCAATATTTCACTTTCTACAGAGCCTTAAAATTTAAATTTCTTGAAATTTTACTTTTTTTTTACATTTTAAGCTAAACTATTAAAGATAGGACAAAAAGTTAAATGAGAGTTTTGTAGTCCAACTGACGCTTTACAAAAAAGTTCCTTACAAATTTTTCATATTACAAATAGTTACAAAGTTACAGACCTTCAAAATTTATTTTAATTATAGTTCTCCAGAATGGAAATTCAGCTATTACAGCTGGTGTCATGAAAAATCTGAACCGAAAATTGTGACAGAAATTTATTTTAAGACCTCGAGAAACCAAAAATATCCTTCATTAAAATTTCTTTTCGATGGTTAAAAAAAAAATTTAAAAATTTTTGAAATTTGGTCAATTTTTGCAAAAAAGCACTAAAAATGGAGAAAAATGGCCAAAATTTTGGCTTCCGAAAATCGTAAATATATATGCAAATTTAGTGAAGGTCATTTTTGGTTTCTCGAGGTCTCAAAACAAATTTCTGTCATAATTTTAGTTTCAGATTTTTTCATGACACCAGCTGTAATAGCTGAATTTCTATTCTGGCTAACGAATTTGTCCAACGGTTTGGGATTTCCAACATTTTCACCAAATTTCGTAAACCTAGGACATTTCGTTCGAGAGTTATCGCGCGGACACACACATACACACACACACACACACACACACACACACACACACACACACATATATATATATATATATATATATATATATATATATATATATATATATATATATATATATATTTATATTTTAGGTTGTGGAGTCTTCTCACCAGAGGTATTTCAATGAATTTATATTTTAGGTTGTGGAGTCTTCTCACCAGAGGTATTCAATGAATTTATATTTTAGGTTGTGGAGTCTTCTCACCAGAGAGAAGAGAAGACTCCACAACCTAAAATATAAATTCATTGAAAACTCACCAAACTAAACAAAGAATTACCTATATATATATATATATATATATATATATATAATATATATATATATATATATATATATATATATATATATATATATAAATTTTTGTGAATATTATTTTCAGTTTCTAGGGACATCAAAACAAATTTCTGCCATGGTCCCGGGTTCAAGTCGCGTCATGACAGTGGCTGTAATAGCTGAATTCCATTCTGGAAATTCGCTAAAAGGCATTCCGTAGACGTACCTAATTTGATAATGAAGGTGTTTATTCACGTACAAATTTCTACATTATTCTAACAATTTCAAAGACTTCATCGCCTAGTTTTCCAAGAAATGAAAACCACCGGTAAAATCCTTCGTCCATATATTCCCAGAAAATGTACACCTTTAAATCCATATACATACATATTAGGTAAGTAGGGTATATACAATATGCACGTATGTACAATATTATATGGCTTATATTCTTTATAATATAGATATACCTAATGCTCACAGGAATAGACAATTTTGACCTCGAACTCCTCCGCTCCAAAACAAAAGAACGTAAATATAATACTAAAGTGGTAGTGCCAATATAAATTATATTTCGTTTCAATTTGTTCTATATACATGGTGATTTTTATTACTGACTATAAATTTACACAAAATTGCAATTGACATAAGTTTTCAGTTTTGTTATCTTGAAAAAATGTCCTTGTTGAAGATATAAAAATAACAATCATTTATATAAGAGATTTAATCAACACTATAAAAGTAAATCATTTTGTGTACAGTAACTATCGAAGTCATCCTTAAATATTTGTTGAAGATATTAAGCATGTTTAATCTGTTGTTTTCGAATTTCCATAAGAGTACGTGTAAAATTAGTTTTTTTTTTTTTTTTAATAACTTTTTAACGACTTAGTGACTCGGTTTGAAATTTTCACAGGGGCCTTAGTATTTAATGAGGAACATTCTACTAAATTTTCAATCGTCTCGTAGCATTTTGAAATTCTTCCGAAAAATCCTCAGAATGTACTCAGCTCTTGTAGTCAGCTGAGAGCTATAGTTTGATGTATTGTACAATCAGTTGTGGTGATAGCTATTATTTAACAAAGATAACTATTTATTTACCTCATAGTTTGTTATACAACGCAATTATTCACGAATTTCTAATTTCATGTACTTTTATCTCCGATTGTACCTCCCAAACATCCTTAAACTCTAAAACATCGTATTCTAAATTTTCGACTTCTAACTCCTAGCCCTTTCATAAAAATAATAAACTAGAACTAGTGCACTGTATACTCTCACTCGCCTGACGGCTCGGGGGGGTAAGCGCACGAGATCTCGTTGTGTATGCGTCAGTCCCTTTAGCAAGTGCCCCAATTTCAGCATACTGGATACTTCGCTTTATGCATACATATCGTATATAATTTTTTATAACGTCGGCTTCTAAAGTTTAATAGAGAGAAAAAAATTAATTATTTTTAAGCAATTTTAGAAAATAGTAGGGTTAATTTTATTTTATAATAAGGTAATATGAAAAAAAATTTGTAGATCGTTTTATTTTTGTTATTCCATATTCAATTTGACTATGATTATCGTTGACAAATGAATATCACTATTTTTTATTACTCATGCGGGAGAAGTACTAACTTGGCGCACACATTTCTGTACGCAAAATAGCTGTTTGCCCATTGCACTCTTCCCGCATACTTTTTTGCGTGTGGAAAGTAACTTTCCACACGCAAATTGACAACAAAACACGCAAAATTTAATCAAAACACGCAAAGCCGCCTCTTAATTTTTCATTTAATAAATATTTCATAATTATTTCTATAGAAACCACCAACAAAGTAATTTAAACGATAATTAATTCAGAAAAAAAGACGAACACTTAAAAATATTATTTTAAAAGGTAATAAAAATGTCAAAAATAGTGATAATAATAGAAAAAAGTATGTGAAATTCGTAATGAAAAATAGTATGTGCAACTCGTGTGGGATTGTCGATTGTCCCACTCAAGTGAATGAGCTCATTCACTACGTTCGTGCGCTCAACTTCGCTTTCGTGGGCAATCGATGATTTCCCGCACTTATTGCACAATATACTATTCTCGCACGGTCAGCTACTTTTACGCACATTTACTATCGTTTGTTTTACAATGATGTGAATACTGCTCTTTACGCCCACCAGACAACGATGGAATATTGAACTTTAGAAGTGGGTGTTATAAAAAAAATACAAGGATTATTTTCTGGGTACCTCTCATCCATAAAATACTGACTAAAAGACATAGTCATAGAAATCAAAATATTCTTTTATTTTTATTAAAAATTCCCCCCAAAAAATTATTATTTTATTGAATCAAATAAAAACCAAATATTATCTTCAAAAATCCTCCACCCATATTCCCATTCAAAAACAGAAACAACAACAAAAAATCCAATCAAATTTTTCCCTTTCAAACCGATTTCTCTCGAACAAAAAGCACAATTTAATTAAACCTTTTTTTTTCCTCTTAAAGCAATCTTTTTCATGCCCCACAGATATCCACTCAAACAGAAAAAAAATAATATTCATACTGTACATAATGAAAATTGTCTGAAACCACATCTGAATTTAAATTATCAATCGATATACCACCACCAGTCAGCCATTCACTCACTGGAACACTTTTTACCGATATCACAAAATATAAATTACACCGACCATACAAATATATACGTATACATACCTATATATACATACAGGGTGTCCCAAAAGTCAAAGAAATCGCTTGGAAGGGTGATAGATCAGCTCATGCCAGGCCCAAATATCAAAATATCGTCTGGTAAAATATCGTTGGTTTTCATGACATTGGTACCGTAAAACCGTCTAGACTCGGACACTTTTTTACATTTTTTGGTTAATTTTATGTTTATACGTGTTTCCTTCATAGATATCACCAATAAAAGTATTACCGTTAGAAAAAGTGTATATTATTTGTTATATCCCTAATCTATTTGTTTGATTATAAATAAAAATAAAAAAAAAAACATAATTACTAAGTATCCGGGTCTACACCCTAAATCGGTCTTGACCCGAACACTTACTTAAATAATGTAATAGCATGAAAACTGACCTCTCCCGCTGGGGTTGGGACAGTGTTTTATATCGTCTGATGTCTTTAAACCTGTCAAAGACTTCAAAATATTTTGTGGGAAGGGAGAGGGGTCAATGCATAGTATGCCTCTCGATGAAGTAAATATGCGATATGACACCAGAAGGAGGCATAAACCACGTAATTCTGGGGGGAATATTAACATATGGATAGTGGGAGCTACAACTAGTGTGAATCGCGACCATAATGTAATAAACTGGTGTGTCCGAGTCTAAACGAATATATGTATATAGCATGTATTTTTTTATATATACATAGAATATAACTTCAAACGTCATTAAATGATGCGCGATAAAATTCTGAACATATACATATCAAAACTAAAACAATATGATAATTATGTCAGAACTTACACGTTTAAGTTAGACACACATTTTATTTCTTTGAAAAACTGGAGGATAGTAATCCTGTAAAATGAGATAGTAAAAGTTGAAATCCGTAGTTTTTATTGGTATAGCTGTTTAGAGGATGTTTTTCTCTCTCTAATGACGTCAAGAACAAATGTTTATTGTTACAGGTTAATGTAGAAATTATTTACTTTGAAGATTGGTGTAAAGTGTCCGGGTCTAGACCCCCTGTCCGGGTCTAGACGGTTTTATGGTACTTTTATGGATTTCGGGAAAATCGACAATTTTGATCAAATTTTCGAGTACCACAGCTGTAAGAGTTGATTGTTTGAAATTCTAGTTTTTGTTGCGCAACCCTAAAGAGTCCTTTAGTAGATCACAATCCAAAGTAAGGGCAATAGACCTATAATCTTGGAAAAAATAAATCTTTTTGCCGATTCTTACATAATTTTTTTTTATTTGCTAAGTTTGAGTCTTTGTAGTGTAAAAGAAATGTTCCTTCCTACCCGGGAAAGTTATGTTAAAACGCTATGTTAAGGTATGTCAGTGTTCCGATCCACAAATTTACCTGAAAGTGATATTGTGACCCTTCTTTTCGTAATTGAATGTGTGTTTCCGATCGCATAACTATGGGGATTGTGCATGTTAATGAGTCCATCCTTTTTGAAGGTGCCTTCAGTCGTCCATAAAATTTTATCTAGGAATTCTGGGTTTTCTCTATATTTTTGTAACGTATTTCGGCAAAATTGGACATGATTAGCGTACTCGCAAGAAAGCATCATTTGGACGCCAATGTGAATCGACTGTCTTCGGCCATCAACTGTTTTCATTTTACGCAGGCGCAAAAGTGTCTGCAAGTAATTGAAATAATTTGGAACTAATTATTGAAATAATTTCACAATGACCTTTTTTTCAATAAAATAGCAATACCTTTTTTTCTAAAGTAAAGTGAAGCAAATGTTAGACCATTTTAAAAACTACAATAATTGAGCAATCATTCAACATAACTTGCCCAAAAAAGGTTTCTTTTTTCCAAGATTATAGTCTATTACCCTTACTTTAAATTGGGATCTACTAAAGGACTCTTCAGGCTTGCCTAATGAAAATTATAATCTAAAAAATCAAGTCTTGCAGCTGTGGTACTCGAAAATCTAGTAAAAATTGCCAATTTTCCCGATATCCATAAAAGTGCCAATATTTTGAAAAGCGACGATATCTTACCGGACGATATTTTGATATTCTGGTTAGGCAGAGCCGGTCTATCATCCTTCCAAGGGCTATCGTTGACTTTTGGGACGCCCTGTATAGTTTGACAGAGAAAGAACCCAAAAAATATTATATTACTTACTCCTCCAGCATTATAGAATAGATATGATGGTCTTTCACAATATCTCCGGCCTGCTACCACCATTGAAAAAAAGGCAAATGGGGGAGGCACAAAATTCAATATTATCTTTCACCTCATGCCGTTAAGATAAAACAAAAAAAAAAGAAAAACAAAAGAACATGACATTTATATAAGCACTGAACTAAAATAAGAATTTATTGCATACTTTCTTGCAATATCACAACGCCGAATATAAGACAAAGAAAAACTGTATGAAAAAATAAATAATAAAACATGAAATATATGTATTAAGATATATAATATATAATTATAGTTGAAACTACCTGTACCCGCGTTGTCATTTGCGCATAACATCAATGAGAAGTATATAAGTATAGTAATTATAAAACATTTGCATAGAACAATAGTTTTGCGTGATTTGTGCACATGTTCAAAGTGGTTTCTTACTACTTTTGGTACAGAACCGCTGTTACCTTATTATTTCTGGTACAGAACTGCTATAACTTTACTACTTTTGGTCCAGAATCGGTGTAACCTTACTACTTTTGGTTCAGAATCGCAGTAACCTTATTACTTTCAGTACAGAATCGCTGTAATCTTACTACTTTTGGTTCAGAATCGCTATAACCCTATTACTTTTGGTACAGAACCGCTGTAACCTTACTAATTTTGGTACAAAACCGCTGTTACCTTACTACTTTTGGTATAGAATCGCTGTAACCTTACTACTTTTGGCACAGAATCACTGTAACCTTACTACTGTTGGTACAAAACCGCTGTAACTTACTTTTGGTATCGAAATTTTGACTAAAGGTAGGTCCCAAGCAATATTTTAATTATCTTTAGCCTTAAAAAAGATCTTTCTATAGATATAATGGTAATACTTTAATTGACAAAGTTAATATAGTTTTCAGAATGTGTAGCACAGTTCAAATATTATATAATATACAGTTCAAATATTATATAATAAATAGCTCTTTGAAAAATTGTGATTCTCTGAAACGCAAAACTTCACGACAAATTTTGATTTCATTAAATAAATCAATATTGTTTTTCAACGGTCTCATTTAAGGCCTAGTGTGGTATACCATTTGTACCGTCCTTGGACCAATCCTGCTGAATCAGGCTAAACAGAACTAATTAAAAAGTATAAGTGTGCTTAAAACCATACGACCGAAGTAAAAACGTCACGGTCATAAATGAACGTGGGAAGTCAATACGAAAAATATGAAAAACAAATATAAAATAAAAAAATTATTTTTTAAACGTGTACTATAAGTTTAAATAATATAAAGTATGATTAGGTATAGAAACATAGTTTCCAAACACAGAGCGAAATAATTCAAAATATACAAACAACTAATAAAAATAATAGTTATTTTCGATACATATGCGTAAAGAGAGGTACTCTAGTAGGCTTAAATTGGGGCACGAGTCTAAGGGACTGACGTATACACAACGAGATCGAGTGCGCGCGAGATCGGGGTAAGCGCACGAGATTTCGTTGTGTATGCGTCAATCCCTTTAGCGAGTGCCCAGTTTAAGCCTATTGGATACCTCACTTTACGCATATGTATCGAACATAATTTCTTATAACGACGGCTTCTAAAGTTTAATAGAGAGAAAAAAATTAATTATTTTTAAGCAATTTTAGAAAATAGTAGGGTTAGTTTTATTTGATAATGTTATATATAAAAAAATTTTTTTATTAATTTGTTGGTCGTTTCCATGTAAATTTGAATATGATTATCATTGACAAATGAATATTATTATTTTCACGCATGTTTTAGCTATTTTCACGCACAGTTGTACTTTCGCGCACTGTTACTGTCGTTTGTTTTACAATGATATGAAAACTGCTTTTTACGCCCACTACACAACTTTCGAATATTGAACTTTAGAAGCGGGTGTTATAAAAAATATATTTTTATATTTATATATATTTAATTAAAAATTAAATAAAACCGCACATATTAGGAATTAATAAATGCCTTAAATTGTAGAACATTTCAAATCAAAATATTATTAAATAATATTTTTGCAATATTGACTACTAACAGACACTCCCATCATTTTCTTGGAAATTCACAATTAATACTTTTCTCAAAATTTAATTAATTTTACATATAGAAATTGAGAGAGCTATTTCGAACTATTCATATTCTATCATTTGGAATCAATTAATATGATTTCTCGAAACAATATCACGGGGTGGAAATCCTGTCAAGAACACATTCTATATTCGATTAAATAATGTTAGAAAAGTAGTTAGCTCGAATATTGGAAAACATATTTAAAATTTTAATTAAATTATCAATATAGACATAGAACACCTTCTAATTGTACCTTCTGTAAGGTTTCATGCATGTTCCATGCTCTCAAATCAATACCAAAAATTTACTGTTCAAATTATACGTAAGTTCAGATTATCGCGAATCTACTGTATTTTAACTTTCGAGAAAAAACAGTCTTGTATTGTGATACTGGGAATTTTCGACTAACTTTCTAATATTTCAAAATTTTCAATAAACAATAATAGAAATTCGCAACATTTGGTTTGTCAGTCTGAAAAACGCTATTCACAATTTTTACTTCCGATCACTGATTTGAGCGTTACTTTATGGTATTCCATATTTTGTAAATAGTAAAACAAATATTTTACTTCGCATTTTTTTAATCGTGACAATTGCTTCGAGTGTAATTGTGCATTTTCAAAGAAAAATTGTTTGTTTTAGTTGAAAATAAGCAACTGAGAGCGATAGTAGCCACGGCGTTACCGTGAAATTTCGTGTCCGCACGATTACTCTCGAACGAAATATCCAGTCTTTAGAAAATTTGATGAAAACATTGGAATCCCCAAATTCTTTAATGAGTTCTTCAGTCAGACACTTCCAGTGCCCGGAACCTCAAATAAAGGAGTATTTTGTCAAAATTTACCAAAAACTAAAAAAATTTTTCGAATTTCTTTTACATCATTGTAAAGACCGAGAAAATCACATGTTTTTGAAACGTTATCCTATGTAAGCGGATTTTCGAGAAAAAATAACTTCTATAAAGTAAATTCTTTGTGTAGACTGTTTATATATCAGCGCATGCATACAATATTTACGTTAGGGTTCCGAAGACAAATCTCTAAACTCTCATACTTTCATGAAAGAATATATAAATTGGAAAGTTGTAAGTGGAATTGAAAATTTTTTTGCTTATGTAATATTGAGCTTCAAAATGAAATTGCTATTTTGCTTCCGAGACTACTAAAGTAGCGGAAGCATTGTGATCACTTTTGGAAAATAAAAATTGTTTTCTCTCCAAAATAAAATTTTTTACGCAGATTTTATTACGTTTTAGAGCTTCCTGACCAATTTTGGTTTGGTGTCTGTCTATCCGTCTGTGTGCGCCAGTTTGCACCAAGTGGCATAACTTCTGAAATAGGTATTCGATTGTTTTTAATGAAATTTTCAGAAATTATGCAGTTTGGTTCCTAGATAGTCCCCCATGAATTTAATAAAAATCGGAGTAACGGTAGCAACGCCGCTACCATGTCATTCCAAAATTGCACCAAGTGGCATAACTTCTGAACTATTGAATTCTATTTTATGAAATTTTCATAAATTATGCAGTTCGGTTCCTAGATGATCTCCTATGTATTTAATCGAAATCGGAGTAACAATAGCCTACGCCGCTACTATGAAATCCCATTAAATGTCAACATCTTATTTACTGCTAGTCCCATTTTGCTCAAATTTTTAGGTTATTTTACGCGTTAGTTTCTAAAATATTTTTGCTATTATTTTTTAATTTAGCCTTTAAGTATTTTGAGCTACAACAAATTTTTATGAACTTTAAGACGAAAATATAATTTCACGGTACATATATTTTTTAGAATACTGTTTTAAAGTCTTTTACGAGTACGAGGAAGCTGTGTGCCACAACCCATTGGCATTTTTGTTTTCGTCTTTTTTTTCTGAATTAATTATCGTTTAAATTACTTTGTTGGTGGTTTCTATAGAAATAATTATGAAATATTTATTAATTGAAAAATTAAGAGGCGGCTTTGCGTGTTTTGATTAAATTTTGCGTGTTTTGTTGTCAATTTGCGTGTGGAAAGTTACTTTCCACACGCAAAAAAGTGTGCGGGAAGAGTACAGTGGGCAAACAGCGATTTTGCGAACAGAAATGTGTGCGCCAAGTTAGTACTTCTCCCGCATGAGTAATAAAAAATAATGATATTCATTTGTCAATGACAATCATAGTCAAATTGAATATGGAATAATAACAATAAAACCGATCTACAAATTAATAAAAAAAAATTTTTTTCATATTACCTTATTATAAAATAAAATTAACCCTATACTATTTTCTAAAATTGCTTAAAAATAATTTTTTTTTCTCTCTATTAAACTTTAGAAGCCGATGTTATAAAAAATTTAGTTCGATAGGTATGCGTAAAGTGAGGTATCCAGTATGCTGAAATTGGGGTACTTGCTAAGGGGACTGACGCATACACAACGAGATGTCGTGCACTTACACCCACGAGCCGTCAGGCGAGTGAGAGTATACAGCGCACTCGATCTAGTTTATTGTTTTTATGAAAGGGCTAGGAATTAGAAGTCGAAAATTTAGAATAATATTTAAGGATGTTTTAGAATTTAATATTTTCAAAAAATATTTAAGGATGACTTCGATAGTTACTGTACACAAAATGATTTACTTTTAAGTGGTGATTAAATCTCTTATATGAATGATTGTTATTTTTATATCTTCAACAAGGACATTTTTTCAAGATAACAAAACTGAAAACTTTCCACACGCAAATTGACAATAAAACACGCAAAATTTAATCAAAACACGCAAAGCCGCCTCTTAATTTTTCATTTAATAAATATTTCATAATTATTTCTATAGAAACCACCAACAAAGTAATTTAAACGATAATTAATTCAGAAAAAAAAGACGAACACTTAAAAATATTATTTTAAAAAGTAATAAAAATGTCAAAAAGAGTTATAATAGTAGAAAAAAGTATGTGAAATTCGTAATAAAAAATAGTATGTGCAACTCGTGCGGGATTGTGGATTGCCCCACTCAAGCGAACTTCGCTTTCATGGGCAATCAACAATTTTCCGCACTTATTGCACACTATACTTAGATACTTTTTGGGCTTTTAGAAAATTTCCGAATAGAAAATTCACCTATTACAGCCAATTCAAAACATTTTCGAAATTTTTTTACACCATGATAATGACCATGTAAATCACATTACGATACGTTTGAACCATTATCCTAAGTATGCGGGTTTTCGAGAAAAATAATTTTTATCACTAGAAATTCGCCATGTTATACAAGATACTGTGACAGGAGTATTTTATGAAACTAAATATAGGTACCTATACCTATACTTTTATTTACATACAAACATGAATTTTCATATGTGCTAGATTTACTCATACATCATAAATTAGTAGATAATGTAATTAGCCTGGCGGCAATAAACAAATGAACGTAATACAATACAAATAATGTCGGTGGGTACACATAGATGGCATCATGGGTAACAGACGTAGAAAACTGCGAATATAGTCAACACTATGTACATACAATGAATGTTACGCTTGCTAACGTATTGATATTAACCCTATCATTATTATTATATTAATATAAACCGTAATTGGTATTGCTTGTTATCAACAGCCAGTTAAAACTCAGTTAGAAATCAATTAAACTTCAGTGAACTTGAGTAAGCTAACTAAACTAACTAAGCTAATCTTACAATACGGTTTGTTTTCATAAGTAATAGTACCTAGAACAAGCGAACGATAGTGTTAATAGACTAAATATACATTTTCATTGTGTAAAGTAGATATTATATATGTATATGGATGTCGGTGATGTTAATACAAAAGCATACAAAAGGTGGCGTTTTATCGTTCACACTTTAGTTAATATTTCAAATCAGAAATAATATAGGTACATTAAGGAGAGGGTAAGGTACAATAAATTGTACAATAAAAGGCATGTTTTTGTTATTTTTTTGTAACGAGACAGTTAAAATCTCTTTATTAAAACCAGCGGCACATTAAAGTATGACATTCGAAGAATATTGTGTAAAATTTTCACGCAGAAATATTAAAAAATACAGTAATGGCAGCAATTATTCGGACGTGTCTCGGAAAAAAGTAGAATTGCGGTACCCAGCATAACTTGGTGCTGGATCATCCGAAATAAAAAAAATGAAAGTTCACTCGTTAGATAATAGTTTTCCTCAGGTGACGCTGGGAGGGTTTTTCGAAATTTCAATTTTTCACTTTTTTGGAACACTTAGAAAGAAAAAACACGATTTTTTGCGTGTCAGCTAATTTGTTATTGTAAATTAAAAATTATTAACAAATTTGAAAAAAAACTCTCCAGCGTTACCTCGTAAATTATGTACGGAAATAGTGTTCAAAATTTCAAAAGGATCGGTGCTGTAGTTTTGAAGTTATGAGGGGCACCGACTTTGAAAACGTGAGCTGTGGGGAAAACGCAAAACGCTTTAAAGTTTTGAACACTTAAAAATTCTTGTATAAAGCTGATATAGAATACTTACTGCTAAAATAATTTTGTACGCTACACTGAAAAAATATACAGTACAGGTATAAACACGTTTGTACTTGCAATGAAATTTCTATAATATAACTGAGAGAGAGATATATATATAGAGAGTGAAACATTTGTCAGGTAACAACAAAAAGGCTTATAACTTCGTCAATTTTGCTCCAATCAACTTGAAATTTTAAGAAATATTCTTGAGATATTATGCATTCAGTTAAAAAAATAAAAAAAAGAAAAAAAAAAATATTTTAAAACCTTACCCTGTCCTTAACGGGAGATTCGCTAAATAAAAAGAAATCGATTTCTTTCCTTCAGAATTATGTTCCTTAAGGTGTTAGAAATATTGTTCTAAAATTTCATTTTAAAAAAATGAAAACTCCGAAAATTATAGGCATTTTAGTGCACTCATTTTACTATAATTCAATTTAAAAAAAAAAATTAAATACTTTTTTCTCGAAAGTACGTTTTTTGACATGGTTCCCCATATATCTCAAAAAGTAAGTAAGATATCGACATAAATCAAAGTACATATTATTCCTTGATACCGTCGTTTTGGCAGGAACTTAAGACCTTTTGATTCCGTAATATATTTTCAAAATAACGGAAAATTTATAGTCGAGAAAAAGCGGTGATTTTTGAAAATTTATTTTCAAAATGCAATTTCTCGCTAGTTTTTTACTTTTTTTCTTAGATCCTAGTTAGTGCCATAACTGTATATGTATATTTTCAGGAAATTCTTGATTTTTTTTATTTTGGTTCACTGGGGATTTTAGGACACGAGGAACCGTCAAGGTGGAAAAATCTCGCAGTGTCGACTTTAAGGAATATATTTAGCTCATTATTGAATTTAAAAAAAAAATTGTAATTTCAAGACATGTAGAAACAATGTTATTAGATTTAGTTTTTAATAGAATATTTGTATAAAAAAAAAAAAAATAAAAAAAAAGCTAGATTTTTAATGTTTTTTTGCCGAAGCTTTCCTTAAGTGGAAAGACATTGGAAGCTAAAAAATGTCACGTTTTAACGTAAACCAAGAATTTTTTTTTAAACTGATACATGAAAGAGTTTTGTAAGCAAACAATCCTTTTCCAAGCACTATTTACTAGATAAACTTTTACAATAATCCTCAAGTTGGCACCTAAACATATCGAATTAACGATTACGACAAAACTTTACTAATAATATTAAACTACGAAATACTTTTTTGAAATTACACTAAATTAAATTACAAACAATGAGTGTAAAAATATCAGTAGGGTAGATGTACCAAAAGTCGACCAATTAAGCTTTTTTTTATCACTAGAGCTTTATATAGTTTCAAATAAATTTATATTTGAAACTGAATGAACTTTATCTAACAAAATTTATTGTCTAGCAATTTGACAAGAACTGTTTCCCTAATTGATAATTCTTCGAATTAAACTGCTTTTAAGTAACAAAGGACCCCGCACAAATCTTATGGAAATTTGGTCCCCGTTAATTTCTTCGAAACTTTGGGAAATAATAGTTCTTGACCTGTAGAACAAAAGTCTCCATAAGCGTACAACTTAATAATGGACAGATTTTGAGATATATGTAGTTAAATATAAGTATACTGTCAATTGAATATCTATCACTTATCAAATGGTGTCGGCAAAAAACTTGCAGAAAAGTAGAATCGATTGCCGACACCATCCGATTGGTGATAGATATTCAATTGACAGTATACGTATATTTAACTACATATATCTCAAAATCTATCCATTGTTGAGCTTTGCGCCTATGGAGACTTTTGTTCTACAGGTCACGAACTATTATTTCCCAAAGTTTCGAAGAAATTAACCGGGACCAAATTTCCATAAGATTTTTGCGGGGTCCTTTGAGTCGCAAAATGTACAAATTTATTCAAAAAAAAAAAAAATGAAATTCCAGTCTAATACCGTAAAATATAGTAGCGACTAAAATAATTTAGTAATAGTTCGTATTATTATTTAACACCGTTATTATAGTTTTAAAATCGCTTAAACTTAATAATAGTTTTTTTGAATACGTATGCATAAAGTGAGGTATTCGAGTAGGCTTAAATTGAGGCACGAGTCTAAGGAACTGACGCATACACAACGAGATCGAGTTCGCTGTGTACTCCCACGAGCCGTCAAGAGAGTGGGGGTAAGCGCACGAAATCTCGTTGTGTATGCGTCAGTCCTTTTAGCGAGTTCCTCAATTTGGCCTACTGGATACCGCACTATACCGTTTAATAGATTAATCAACCACTAACTTCTTTTAATCATGAAATCTTTACTCCTTACTAATATTATAAATGCGAAAGTGAGTTTGTTTGTTTATTTGTTTGTTTGTTTGTTTGACTGGCTTTCACGCCTCAACATTTTAACCAATCAACTTGAAACTTTGCACAGACGTTGCTTGCGGGCCAGAGACGGTTATAGGCTACTTTTTATTTCGGGAAAATATTTCATTCCCGAGGGAAAATGCATTAAATTACAACAGCTGACTATTAAAAAGCGGATAAGTGATTTCAAAATTTGTATATTGCTAACAGAAGGGATGAGAAAGGACACAAACTACTTTATACCCCGGGAAATTTCCCGTGGGAAATTTCATTCCTGTGGAAAAATATATTTTAAATGAAACAAAAATGATGATAGACAAATATGACGATATACAGCGATAAACATAGGTTATTTTTTATCCCGATAAAATATCTCAGTCCCGAGGGAAAATGTATTTAAAACGAAACAATGAAATAACAACTGACTATGAAACAACTACTGACAAAAAGCATGTTTGATTTCAAACTTTGCATATTGTTTAGAGGATGAGAAAGGACACAGACTACTTTCTATACCGGGAAAATATCTAACTCCCGTGGAAAGTCTTATTCCCGTGGGAAAATATATATTTAAAACAGTATAAAAAAGAATCATTGATTTCATTTGAACTTGGCATGTTGTTAAAGGAATGTTATAGTCTGTTTTTTACCCGGGGAAAATATTGTATTTCTGTGGGAAAATTCCAAAGAAAAAAGTAACAGTACCTACTCGACGCGCAATAGCGATGTGATGATTTTTTATATGTTTTAACTAGATGCCATAATTTTAAATTCCACGCGGGCGAAACCGCAGGTAACAGCTAGTAGGTTTATAATACTGAACCAAAATTTAGTTCACAGCTGTTTTTATTCGTGGAATTGTTCGTTGATTCAGTTGTTCTTTATAATATTGAGCCTAAAAAGTATTCTTTAGCAATAGAGGATAAATTTCTTATTATTTAAAGAAACTGTATACACGGTGAACATTTAGCACAGTACAGACTTAGGTATGTCTACCCTAAAAGTCGTTTTCAAACAAAATTTTTGAAAAATTCCGTGTCACGTTTAATTAAAAAGCACAAACGAAAAAGTTTAACATAATTTGTAATTTAAAAATCAGTCTAATTTATTTTTATACGTATAGATGTCGCTGTAAAACAAAGTAGATTAAATTAAAACAGAAACAAAAAAAAGGAAAAATCTAATTACAAAAACGTTTTAGAATCACTGAACTGAATGAACAAGTCAGGTGATAAAATCAACACAAATAAACTTCCATGTAGTAGCTCTAGCTCACACGTATAGGTGCACGTATGTGTAGCTCGGTGTATTACCCATACATATAGTTCAGCTCCCTATAATAATAGTTCAGTACATTCGGGTTCTATTCCAATATAACCAAGCGTATAACAAAAATAAATGATATATTAACTGAAATAAGCAACCCATGTGATGTGAACCATTGTTCATCATTGTATCACGGTTTTGTTGCAATTAGTGATGAGATTGAAGCGAGTATTTGTCGAATATTTTCACTTTTTGTTGACCAGAAGTTTAGAATAAACCAAACAGAAATGATTAATTCGATATTAATTTTTACAAAGCGATATAGCTTTTTAATTTAGTGTGATTTTATTTTTCTTTTATAAAGTACACATAACTATTATTAAAGAAATTATAACTTTGTAAGTTTCTTACTGACTGTATACCTGCAGTAAACAAACTTTATTAACTGAATTTATTTATAAAATTTTAAATATAAAAAAAAATTAAATCATTATTAAATAATATTAATTTATGATAGTAAATAATAGACTTTCTTCGAATTTAGTAGGACTAAATCTTTGGATTCACGATTAAAAAATTATTGGACCGGGGAACAATATAATGTCACTAATCTACTTAATAAATTTCTAACACTGACTGACTGACTGACAACGCACAGCCCAAACCGTTAGGTTTAGAAGGATGAAATTTTGCATAGGAGTTCCATATATAATGTAGGTGAGTACTAAGAAAGGATTTTTGAAAATTCATTCCCAAAGTGGGTTAAATAGGGAATACAAATTTTTATAGAAATTCGTTATTTTTGAAGTTAGAAAAATATGTTACTATGACTATTAAAATAAATAATATCTTTTTTAATGAATCTTTAACTTTGACTGACAGACAATGCACAACCTAAACTATTGGGTTTAGAAGGACAAAATTAAGCACAGGAGTTATGAAAATTGGCGTTTAGACTTCTATTTATAAATAAAAGTCAGTTGTTTCTGGAAAATTCCCTAAGGAGTTAAAACAGAAAATGAAAGTTCATATGGAAAGTTCGTTATTTTTGAAGTTAGAAACGTGGATATTGATTTAGGCTTTTGAAAAACATTAAAAGTGAGCAGAAAGTGGGTACCTAATAAAAAGATGTTATCGATGGAAAATCCCATCGGGCATACGGCTAATCCTCAATAATTTACAAACGGGTATGGAAATGAAAAATTACAAAAGAATTCAAATCAAATAAAAAATATTTGAGGGATGCGTTTACACCTGTAATAAGTGCATATGTACATGCATAATTTAACATTTATTGGTCGAAAGATGTAAAAATTATGGGAGCTATGACGAATGAACGAACAAATTTGATAATATTACAGTAGACTCTCGATAATTCAAACCTGCGATAATTCGAAACTCTCTATAGTTCAAAGGTATCACGAGTTCCCTACAAAATCTCTTTATATTTCAAACTAAAACAATACATTTTATTCACTTGGTAATTCGAACGAAAAAAATCATTGCTATGTAACAAAACGACGCGTTAATTTGAACTCATCGGCGTCAAACACTCGACAATTCAAAGTTGCAGAGAGAAAAAGACAGAAAGATTGTAAGTACATTTTGAAACAAGTTCAAGTTCATTCATCACAAATGCTTAAAAAATCAAAATTGTTACCTGTGATAATTCGAACCTTTCTATAATTCGTAATATTTTAAGAGTTTCGAATCAACGGGAGTCGACTGTATATAGTTTCGAAAGTTTTCCAGAAACGCTTAAAAATTACTATAGTCGAGACCCAATGTACTTACCAGGCCATTCTTCTTTTGTAGCTTTAATTTGTTTACAATCGTTTTTAATATTTTATATATATATATATATATATATATATATATATATATATATATATATATATATATATATTTATATATATATAAATATATATATATATATATATATATATATATATATATATATATATATATATATATAATATACAGTATAGTGGTATAGTAATATTAAAAACAAATAAAAATCATAAAAGAAGAATGGGAAGGGTCAGTACATTTAGTCTCGACTATAAAATTACGCTGGTCATTTCTCGATACGATATATGGTTTTCGCAATAAATTCATACTCCAGTCCCATCTCAAATAGTTCATTCCATCTGCATCTAGATATACATATATTTATCTAGCAGCAATGAACAGACAAATAAATGGAGAAAGTAGAAAGTAGAGACTAGACGGTGAAAGAGAATATAATTCTACCACGTAGGTACCGTAACCCGGGACTACTTTACATCTAGGGGGGCAATTTTTTAGCACATGTTAAAAAAAAATTAAACTCCATCCAGCGAAAAGACTCATTTTTAAATAGATTTGGTATTTTCTGCTAACACCAATTATGACAACTCTGGTGAGAATGAATATTCCATCTGTCATTTTTTAATGTGTTTGCAAAATTGATCTTGACATCTTCATATTTTTTTGAATTATAATTCAGAAAAGTGTTTTTTACTCTTAAATTTATGTAGAGAAATTTGTTATCTTCCAGATTGTGACATCCAAGTAGTAATTATCTTGATTTTATCAGCATACCATCCATTATGATTTTGAGGTTACAGAAGGAAAAGGAGGTGGCTTTGCACCAGCTTAAAATGGGTTTTGTAACAGACATTATTATATTCTTGTTGTATGTTAGTAAAGTTAGTAATCCTACATTTTTCTTAGCTTCAATTTCTTCCGTCTTTCATTCATGAAGCTTAAATTTAATGAGTTTGAATTAATTTTCCTGATTTAGATAAAAATAAATAAGGTACTGTCAGTTTCCACAAGCCTTAAGGGGAGGTTTACTCGAGAGTCCTTAAAAATTATATATTTTTCTAGAATTTTTTTCTCAAGAACGGAAGTAATTATCAATTTCAAATGTTGCATACATATTTATTAAGTATTAAACTATACAAAAAAAAATTGTCCATTTTATAGATACTGCAGTGTGACGATCCGAAAATCCAATGCCTTGTTGGCGGACATCCTAGCGCCGGTAATAAACCACCGAAATCCAAAACCAAAAAAGATTTATAAGATATATGAAGAGTATCGGCACCTCTACCTATAATATCAATAAATTACTGAAAGAAAAAAAAATGGCGGATGTGTGAACTTTTGATTACGATTTTTGTCTTATTTTTCGCTCTTTAAAGTAAACTTAAAAATAAAAAAAATATTGAAAGTGTATCGAACTTAGGTAGAGGTGCCGAAGAATTGAATTATCTTTAAAATAAAAAAATTAAAAAACAGGATCCATCGAATAGTTTTTTTGAGTTATCGTGTCCGCCAGTTCCAGAAATGTACTTCCGAGATATTATAAAATATATATAAAGAAACGTATTTTCAAAATTTTATATTTAATACTCATTATTGCATGAACTACGTTTTTTGAATTTTTTTTTTTATAGAAAGCTGGATTCGGTTAATGTGCAAGAATCTTGTTTTTAAATTATTTTCAGTAAAATCTCTTTGGGAACATATTCTACACATAATTTGCTATCAATTTCGCCAAAAAAAAAAAAAAAAATCGATTTTTTTATCAAATCTCAAGTAAACCTTCCCTTAAATTACTTTCAGCAAAATCACTTTGAGAACATATTCTACACATAATTAGCTACCAATTTCTGCAAAAAAAATCGATTTTTTTTAACGACTCTCAAGTAAACCTCCCCTTAAGAAATATTATAATGTTTCTGAATAAATTTTCTTTGACTGTTTTTACAAAAAACTCCTAAAAATGGTATAAAGTAATCCCATTTGATGGTATATAGACAAAATATTTATCCATTTCAGTCAAATATACCTCGCCACAAACAAATTTGTTTAACTAATGAGAACGCATTTTAGGTATATATTATACCGGGGCAAAGTTTTTGGTTTACTTGTTCTATTCTGTACACCACGGAGCTATATAGTATATGTACCCACAGACGTATTGAACAGACATGACATACACAAGCGAGCTGGATGTAAAACGAGCAAATAGAATGAGAAAGAGTTCGAATGAGGATAGGTTACGTACCTATACCAACGTCTATTTCATTCTAATTTAATACCATTTATTTAATATGGTTGTTTGAAACTACTGGTCTGGTTCAATATATTCTCAAATCTTGTAGAATATCAAAATTATAGAGAAAACGCATTTTTACTAGGTATATTTTATTGACATTTTGTTCAGAATGTATCGAGCAATGTAAAAAATGAATGTAAAATGGAAATTCCCCATTCCTAGGGTCCTGAGCACCGCAGAAATGACGAATACATTCAGCTGGATAAATCTTGACTATAATTTTGTTTAAATAGTATTGAAATCCTGCACAAAAGGTGCGTTGCATTTAAATTATTAAGAACTAGCTGTTACCCGCGGCTTCGCTCGCGTGGCTTTTGAAATTAAGACGTCTAGTTAGATCGTATAAAGCAGTCATGTCAAAGATACGGCCCGCGGGCCGCATCCGGCCCTCGGACCATATCAATATGGCCCGCGATCACATTATATCACAGAAAGAAGAATCTTGTTTTTAGAGATTTTAGACAGCACTCGATGCGTGTACGGAAGTTCAAAAATGTGCGCGCTTTAATTGTAAGTAACTTCAAGAGTAGCGCGTGCCTAGACGAGCGAGAGTGTTAGTTATGCTTTTATCTATGTCGCGCGCGCGAAAGCGGCTTCTGTTTCGTCTGTGCACGTAGCGCACACTGCGCTCCTCCCCACCGGTTGTAGTCTTTTTGCAGTAAGTTTCAATTTTTTATTTTAACCTGGCCCGCCTACACATTCTAAATCTAATATATGGCCCTCTGCAAAATTGAGTTTGACACCCCTGGTATAAAGTGTACTTTCATCGCGTCGCTCTTGTGTGTCGAGTACTGCTAATTTTTCTTTGGACTTTTCCCACAGAAGTACAATATCTTTCCCGGGTAAAAAATAGACTATAACATTCTTTTAACAACATGCCAAGTTCAAATGAAATCAGTGATTCTTTTTTATACCATTTTAAATATATTTTCCCACGGGAATATGACTTCCGACAGGATTTAGATTTTTTCCCGGGGTAAAAAGTAGACTGTGTCCTTTTTCGTCCTCTCTATAAACAATATGCAAAGCCTGAAATCAATTATCCTTTTTTTAATAGTCAGTTGTCATTTCATTGTTTCCTTTTAGATACATTTTCCCTCGGGAATGAGATATTTTATCGGTGCAAAAAAATAACTTAGTTTATCGCTGTATATCGTCATCTTTGTCTATCATCATTTTTTTTTTTTCATTTGAAATATATTTTTTCACAGGAATGAAATTTCCCACGGGAAATTTCCTGGGGTATAAAGTAGTTTGTATCCTTTCTCACCCCTTCTGTTAGCAATATACAAAGTTTGAAATCATTTATCCGGTTTTTAATAGTCAGCTGTTGTAATTTTATGCATTTTCCCACGAGAATGAAATATTTCGATAAAAAGTAGCCCATAGCCTCTGGCCCGCAAGCAACGTCTGTACAAAGTTTCAAGTTGATTGGTTAAGTTGTTGAGGCGTGAAAGCCAGTCAAACAAACAAACAAACAAACTCACTTTCGCATTCATAATATTAGTAAGGATTAGTAAGGATTCTGGGACTTACAAAAATAAAAACAGACGAAAATTAGGCCCGATTTACATTAACGCTCTGCTCTCGGTACGCTCCCGCTCCGATATAATCTTGTTGTGCTCACATCACAGTGCTGATATCATGCTGCTACCTATTCGTTCTCTATTCACATTATAATGCCGCTCTAGGTACGCTCCCAGCTCGATCTCAGTTCGATACAAATATCTTTTCATAACAACTGAATGCAAGCGAACCGGAGTGGAATCAAAAAAGTGTTTACGCTCCGATATCGCTCCGATAAAATATTACCTGAGTGATATTGATATTGGAGTGGCATTGGACCGGAAGCGAACCATGACTGATATCGGACGGATATCAGAGCGGTGATGTGAATACACTCAAAGTGCTCTTAAAATTATCACTACTACGATAATATCTCAGGGTTTGAAAATTTGATACCCTATTTAAGAATTTCAGAATATGTGAATAAATTTAATTTTGAACCTTTAAACCAAATTCCGTAACATTATTTCCTAAGAATTATGGATAAAAATTTGAAATATCCGAATCTATTATTTAAAAGTAGCTATTATTTAAACATGCTATTGAAATATGTGGCTACTTTAAAGTTGGGCGAGAGGAGCGAAGCATTACAAAGAACTAATTTTGTACAAATTTAAATGATGAATATCAAATTTAAATAAACGCGACGTGGTTAAACAGTCCGCAAGTGCCACCAAATAAGGTCCAAATTAAAATATTGAACAAATCTTGACAAAATTGTGTTTATATACTATTGAGATGCAAGTGAGGTTAAAATGGTCGTCCAAGAAATTTGGTGTCCCAAGAAGGACTCAAAACAAAAAGGTCTCTAAAACTATTGGTACCTACATAGAAGTATTACGGTGCGGAAATTAGCCATACTATTGAAGTATGAAGATGCCGGTTACTTAAGAGTTATTTGTTCGATTTTTCGCCATAAAAGCTTCACCTCCAAAAAGATTAAAATATTAAGCATAATGATATCACTTTACATATAATTATATCAACTCTGTCTTTTTGATTCTTTTGATATTCCAAAACCTCGAAACTTCCATATACCCACTGTGTGTGCCGCTTTGTTAACATGTATCGTAGGTATACCAGATGTCCCATTTGGATGTATACATACGATTTACATGTTAATTTTTAACACTGGATTCCCATAAGGAAAAAGTTATGTCACAAGAGTGCTTTGAACAAATTAATAATACTAATTTAATATTATAACTACTGTTACTATAGCTTTAACAATAATAATGCAGTAAAATAAAGAAATGAATGTCGCAATTTTCAAGCAATTCACATCTGCTGTAAATTCAAAAAGGAATTTTTTATTTTCTTGAAAATAAATATTAAAATAATAAAAATACCAAAAAAATATTCTGTTGAAGAAATAGTGCAGATAATTTGGGGGAAAAAATTTATTTTATAAAAGAAAATTACCAAAAATAGGAATATGTTTATCCAAAGCACTCTTGTAACACAACTTTTTCCTTATGGGAATCCAATGTTAAAAATTAACATGTAAATCGTATGTATACATCCGGCCGGGACACCCAGTATATAGAAGATACCTAGCCATATTATTTATTTATTTTGTAGATGTTTTTCAAATGTTCTTGAATGAATAATGAGCTGTAATTTAAATTTTAACATACTAATCTACCCACTACCCAAGTTTTCTCGTTGTTTAATGAATTTTATTTACTAAATTATTTTATTAATAATGTTAAACAATACACAGACACATAGTGTACATCCATATGTATATATATATATATATATATATATATATATATATATATATATATATATATATATATATATATATATATATATATATATATACGAAATAGGTACGTAGTTGTATACTGTTAACAAATTAGAATGAAAGTAATAATGTAAAGCTTTCAGTTAATAAACTGAAGCGTGATAGTTTCTTTAGAGTGATAGAATTTTTAACACAATAATTCAATTTTGATATTTATGTTTAATGAAGACTAAGTGGCAAAGAAAGTTCAACACCACAACAGTAAATAGATCAACAGCAGTGACTTTTTTAGCGGGTACGCCGGGTAGGCCCGGGCGTCACTCAAAAATTTTGAAAAAATGAAAAAAACGCAAGAAGAAAATGTCTAAGTCCCCAAAGTGGATTAATCCGCTCTGTCGACACTTTAGTTTAAAGACACTTTGCACTCGAACCATTTTTTAGTATGGGTACTCAGCTACTCGACAGTAGTTTTAAAACGCTGCAAACGCTATTGTATTAGGAGACCATAATATCCATAATACAATATATCTATTAGTTAATTTTAGTAGTATGTATCACAATGTATTGTAGCAAGACGTCGTGTCGTTGTGTTGTATCATGTTTTCCTAATATAATAATTTTCAAATAAATGAAGAAGGCTGAGAAACGGAGCGAAATGGAATCAAAAACGTGTTCACTATCATCGATATAATATTAAATATTAAAATATTTAATAATCCGATAAAATATTATCTCAGTGATATTGGTATTGGAGCGGTATTCAAGCGAGAGCGAACCATGACTGATATCGGACCGATATCAGAGCGATGATGTGAATAGTCATTATTTATTATGTAAGAATATTTTATCGAACCGGGAGCGGAGTGATATCGTACTGAGAGCGGAGCGTTAATGTAAATCGGGCCGTGTTGCAAATAATAAAAACCTACCTATTGTTTATGGCGCCGCTGCGGCGCCTAACGAGTGGAATTAATATTTATTGTGTCGCCGTGGCGGCGCCCATCGAGTGCAAAGAGTTAAATGTCAAACGTTTAAAAACAATTCTTTAAGCCTGAGTAGATTTCTTTTAGTCTGGAATCATTTCCGCCATTGACTGGGATACCATTAGGTCGTGTAATATGAAATGTCGTTTTGCGACCACTTGACTGATTATGTAATCCAGACAAATATCGACACTTTTGTAAGCATCAGAGAAATGTTTAAAAGCAATACTTTAACTCTGAATAGATTTTTTTGTAGCACGGAATTATTTTCGCCATTATCTGGAATAATATTAAGGCGTGTAATAAGAAATGTCGTTTTCCGACCACTTAGCCGACCATGTAATTTAGATAAATATCAAGACTTTTTTAAGCACTATAGAAATTTTTTAAAGCAATTGTTTTATTTGAAATATAATTCTTTTAGCCCGCAATTGTTTCCGTCATTGTCTGGAATATTATTGGCTCCTGTAATCAGTATGATTATTATGTCGTTTTCCGATCATTTAGTCGAGGAATAAACACTAGATCATAACATAGACAAATGAGACAAATGGCTAAGGTTCGATTTTTTGAAAGGTCTGGTGAACTAGGGTTGCCAACTGTGCCGATCTAATCGGGATGTCCCAATTTTAGGCCTATGTGTCCCGCGGCCCGACAACAGTAGTGGCGGGACGCTAATTGTCCCGATTTTCAACATCTACAATTTTTTTACAATTTTAGCCTCGCTATTGTTGTTTGTAAATTATCGCGCTTGCATGTCATGACGGCCAAGGAAGTACCTAAGTATATTTGCTGTACCTACTGATAAAGTGTACTCTGTCTACTGATTTATAACTTATACAGCTTACAGTGTTGCCAGATTAACTCATTAAAATCCCCCCAAAAAATGGGAGAAATTATTTGACGTACATGAAATGCGTATAAGCGGCGTTCGAGTAGCCTAAAAATAATCAATGCTAAAGACGGTCAACTTTATGAAAAATGTTTTTCTCCAAAAATAATACAGTTGATAAGCAAAAAAAATTAAAAATCTAAAAATTAAAAAACTTGATTTTTAATTTAATAAAATACAATAAAGAAATATTATTGTAATATTATCTTCAAGATATTGTTCTGTACAAAGGCTTGTTAAGATCATGGTTTAAATATGTAGCTGTTAGTAACAAATAATAAAAATAAAAAGAATATCTTTCCTACTGGCTGATTAAAAACGTTTTTTTTTTTTTTTTTTTTTTTAACAATCCCGATTTTACTTGTCCCGTCCCGATTTTTTTTCCCATTAAATCCCGAAATATTCATTTGTAGAGTTGGTAACCCTAGGTCAAACTGTCTATTTTGAATATTGCAATCAAAATTTGACATTTGTTTTAATTTTTCACATTATACACTAGCGGAAATAATTAAAGGATCAAAAAAAAAATTCCAAATTTTTAGCGATTTTTCGAATGGCTGTACCTTCGTGAAAAATGGTCGTATCGGAGTCGTAAGCAAAGCAATTTAAAGCTGGAAGTTTCTAGTTTCGAGATCTTGCGATAAAAAAATTTTCAATGCAACATTTGTGGCGCAATCCTAATAAATACACTGAAAAAAAAATTTTCGAAATTTTTTCGGTTTTTTTTTGTGTCCACGGACTTGGAAAAAATTTTTCCGACTTAACCACCATATGGACCGAATAACTTGTTCATTCAACTTTAATTTGCTTTTTTATAGACTTTTATACGACCACTTCTCGCTGAGATATCGGACTTTGAATGTAAAAGGATCATTTCGTCTCTGACCATCGATATCTCAGCAACCAATAATCACACAGAAAATTGAACGGATGTTTTAAAAACTCGAATAAATTCTCTACAAGGATTAGTCATTATTTTTTCAGAAAAAAATATTTTTACATACTTTACATGAATTTGAAAAATCAAGAAAAAAAAAGCTTTGGTGGCTCTTTGGAAAATCAAGCGCTGAATTAGAAACTTCAAGAAAACCACTAATGTTAAGTGTGCCTTTTACAGTTCAATATACCCACAAAAACCCCACCGAGTTTCAGTTTAATCCAACCAGCCGTTTTTGTGTTTCATTCGATTGAATTTTTGAAAAATTGTTTTTTTTTTTTTTTTTAACGATTTTAAACCTAAGTTTAAGGGAACTTAGGTTTAAAATTGTTAAAATAATTACATATGTATATCCCAAAAAAACCATATTATATTTTTGAAAAATTATTGGATCATTTTTTTGATCGTAAATTTTCATAATCTTCAACAAAATGAAAAAAAAAATTTTCTCAGCTTTTTTCACATTTTTATCAATAATGGCATTTAAATTTATAAAAAAAAAGAAAATTTCTAGAAAGATTTCAAAAAAAATTTCTTTTTTAAGAATTTTATAAAAAAAATTTTTCAAAATTTTTTTTGAAAAATTTTAGAAAAAAAAATTTTTTTGAAAATTTTCTAAGAAATTTTCTTTTTTTATAAATTTAAATACCGTTATTGATAAAAATGTGAAAAAAGCTGAGAAAATTTTTTTTCATTTTTTTGAAGATGAAAGTTTACGATCAAAAAAATGATCCAGTAATTTTTCAAAAATTTAATCCAATGAAACACAAAAACGGCTGGATGGATTAAACTGAAACTCGGTGGGGTTTTTGTGGGTATATTGAACTGTAAAAGGCACACTTAACATTAGTGGTTTTCTCGAAGTTTTTAATTCAGCGCTTGATTTTCCAAAGAGCCACCAAAGCTCCTTTTTTCTTGATTTTTCAAATTCATGTAAAGTATGTAAAAATATTTTTTCTGAAAAAATAATGACTAATCCTTGTAGAGAATTTATTCGAGTTTTTAAAACATCCGTTCAATTTTCTGTGTGATCATTGGTTGCTGAGATATAGATTGTCAGAGACGAAATGATCCTTTTACATTCAAAGTCCGATATCTCAGTGAGAAGTGGTCGTATAAAAGTCTATAAAAAAAGCAAATTAAAGTTGAATGAACAAGTTATTCGGTCCATATGGTGGTTAAGTCGGAAAAATTTTTTCCAAGTCCGTGGACACAAAAAAAAAACCGAAAAAATTTCGAAAATTTTTTTTTCAGTGTATTTATTAGGATTGCGCCACACATGTTGCTTTGAAAATTTTTTTATCGCAAGATCTCGAAACTAGAAACTTCCAGCTTTAAATTGCTTTGCTTACGACTCCGATACGACCATTTTTCACGAAGGTACAGCCATTCGAAAAATCGCTAAAAATTTGGAATTTTTTTTTGATCCTTTAATTATTTCCGCTAGTGTATTTAGTTTTGTTTTATTTATTGTTTTATATTTTTTGTGTGTTCTATATCTTTGTGAGGGCGAGAAGAGGTTTAGTAAGAAGAAAATATCTAAGGTGGGCGAATCCGTCCCCGGTTACATATAGTTGCTTCTAAATGTTGCTTAAGGGAATCGATCAGTACTGACAAATTTGTGACAAATGAATTACTAAGTCAATTTTTTTCTCTATAAATAAATATAATTTACGTGTAGAAAAATAAGTTAAATTTTATAATACATGTAACAGTATTAATATTTGATTATTTTTCAATGTTCTAATTTTAATAATTTAAAAAAAAAAATTGGATTCTGGTAATGATATATCCGCACACATAATAACTAATACGTACACAAATATATTATGGGTGTATTAGTATAAAATGACAATTTTATAGTTTTTTTTTTCTATTTATTACATTAACTAAACGTCCAATATCAAACAAAGTAGTTTTTTAATGATTCAAAACCATAAAAGAAAATAATTTTCAGTTTTTTTAAATCTTAAAATTGGTTTTTAGTGACACAACTTACTTAAGTACATACCACTGCACCTCTAATCATTCTTTTGCATTTACTCGTACGTTAAAAATTCTAACTTTGAAAATTTATTTCTTCTAAACTACACGTCAGAAATTATTCAAAATAGTGTCAGTGAATGCATCATATCTTTCTCTATAATATACATAAAATTTCAAAATTCTAAACTTGGAAACTTTCAAGTAATCGATTCACCTTAAAACTACATCTTGTTTAATTTACAATTATGCAAAAAAGAAATGTACAGTTTCAAGAAAAATGATACGTATAAGTTACATGTTTACAATAGAGAAAAATTCGGGCCTACCCAAAATAAAAATTCTAAAATCGTCTCTGTATGTATATTAACACACTCACCCCTTAGGTAGTTTATGTAATTTGAACTCTGATAGCTCTTTAAAAATGAGTAATATTTGTCCATTACCGTTTTCGAGATATTTGAAAAAATAAATTTTCACTCCAATTTTTGAATGGCGATTTCACCTCTTCAAACCGTTTTTCCGCAGATAACAAAAATACGTGTCGCGTATTTTTTTTTAGTGTTCTACAACATATTCAAATTTTATCAAAATCGATAAATCTAGCCTCGACATTTTTACTTGCTAGTTTTTATAAATATTGTAATTATTTACTTTTTATGAAATAGACATAGCATACTTCCATATTAGCCCAAGAGCTGCAAAAATTTTTGAATTTTTGTAAACAAAATAGTCTATGGGTATTATCTTTTATCTAATTTTTTTTTTGTTTTTTTTTGGTGGATTTATTCACCGTTCTAATATTGTTCGAACAACATAATTTTAATTAATTGGTGTTTCATTGTTATGTTCAGTCCATACTCTCTGATGGTCAATATTTTTCAAAAATAATTACATAGTTTCCATATTACATTTTAATCCGATCTATTAATATTTTGGAAATTTCAAAACAATACCCAGTGTAAAACAATACGCCATATAGATATATGCGCACTTGTTATAATTATGGATACAAGTTTATGTTATATGCGCCTAGATTAAATAACATTGGGAAATATTCATTATTTTCAAAAATATAGTAATAATTATTATTTATTCGATCGGGCGTATTTTTCGTTTTTTTTTTAATCAATTAAATTTTGGTATTTGGTATTTGCTTGTTTAATTAACAAACTAAATTATGTTAATAAACAATTGAATCAATGCAGATACAATGGAAACAAACTCATTTTAGTGAGACTCTGTAAGGAAATAGTTTTTAAATACAAGATTGAAAATCTCATTTTAATGGTAACTAAAAGTTTTTTTTATTACTCATGCGGGAGAAGTACTAACTTGGCGCACACATTTCTGTACGCAAAATAGCTGTTTACCCACTGTACTCTTCTTTTTGCGTGTGGAAAGTAACTTTCCACACGCAAATTGACAATAAAACACGCAAAATTTAATCAAAACACGCAAAGCCGCCTCTTAATTTTTCATTTAATAAATATTTCATAATTATTTCTATAGAAACCACCAACAAAGTAATTTAAACGATAATTAATTCAGAAAAAAAAGACGAACACTTAAAAATATTATTTTAAAAAGTAATAAAAATGTCAAAAATAGTGATAATAATAGAAAAAAGTATATGAAATTCGTAATAAAAAATAGTATGTGCAACTCGTGCGGGATTGTCGATTGCCCCACTCAAGCGAATGAGCGCACTCATTACATTCGTGCGCTCAACTTCGCTTTCGTGGGCAATCGACAATTTCCCGCACTTATTGTACAATATACTATTCACCCACTAGCCTCTCAGCGGTTTGACTTATTGTTAGAGAAATTACATTTACAAATTTTCAATACGTTAATTTGTTTTATCGTAGTAGTATTTTATAGTATTTATTTAATTATCAACTAAAAATTGCTCACTGAATGAATAAATGTAATTACCATAAAGGTATATACTGATAATATACTGCCAATATACAATATAGGTACGGGTGCTACCAACATTGGAATAAAAAAAAAACTAATTGCATTTGTACGGGGCATAAATAGCGAACCAATAAATTAAATTTTATTAATTACCACTCCTCTGGTTGATTGGTTTATTCGATAACTGTGTATTCGCTAATGTTAATCATACCCCAATGCATAAGTTATTTCAGTTCAATAAGCATTTTTTTTTTGTTCATTTGTAAAATTTGGCTACGGGGAATGTTTTTTTGTCATCGCGTTCTACACTGCTTTCAGCATAATAATTTTAACAACTAAAAGTTACTAAAAATTTGAAAATATAGTTCGGAAATCAATACTGAAATAACTGTATGTTTAGTAAATCCTAAGAAAAATTAAACTGAAACTTTATTTAGAACTAACCATTAATATTAGCAATCAGTCAAGGAGGGGATGCAAAGAATATAATAGTTGAAGTTTTTCCAGATATTTTAATTTTAACCAAGAGTAAGTAGTAATTTCCAGAAATAATTAGACATACTTAAGAGATTTCAGTTGTTTTCACTCCCTCAAGACAGGAACTTCCCCAACACAACTAGACACAATTAACCCTTAGGGGAAGCATCTTTGAGAGTTTGCGAAATAGAAGGATATGGGTCTGGAATATTTTTGTTTGTAGTAAATGAAAATCATTTCTTTTAAAATTTCTGCATTTAACAATTAAAACACTAAAAAATACACAGTGAAAAAATTTGTGTTCTGTGTAAAGAAAAACTAGTGGTTAAAATTTTTGTGTTAAATAAGTAACCCAACCCTGTGTTAATGTAATATTTAGTGTTTGTGTTAAATGAAAATATTAACAAAAATTTTGATTTAACAAAATTAAAATGTTAAACTGTTTTGAACAACACACAAATAACACAATGTTTATGTAAGATGCGAAAGAATTTCATAGATACACTTATTTGTGTATTTCCGACACCAAAAAACTGGTTTCGCGTGCATCTATTGCTTTAGTTATAAGAGCGGGAGTAGTGGTAACTTGTACCATCGGTATAGCATAATTGCCAATCATTGAAGTATTGTGCAACGTGCGTTCAACAGAAACATATCTATGTATAGAAGCAGACGGAATATTTCAAAATCAAAAGTGCATTCCTAAGATTAAATTGGTTTTAATTATTTAGATATTAAATGTTGGTAAGTTAATTATAAATATTTTAGATTGAATTTTTTTCTTTGTTTGCAGAATTTACTTCAATTAATTAAAAAATTATCGAATATTCAGCGTTCCAGAACACATTCAAAGGGCAAAGAAGATCAGGTAAAGAAGGAAGAGTAGTCGTTCAATTTTGCTTTCCACGTTCAGTTTGACAACGATCTTTATTTACAATTTTTGGATATTACTTAAACATTATTTTCATCAGAGCACAATTTTGTAGAAATATTAAATAAAAAAGTTTAAGTACTGAAAAATTATTTTTTACTATTTCCTTTTATTTATATAATAAATAAATAAAAAAAATACTAACTTAAAAAAAAAATAATATACCAACACATTTATTGTGTAAACTTCTACATTCTAAATCAGTTAATTTTACACATCATTGTGGTAAAATTATAACTAATTAATTGTGTAAAATTAACACAAAATGTATGTCCTTTTGTGTGTTAAATCATTGACACAAATCTTGTGTAAACATTTGACACATATGCTTTGCGTTAAAATAACACAAAATATTGAGTGGACCGTTTTGGACATGTGAAATGTGTTAATTTTAACACACATTTTTTCACTGTGAATGACTTTTTAGGTTCTCTAAAAATTTCTAACAAAATATTCTTTTAATCTTATTTTTAGATTTTTCTTTTAGAAGTTCACTGTTTCATTTTAAATAATGGAAAAGCCCCAGATATTATCGGCGGATTTTAAATGGTAATATCCAGATAGGATTTTTCGATACAGTTTGGGTTTTAAAACTCGAACTGTATCGAAAATCCCGTCATGGTGCTCCCCGGATGCTCTCAAAAAGAGCATAATTCCGGGGAAACCCGGACGGATGGCAGCGCTACTCTGAATGAACAACACATTTTTATAAAAAATATAACTTATTGGTGAAGGGTATTAACGTCAGTAAGATCTGCAGAAAATTAGACCAAATACCTTTAAAAAGTTTCTTTTTTTTGTTTAAAGGAACTGCCAAAAGGTAAGAAAACATGGTTTTTAGAATTTATTTTTGTATTTCAAGATGCTGAAAGTTGATCAGGTGAACCTAAAGACTCGTATATTGTCTTCACCTCCTATTCTGTTTCGGTCTATATTTCTACCTCCTTGAACTACAGGCTATAGAGTATAGACCAACTATTAAATGGTAATTATAATACTGTGTTAGTTTTTCGATAGTTGTCATTTCTTTTAGAGTCAAACCGTTGATTTAATCGAAAAATTGTTCAAATAAGAGTTGTAGATATCGACGGGGGCAACCGATTGCTATAGTCAGGAGCTTTATAGCTCTTATGGTTTTCGAGCTATGATACAAACTTATAGATTTTTAAATGAGACTATATTTTGATTTTTCGATAAAACTGATCTAATGCATTAATTAACAACATAAATGAGCAAAAAAATTTTTTTTACCCAAGTTTAATTTTTAAATTTTTCTTTAATTTATCAGTTAGGCGGTAAAAATATGCATATGTACTTGAGGCTACTTCAACCGATAGTGTTTTTCTTGGTTACATTTCCATTACATCCAAGAAAAGAACCTTTTCCAGTACCATTTCTATCATAATAATTTGGTTGTGAAAGAAGAAATGGCAACTCTCAAAAGACTCACATGGTATACTGTAAAAGTAAAAAATGGTAAAAGTGGTAAAAGTGTAAAATTTTTTTTCGTTTTGTGACGAAAAAAATCAAACAATTCACTAGTACTTTATTTGCAATCATCAACTTATTGTACTGTATACCAATCGCGAACGTTATGTATATTTACAAGACTATCGCTTACAATTAAATGTTAAAAATTATTTGCATGTCCGGAATGAATGTACATTGTCATCGGTAATTAATGCAAACAATTCCAAATGTTCCAATTTTATTTATTGTTTGGCTAGTAGGCACTCAACTGACTACTCTATTGTACGAATGAGTGTTATTGTGCTATTGTAATTATGTATGTACAATATTTCTAGTAATGTAGACGGAACAATGAAAATTCGACGGTTTTTCACCAAAACAATATTAGTTTTAGGGGTTGATTTACACTATAGTGCCAATCACAATCCGTCCTCCGGTAAAATCCTATTACATTCACATTTATGTTCCATGAATGGTAAGGTTCGTTCTCGATCCAATGTCATTTTACCATATTCATAAATATTGTCATTCACTATAGGTTATATATTTATTTATTAATTTTTAATTAATAAATAATTACCTTTTTTAAAATTCCAATACTTTTCAGTTGTCATATTGCAAAATTGTAATGAATAAAAATTCATTATGACTCATTTAAGGAGAGGGTAAGGTTAATTCGTAAAAAAAGGCATGTTTTTGTTATTTTTTTGTTACGACACAGTTAGAATCTCTTTATTAAAACCAGTGGTACATTAAAGTATAACATTCGAAGAACATTGTATAAAATTTTCACGAAGAAATATTAAAAAATACACTAATGGCAGCAATTATTCGAACGTGTCTCGGAAAAAAGTAGAATTGCGGTGCCCCTCATAACTTGGTGCTGGATCATCCGAAATAAAAAAATGACAGTTCATTCGTTAGATAATAGTTTTCCTCAGGTAACGCTGGGAGGGTTTCTCGAAATTTCAATTGTTCACTTTTTTGGAACACTTATAACGCTAAAACACGAATTTTGCGAAAAAAATTGGCTAATTTGTTATTGTAAAATAAAAATTATTAACAAATTTGAAAAAAAAACTCTCCAGCGTTACCTCGTAAATTATGTACAGAAATAGTGTTCAAAATTTCAAATAGATCGGTGCTGTAGTTTTGAAGTTATGAGGGGCACCGACTTTGAAAACGTGAGCTGTGAGGAAAACGCTTTAAAGTTTTGAACACTTCAAAATTCTTGTATAAAACTGATATAGAATACTTACTGCTAAACTAAATTTTGTACCCTACACTGACAAAATATACAGCACAGGTATAAACACGTTAGTACTTGCATTGAAATTTCTATAATATAACTGAGAGAGAGACATATAAAGAGAGTGAAACATCTGCCAGGTAACAACGAAAATGCTTATAACTTCGTCAGTTTTGCTCCAATCAACTTGAAATTTTGAGACAATATTCTTGAGAAATTATACATTCAGTTATAAAAGTAAATAAAAAAAATTGCAAAAAAAAAAATTAATTATAATACCTTACCCTGCCCTTAAGAATATTTTACCGGAGAGAGACTGGACTGGACTGAGAACGGAATGTGATCGGCACTATAGTGTGAATCAACTTTTATTGTACATATAACTTTCTTAGAAGGCAAAAACTCTATCCATTCTAACGAAAATTTAAAGGAATCAACAGCGCTCATCAGTTTAATATGAGGTACTCCTATCACACCACTCTGCGTGTAACATAGTAAATTTTGCAAGATTTACTCTTAAAAGAATAACTATTTTACCAAGAGTAAAATTCTTTGCGCAAACATTCGGTAAATAAGCACATAAATATTTTTTGTTGACTCAAGAAAAAAAAAAATACAAAAATATATTAGTAAGTCAGAGACAACCAAACATTTTTGAAGTAAAGCTTTTCCCATACATATTTACGAACGAAACTTAACTAGTACAATAAAACCTGCTTTCTCTGTGAATTACGATTCTTACTTTTTTTACCTACTGTATATTAAACCGATATACGATACCTAATTTTCCTACACCCTGTAAACCAGTATAAACAAAATGTAAGAGGATTAAAATTGTTTTTTTTTTCTAGAAAGCTAACTCACTTAAAAAAAAAAAATTCAAAGAAAATACATAATTTTTTCGATCATTTCGAAAAACATTTAAATTTTGCCAAAAAGAAATCAAAAAGTAGGTTTTTTAATTTTTCCTGGAAACCAGTTCGTATAAAATAATAGTTCAAAAATCTGCCTAATATGACTTTTCCTCACTTTCTGATGGTGTAAAGAAAATCTAGAAGACTTTTAAACTGGGACAAATAATGGCCAAAAACTCATTTTGTTTGACGAAAAATACCGAAAAAATCATGTTATAGGCACCGAACACGTCTGACTGAAGTTTTTCCCAAATTTCATAAAAATTGGATGTTCCGTGCGTGAGTTATCGTGCTGGTACATAAATACGTTTTTATATACTGACGTCAAAATAGCAATTAACATTTTCTTGCAGCTCTGTAAAAGTTTAATAAAGAAAACTCGTCGTTTTATTTTCCAGTGCTGTAAAAGAGATGACGTCACACTACTCCACTAAGCAAAACAAAAACTAGATTTGTACAATCTTGAAATCTCATAGCTTTGCTAACTTTTGGTATCTTAATTTTTCCTTAATATTTCTACTTAATTTTGTGTTCTTATTTTCAATCGTAACAAAAAAGAAATAGGGTAAGTGCGGGAGAGATGCCGTAGTAGCTATAGTTCGTCCATTGATTGATAGATAGCCCTATTAATGGATTTTATGTTTAAAATAAGTTACTTATTTAAGCTGTATATGGTAACATTTATGATTAGTCCATCAGTTTAGTAATTATCCAACTTTTTATTATTGAAAAGTAAATTTTTTAACATAATATTTTATCAAGCATTTAATTCATTAGAATTTGAGAATGTATATTTCATTGTTTTAATGAAAATGAGTTTTGTTATTAATTTAGGTATATTTTAAAAGTACTGTATAAAATTTTTGGTTGGAATTCCGCACTATGCTTGCTATAGCAACATGCGGCATCTATCCCAACAAAAAGGAGAGATGCCGCATTTAAAGCTGGCATAGATTCCGCATCATATTACATGTTAAAAACATAGACATATACCTTAATTATGCAATTTTTTTTGGACTGTAAATTATACCATGTAAATATAAAAGATCCATTAATGGATCAGTAAAATCCAAAATTTTTAATATGAACTATTAAAAATTTTGGCGTCTCACCTTTTTTGATGCGGCATCTATCCCATTGGTATGGGAGAGACACCGCTTTGCAGGCTCTACAAAAATATTAATTATGAATCCTTTATGACTCAAAATTTAAAATTATTTATAAATAATTTTAAAGAATAATGTTTACATTTATTGTGTACCAAATTTCAAATGAATTAAATGCATACTTTAAGAATTATCAAGTTTTTTCAAAATGTGCGGCATCTCTCCCGCATTCACCCTACAGTACGATAATTTTGTGCGGAGTGATCAAAGGATCATATAAATATGACAATATTATCAGTTTTCTAAATAATATTTTCCACAAAATGTAATTTTCCGACCATTTGGTCAACCATGTAATTCAGATAAATACCAACACATTCATGAGCATTTTAGAGAAATGCTTAAAGCGATACTTTAATTTTAAATATAGTACCTACTCGTAACCCGTAATCATTTCCACCATTAGATGGAATATCATTAGATCTTGTAATATGAAATGTCGTTTTCCGACCATTTTAGTTGACTATGTAATTCAGATAAATAGGTGTTAACATTTTCTTAAGTAATTGAGAAACATCTAAAAGTAGTTCTTGCGTTCTAAATAAAATTTTTGTAGTCTGTAATCACTTCCTCCATTATTTGAAATAATATTATTTCGTGTAATATGAAATATCGTTATCCGACCATTTTCTCGACCATATATTCATGCAGGTAGCCCCATTATTTTCTTTTCTTCAAACAGAAAATGTTTTGCTATGTTGCGCTAGAAGTGTACTATAATGTGCCGTAAATAATTAAAAAAAATAAAAACTAAATTCCAAAATATGCGATTTTTGTCGCTAAAAAACTTTTTTTTTCATAAAGCTAGTCCAGCAGTTTTCTTTTTTTTTACAAGCAAAAAATTAAAATTATATTAACGTTTGTAATTCATTGTAATTCCCGCATCTTCCCGCGGACCGATATGATACTTTCACGGCCCGGCACCAACCGTTCCACGGATCGGCGGTTGAAAAACACTGATCTAGAATATATTTTTTATTACTCATGCGGGAGAAGTACTAACTTGGCGCACACATTTCTGTACGTAAAATAGCTGTTTGTGCACTGTACTCTTCCCACATACTTTTTTGCATGTGGAAAGTAACTTTCCACACGCAAATTGACAATAAAACAAGCAAAATTTAATCAAAACACGCAAAGCCGCCTCTTAATTTTTCATTTAATAAATACTTCATAATTATTTCTAGAGAAACCACCAACAAAGTAATTTAAACGATCTAATTAATTCAGAAAAAAAGACGAACACTTAAAAATATTATTTTAAAAAGTAATAAAAATGTCAAAAATAGTGATAATAATAGAAAAAAAAGTTTGTGAAATTCATAATAAAAAATAGTAGGTGCAACTCGTGCGGGATTGTCGATTGCCCCACTCAAGCGAATGAGCGCACTCACTACGTTCGTGCGCTTAACTTCGCTTTCGTGGGCAATCGACAATTTCCCGCACTCATTGCACAATATACTATTATTCTTTCAACAACTCATTTCAACACCACAATAAACTGTAGTTTGTTTGTATAACAAGTTTTTCAAATTATCAAAACTGACACATTTAATTTTGGTTTTGAAAACTTCTGTATTTCTATCATTAAAGCAATTAAAGCGAACAATAGTAGTTTTAAAATGATATTGTTACAATACATCTCTATATTCGTTATTATATAGATATAAATCAAATCTGTTTTCTATTTTGTATCATATACGTATTAACAAACAGGTCAAGCGAACCGAACCAACAAACACATCGACCAATTGCTTGCTCTAAAGAGCTCAAAATGTAACTGAGTTTGTCATCATCACTGTACCGCAACCAGTGTACTCAAACCAATAACCAAACCGTAAAAGGTACAAAAACATATAGGTTATAGGCTAGGCATGCATGTACCTATAAACAAGTATGTACAGTACGTTTCAGAAACAGTTGAAAAATTAAATTGTGATTCTTCACTGAATAAACTGTATATAGTTACTTACTGTTACTAAAAAAAAAAATTTTCTCGGAAATCACTTTACATAGAATAATAGTTCAAAAACCTTTTCATGAAATTTTTCCTCCTATGTCTAATGGTATAAAAAAGTAGCAAAAACATTTGCTTTTGGGAAAATGTTCCCATTCTTGGCAAAAAAAGCTTATTTTTTTGACGGAAAATGCTCAAAAAACCATGTTCCGGGAATCGGACGTGTCTGGATGAAGAACTCATCCAAGATTTTTGGACTTGCAAAGTTTTCATTAAATTTCAGATTTTATATTTTATATATTTTTATATATATATATATATATATATATATATATATATATATATATATATATATATATATATATATATATATATATATATATATATATATATATTTATATATATTATTATTATATATTTTTATATATATATATATATATATTATATATAAATTTTATATATATATATATATATATATATATATATATATATATATATATATATATATATATATATAAATTTTAGTGAATGTCATTTCTTCTAGGTACCTAAAAATAAATTTCTATTATAGTTCTGGGCTCAAATCGTGTCATAGCTGAATTTTCAATTCAAAAATTCACTAAAAGGGGAAAAGAAAAAATACTGTTTTTAAATTAAACATTAATATAGTTTTCAATTAGTTATTTTTCCTAAGTTTTCATCTATTCATCAAATTGATGATTTTTAAACTATTCTGTCCATATTCTTGAAAAAAATAAAAACAACTGTTTATTCTTCATAAGTAATTATAGTGTCGTATATTTAAGAATCAACAATATTGATGATCTTATTGCCCAATCGATAAACGTGCGGTAAATACCGATTCAACGAATACACCGATGTTCCTAGTTCGAATCGTAAATGTTCCAGTAGCAATTTAATTTTAAATACGTAGTAAACATGGTAAACTTTAAGTAAGTTAGAAGAAGTAAGAAAATATGAATTCATTGCAACAAAATCATTTCCTAATGTATGTTTAACGTTTTTTGTTACAATAACAATATTATGTAGGTATAGTTATTAGTACATTGTTATTTAGTGTCTATAGCAATACAGTAGACACTATGAAACTGTGCACTACTAAAGTGTTACAAGCAGTCACTCTTGTATGACAAACACAATCAAACGTTGCCTGTCTGTACACGCAGAATGTTTGTTTTGTTACTGTCGTAGTTCGGATACATAGCAGTAAACTACAGTTGAAAAAATATTCCCAGACACTTTTGTAGGTTTCCTTCTTTTTTGTCCTTGTCGTACACTTTTTAACACTACACCAGTGTCCTTAATCAGTGGTTTTTATTTAGTTTTTTTAAATATTTCACATAATAATATTTCATCTTCACAAAGTTACAAAAATGATGCAATACTGTAAAGAAAAGTGAAATATGTTATTTTCAATTAGAATAAACTATTTTCGTTTGATTTTGACTGATTTGAAAATTTTAAGCAGTACAAATTGACATTCACTGATTTTTGTTTTTCAAAATTATATTTTTAATAGTATTAAATATTTTGCATTGAATCCAGTCATTCAGTTATTTTATGTATATGTTTACAGCTAAGTTAAAATATATCATTAATGTCATTTGTTTTCGGTTTCTTTAAGAAATCTTCTTCTGTAATCAAATTATTATTGAATAAACAGAATTTACATAAAAATATAAAATAGTTTTATTAACTTATTATTTATTATTACACGTATTTCGTAACCTAATGTTCAGTTAGTACCCTATGTACTATTTATTTTTTTGACTGGAATTAGAAAAAGTCAATCATACGTTGACAAAGAACTATCAAAAGTGTCTGGGAATATTTTTTCAACTATAGTCACTTACGTATTTTTTTACCTATTAAAATGAATAAAACTGAATCAACAAAAAACAAAAATTTAAATAACAAAATATTCATTTTATTTTATTTTTTTAAATTTATGTGTTTAGTGAAGGTACATTTTGTTTTTAAATTTTACATTGTAAGTTATTAATAAACTTCTTAAATGTATAATCAAAATTTTACTTTGGCGTCTCACTATGAAACTATCACTATGCAATTTTAGTCCCGTGATGTAAAACTTTCGTAGTGCCGACTGTAATATACTTACTAAAATTATTTTGTTTGTGTAACTATTCGAATATAGTTTAAGCATTTGTTACTCCAGTAATTTTTTATAGTCATCAGAAATTCTTTTTGGTACAATAACTAGAAAAAATTGTATTTTTTTTGGTTGGGATAATTCAACGCAAACATTTTTAACATCCTATATGTTGCGTTTAATTGAACATAAAAATTCAGTTAAGAACCGTATTTTTATGAAACGAATCAAATCAAGTTTGCAAACCTTCCCGGCACCCCCACCGTACCAAAACTATTCCTTTTAATTGTACATCCTGTATTTAGTGTACCCGATTATAGAATACAACAATACCAGAGTCCTATATTCTATGTTGTGTTGTAGGTTTTTACCGTTATTGCTATTTACATATGTTTAGGAGCTATTAAAACCGACCCCGAACACGTTAGTAATTTATATTGTAATTTATTTTATTATTACAAACATTTAATATCGGTATTTGGAATACCTCAGAATGTGCCAACCAGTCAGTGGGGGGATGTTCACATGTTATAATAAGCCATATGTATAAAATAAGTGTGCTAGTATGCTCATAGTTTAAAATGTTCACATATCATAAATAACGACTAAAGTGTGACTTTTAATTCCGAGTGTGAAGTTTGTTTTACCAGAGGGCCTGTAAAAGCCCAAGAGCAACAATTCATACGAAGGTTAAAAAAAAACAATTCCGGATAATTTAAAATTATGGAAATTAAAAAAAAAAAAAATATTTAAATACTTTGGATAAATCAATCAAATTGGACAATACACAATATAACTGTTGGTCTTGATCTTCAAGTTTGAATTTGTTTATTATTTTAAATTACTTAGCAACGCTATTTAACTATCGCTTGCTGACTGGTGTTACTTTGTAAATTATTCTTATTAATTGGTTTAAAAGTTGAAACATTTTTAATTCTTTGGGACTAAAAATGACACTTTACTCCCTATTATGAAGGACTGAATCACATATTTTACTCCCGGAAATGCAAAATTTAATTATTATTCTTCTAGTATTTATTTACAGACTATTTTATTGAAATATTTTTGAAACCAAAAATTTTTTTTTATTAATAGGTATTTATGAATCGTCTACAATTCAGATACGAGTGTTATAAATATCTTTCAATTTGACCCTTTAAAACCTTTATGTAGGTATTCCACATGATAGGTTTTGATTATAATATAGTTTCTTTGATAGTTGATAGTAACCTAGTTGATAGTTTCTTTGATTATAATACTAGCCGTACCCGTGACGTTGTTCACGCGAAACGTTAAATAGTTTCTTTTTCCAGTTTGTAGTTTCTTGCAACACAAAATGCATTAAATTGTCTCCAAATTGACAATTGTATATTTATTGCATTTTTCGGTACACAATTAGCAATATTTTTTTTTTGATTTCAAATTCAGAAAAATTTCTAAACTACTATTTACACATTTTGTTCTATAGTTATGAAACTTTTTTATGAAATATGTAAATTTACGTAATGTGTGTACATGCTCAAAATAGTTTTTCCATTTTCCCACTGGAATGAGACATTTTCCCGGAATAAAAATATCTTAGATGTTGACCCACACGGAGAGAAAATTCCTATAAAAATTACTGTGCTCATACTACAATCGACGTGTAACAGGCGAACATATCCAATTTTTGTACGGTAAAATTATAAAAATTATAGTTATATTATTGTAATTTTTATAATTTTACCGTACAAAAATTGGATATGTTCGCCTGTTACACACCGATTGTAGTATGAGCACAGTAATTTTTATAGGAATTTTCCTCCGTGCAGGTAATAAATTATCATCACACCAAATTTCATTAAAATCCGTCCAGTAGTTTTTACGTGATGCGTGAACAGACAGACAGACAGACAGAAAGTTACAGTTTTATTATATGTATAGACTTTATCATCAAAAATCATTTTAGCTCAGATCACTTTAATAAAGCTTAATATGAGACAAAATATTTTAATTTTGTGACGTCATCGTCATCAAGTATAATAAAATTTCTCTAGGCGCTAAGATCCGTAATTAAAATGTTTTAATATTGAAAAGTGGAATCGAATTGAAGGTTTTCGATGGTTAACCTTTTCATTTTTTCCAAATTGCGAATATGGGAGCTCAAGCACCGCGGATAGGGCCATCAAATTTTATCGGTTTTAGCAATAACTACCTTGGTTTCTACTGCAAATATAGGTTTTCTATTGTTATATTCATTGAAAAAATGTCGTTTTTCAAAAAACTTTTCTATCTTTTCATCAGAAAAGAAGAGAATAACAAAATAATGGTTAAATTTTTTTTCAATTTATTGGTGAAAAAATACCATAAAAAATAATTACTGTATCCAATGTGCAATGTATAAAATTAAAACAACATGTATTATTTTAATTATTTGAAATTTTAATTATAAAAATATATCTCACAATAAAAAAAGCATATAAAACTCAATAATTATAATCAACAAACATTACTATATCATAACCTCATTTATTAATTCATTCCATGTTTCCCGCCTTTTTGACAACCACCCACATAAAACTAGCACAAAAAGACAAATAATAATAAAATTCTCGTACGATAAAAATCAAATTAAAATTCCCGGGCGGATTATCAGTTAGTTTTCATTTTTATCTCTCCATACTTCGGGATATAAGAAATTAAAACATATTATTTACTGAAAATAAGGTTATGTGTATAGACAATCCTGACAATCTCCGCACACTACTGACATCTATGTACTGTGCTGTCACTGATATCATTTCATTTCATACGAAAACCTACACACATCGTATTTTGCTTGGAGATTATCCTTAACTCTATCTTTCTCGCACGTTTTACTGTCTCACTCGGGTGACCGCATCGCATCGGTTTGAACATGTTATGGTTTTTGGGTTGATTGTAAGAATTCAATTGTGTATGATAGAAGGATTGACTTCAACTCGGTGAGTCGTATTGAGTCATAGCCGTACGTAGTTTGTCTATATATAGATAGCTGAGATAACTCTGGTTGATTCCGAGCAAGTAAATTAGTCCAATGAACTGTTTTGTCACATACGCTATAGCACACTGTGATTGCACACATGCTGCTATGTCGAGTGTATCACGAAAGATAATAATACAACAGACCTATCGATATCTATCGTCTTTTCGTATATTCGTTATATCAGCTTAGCTCTAATATATACATGGTGGTCTAAAAAAATTGAGTACCTATACGGTGCATCTTATATACATATGTAAATTTTTTAAGGTAGTTCCTTGTGACATGCTAGTAGAAAAAATTGCAAACCAATATTATGTCATTATTGTCTGTATTAATGGATAGATGTTGATGCATACAATTTTTCATACGAACGTGTATGCATACATTCAAACAGTCTGTGCATACACACTTATACTATCAAAGTTTTTTATAATAAATGCTTTAACATCATTGTTATTTATCCAACAAGTGGTATGCACATGCGTTTGGAGCGCTTTATTTTATCACCTGTACAAGATAGACAGGTGCCCTCGCGGACTTTTTTCTAGAGAATTCGATTCTCTACAAAAAAGGTCTTAACACTTTTTAATGTATCTATCACCGTTTTCGCTACGTAAGCGGTGAAAGGTCAAAAAACACTATTCATGAATTTTTAATATTGTTTAAACAATAAATACGAATAAACCAGTTATTTAATATACAGGGTTATCAGACTCCTTCGATTCAGTTGCTTGAAGTTGGTGTATTTATTAAAATACTATAATTTCTCTGATGATATCTTCAATTTAAAACGATCAACAAATAATTCAATTTTTCCTTTACATTCAGGAATTATTAATCTATGTTTCCCTAGTTTTTTATTGAATTATGTTGAGTCATTAAATACAAAATAAGGGTACGTAGTTTAACCCTAATTATCTTAACTCAGAAACGATCAATCTTTCCCAAATTACAAGGACAATCAGATAGAGCATTCTTCTTTATACTATTAAAAACTATTCTGTTGAAAAGTTTAATGTCGAGGTAACTACCTTAATATACCCGGCGTCAAGTATTTTTAAATAAAAAAATTTCAACCAAATTTTTTTTGCATAAAATTGTTAGTTTAGATGTCATTAGCCTCTCTTTTAGAAGGTAAAACGTGTACAATATTACTCTCTGAATAATTGTTTTGTTTTTCAATTTCATCGAAAAAATGGTTCAGTACAAAATGGTAGCTTATAATATTGTCTACAAAAAAAGGTTTTATACCTATTTTCTTCCAGGTTAATATTTTTTCGAGAAATCACCTTATAAAATTAAGTCAAATCACTTAACCGTTAGATTCTACAAATATTCAATCCTTCTTGACCTGGCCCTCTCAATTAGATATCGTAAAATTATAAACTTTGAGCTCGTCACACTGAATGATAATTTAATATTCTTATAGTTGGGGAGCTGAGTCGAGATTGATTTGGCCATCCCGCCATTTAAAAATGAAAATATCAGATTAATCTTAGCGGTCGAATAAAGAGCTATTTACGAATTTTTGAACCGATATTGTTTCGATTTTGAAGCTCACTCCTTTAGCCCTCAAACTTCCCTTAATTATTGGAACTCAAGAAAGAGACAACATAAAAAGAAAAATATATTTCAAATGTAGTGTAAAACTCCAAGACTAAAACTTTTTAGATACGGGAATTTTTATTACTGAGTTGCACCCTCTTTATAAAAGAGAAAACGCCGTGAGCAGCGGAGCCCCATCACGGAAGTCGAATTTTTCCTTTCATCTTCGGTATTGAGTGTCTACAAGCGAAATATAATTGAAAGTCCACAAGCGATTTGTAATTTTGGTGGTTTCAAAACTGATGATGAGTGTCCGGTTGATCGGGGCTTTAAAAAAAGGTTTTAAGTTTTTAAGGGCTGAATCTCAGTAAATTTCAATTTTGTGCCGATAGCAGTTAACAGGGAAAAAGCCAACACAATTCGTACGAGGGCATTTCTATCCATGCTTATCCGCCAATTGCCTTTGTGTTTTATTTTTAAATATTAAAAAAGGAACTTAAATAGTAAACTGGAAGGCTTTTATGAAGATATTTTTTCTTTCCAAAAAAATCCAAAATTTCTATTTTATAAATAATAAAAATCCAAAATTCCTAATTTATAAATAAACAGTGACTTTAATAACATTTTCAAATTACTTAATATGTATGTATTTCATTTGTTAAAAAATTGTATTCACTTTTTTTTAAATTTTTTAAAATTACTATACGCCTACTTGTATTTAGAATAAAAGTAATGCATTTAAAACACATTTAACAATAGCATTCAATTCCGATGTAAAAATGGAAGAAGTGGGGGAAAAAGTAATGTGGACTCCCTAAAAGGTACTAGCTGGATACTAACTGAATACACGTACAAAATTTCAGCCCTCTAGGTTTCCTTAGAGAGTCTCTAGACGTGTTAGAAAACAAGCAAAAAAATTAAGGAAATATTGGCGTAAAAATCGTGGGGGTAAGGGTTAAAAGTTGAAACCCCCAAAAAACAGTGTCTGGCTATTAGCTTAACCTGTACACAAAATTTCAGCCCTCTAGGTTTATTTGGGGAGATTTTGACCCGAACGAAACTGTTAAAAAACAAGAAAAATCATGTTCTTTTGGGTATAAAAATGGTGGCGGTAGGGTTTGAAAGTCGAGACTCCCAAAAGGCACCCCCTTGATACTAACTCAATCCGAATACAAAATTTCAGCCCTCTAGGTTTATTTGGGTGACCTGTGCGAGTGGTACAAACTTCGAAAACGTCGAAAATGCATGAAATTGTAGCTTAAAAATGAGGGGGTGGGGGTAAAATATTAAAACCTCCAAAAAGCACAACCTAGGTACGAACTTTATCAACACACCAAATTTCAACCCTCTACGTTAATTCTGGGGGGCTGGGGGCCTGTTAGATCCAGCGAAAATCGTTTTTCCCCCCTCTACTCTTCCCCTTTCTACATATTCGTGTTCTACGGGTCCGAAAACGGATAGCGCCCCTACTCTCGCCTCTCGCAGCTTTTATCGTATAGACTGTATAAGTCTAATTTTTCGGAGAAAATTCGACTAAAAAAATAATAATAGTAAAAACGTATTTTAAAGGTTTATTCTTGGATGGTGTAATTCAAATGAGACCTGGTTTTGACTTGCTCCCAAAAAAGACAATTTTATTCTCTCAGTTTCTAACATTTCTTTAGTAAATCATTAGAATAAAATCCAAGTTCAACAGTGTTCAGACTACAGAATTACTAGTGAACTTAAGACCAGTAGAAAGGTAGCTTATGCCCCTGTGAGCGAATCAGAAACTTTAGATTTCTTTCACGTTCGAATGGTTCAAGAGCAACTCAATGAATGAACGATTCATTTTATGAATAAACGTTTCATTTTTCCAACATCCTGGTCACGTTTTCGTCAGTCTTACAGTACAATATAATATAACGTTTTCCGAAACACTCTGTATATAAATAATTATGTACAATGTACATGCGTTAGTTGAAAAATAAAATGAACAAATCCAATGACAAGAATTCGATTAAAATAAATGAATCATCGATTTAATCCTTAAACTAAAATCTGCACGAATGTCAGTTTGTTTGCTGAAAAATTTATGTACAGATTTGAGATCATACTCGGCTTCATTTAAAGTACATTTACGATGGCGAGATTTACCAAAACCAAACATGCCTCCATTTAAGGTTTGTTGCTAATTTTTGGACATTCCCGTTATATAACAGGATGAGTTTTTTTAAGAGTTTCCGTTTTTATTACGGCTAAACTATTGACTTAATCAAAAAATTGTTCAGGTAACAATTGTAAATACCACTTGGGGCAACTGGTTGCTATAACCAGGAGCTTTATAGCGCCTTTAGTTTTCGAGCTAGGAAACAAACATATTTTTTTTTAATGAAACTATATACTTATTTGTTAATAAAATTGATACAGTGTATCAATAAAAACATAAATAAACAAATAATTTCAAAGTTTATTTTTTTTTAATTTTTCTTAAATTTATTTATTTTGTAGCAAACAGACAGTGGTTATTCGTAACAACCCTGCTTGCAAGCACATGCTTAAAAACGAGCACACTTAGCTTGCTGCCAAGGTCAATAAAATACCAAAGACTTAGTTAATACAAAAAGTTAAAGAAAGCTTATTCAGACCAAATCGGTCTACATAAGCTAAGTTCAGTCGCAGTAATTTTATAATATTGTTGGCTGCGACATACGGACGGGCATTGAAGTCTTACCATAAAAGAGTTCCTTTCTTTCGTTTTTTTACGGAACCCTAAAAATGAAAATCTTCTCAGTTGATCACACATTACATAAAAATCATACTGTACTCACAATCAACTTATAGTGAAAACGACAACTGAAAATAACTCATTCACATAAATTTATGTATCAGACAATCTCGTTATATAGCTATCTCTCACAAGATCTACTATTTAATATATTGAAAAAGGATAGTAGAAATTATAATAAATTTTATATGTGACAAAATTTTATTTTTGAAATGAGTCATTTTCAATTCTTATAAATAACATTATAATTTTAAATTTATAAATGTTTTTCTAACGATTTCGTACAATCTAATAACTTTAACATGGTCATTACATTAAAATAATAAAAGAGCAGAGAAGACAAAGCCAAACGACCAACACACAGTAGAGAGAGAACGAGAAGGACGGTAAGGCACTTGAGAGAAAAGAGAAGAGATATATAGTTAGACATGTATACCCAAGAGCGGGTATAGGGGGATGGTCAAGGGGATTATGACCACCTCCCACCTGAACAGAGATAAATTTTGTTTAAATTCTATTGCCGTTTATCTAATAACATCATGAATTTTACTAAAGACTTCTGTTGGATCAGTCACATTTATAAAAGGAATTGGCTTATTTTGATAGCAAAATTGAGAGGCTCACATCCAAATTACCCTAATTTAATCAATCATCCTAACTCAATTCACTTCAATGAAGCTTACTTTAGGTAAAGGGGCATCTTTTAATTTAATAACGTCATTATATTTATTAAATTTTTTTCAGTACCTTAAAAAACGTTAATGAATGATGAAACAACAGAATGATGAAACTGGAAGCGAATTATAGATTTTCGAAGTCATTCTTTATGTGGTTTATGAGTAAGAGTTAGGTGTAAGGGTTATTAGAGAATGTGAATTCATAGTTATTTGTGTTAAAATACCAAAATGATTTTTCGATTTTTGTCGCGCCAAATAGACGGAATTGCCGTATGTGCGTCGTCAAGTTTACAAAAATTTTTCAATGCATTAAAAGCCGTAAATAAAATGATAGAATGAAAAAACTGAAAGCAAATTATAGGTTTTCGAAGTCATTATTTTCATTTTTATCAAAATTAAGTACGTAGAACCACTAGAAATAACACTTCTGTTAGGTCGACCACATTTATGAAAGGAATTGGATAATTTTTGTAGCAAAAATAAACCTCCCTTAAATCACTACAATACAAAGTTTCTTTTATGAAAAAGATAATTTTTAATTTAATGACATCAACTAGAGATGATCGATATATCAATAACTGTTATTTTGTAACTAGTATAGAAAGATAACAGTTATCGTCAATAACTGGAATACCCAGTAACTGGTTACTTAAATAACTCCTTTGGAGATATCGATAACATGGCTCAATATTAGTATATTCAAAAGCAAGGATCACCGTAATTTATTTTAACCAGCTACGGAGAATTTCAAAATAATAACGCCCCAGGCAAGTTACACCTTTTCTATTGTAGCACATTTAAAAAAAACCCTTAAAAATGAACTATTGTCTATTGTACAGTTATCTATTTGTATTTGTAATTTTGTATCCATAAAATTGTTAAAATTGTGTATATAAAGCTTAAATCCTTGTATAGAGAAGTATTTGAACAGATATTGCAGATTATTTAGTATCCGTCAGTATTATAGATCTGTGCATATTTCACTAACAGAACCGTTTATACGCATATCGAATATCTTACAATATGTTAAAATATCCAAATACCGCACCAGTTATTATAATAACTGTTATAAATAACAGTTATTTTTCAGTAACTGTTATTGCAATAACAGATATTAGAAAATAACCGTTTAGCTCATCTCTAACGTCAACAACAGAATGGTAGAGAATTGATGGTTTTCAAAGTCGTTCCTGTAATGCTAACTTAAAATTTAAAAATATCATTATGAAACATTTAAAAAAATGTGACCCCCTGCTAATTTCTAGAACTGGATCCGCCCTTGCTTGTACCATCGTACCTCTACACGTACCCTGTTCGTTCCACCACTTTATGAAGCTACTGAAGTTTAATGAGCTAGAAATGAACTAACAATATTACAAAATGTAATGATATTAAGTAAGTGGTTATCATTCAGTTAGTTTGCTATCTAACAAGAATACATAATAAAATGAACACAACTCTGCACAATGTTTTATTCACTCGTTGCTTCATATTATGTTTAATAAGTTACACGCTACTTTAAATATTGCAAACATTAAACTCTTTGTCAATAGACGGAACGAACCAAAATAGGAGAAGCATTAAGGGTCAGGAAGTAGCAGGAGAAATAGTAGATGAATTCTGTAATAACGTCCTTGTACGTAATTGTGGTTTAGTAAATATGATAAACATGTATTTTAATCGAATACATAAATGTTGATAAAAATTTGAATTATAATATAAATATACCTATATGAGACATTGTGGACTACTCTACTGGTTGCCCAAAAACTTGAAAAGGCAATATATATCTTCTTTTTGTTAAAACGTTTTGTAATCACAATCACGAAACGTTTATCTTTTGGTGATGTCTGTCTAATTTTTATATTTTTATATTTTTATATTTTATAACTTTTATTCTGATACATAAGGTAAAATGAAATTTTTATTAACCTATGATCAGTATAAGATGATTCTGAATATTTATATCTAATTATCGCAAAACAGTGAAAAATCGACATACGTGGTTCTAGCAGTAAGCCGTCGATACGTACTATTAAATTTTCTACATTTGATCCTAAAAATTGTAAAAAATTAGCTATTGACGACGTAACTTTGATAATGCATGTCCTACATGCACTTGGCGAATTTATTATTATTATTATAGTACCAATTTATACAAAAAAGAAAGATAATTGTAACCAAACTCTTTTGTATAAGCGGATGCTTAAAACAAAATAAAAATTCTAATTCTAATTCTACTAATTTTTTTATTGATTTATTGAATTAATTTATTCATTTATAAGTATTACTTCCACAGTAATTATGAAAACTTTTAAAGTAACAGAGAATTATCTAATTTTGTAAGATACGAGGTACTTCATTCAATTATGTCAAAATAGTATTTCTAACAGATGGTCAGTATTGCCATCTAGGAGGTCGATGTAAAAGATCATTAGATAACGACACAAAGACAGACTGATATAATACAGGTATTTATATTGTATAAATATAGTGCCATCTAACTGTGTCGGTATGTAGGTCTAATTGTGTCGGTATAATATAGATTTAGGTGTATGTTGGTATGTATGGATTTTAATGATATATATCTTACCATCACGTGCTGCCACCAAAATCCGTCCAAAAACGATGTGTCATTTTTTTAACTAAAAATAATCCAAGAGTAAACATACTACAACGATTTAGTGGTGCACTGATAATGTACGATTGAATGAAAAATATCTCACTGCCTAACTTTTTTTAGTGGAAAGCGCCACCGGTGTGTATAGGAAATTAATGATCACTTATGAAGACGAATGAGTGAATGCATAAGTTACGTGGTTTTTCAGGACCACGTAACTAAAAATCCAATTTCAAGCCACACAGTAGGCTTGAATCGATTAATTTTAATTAACCTTATTTATTAACTTTAATTTCCCATTTTTTAACAAGACAGCGGTGGTGCCCTTTGTGGATGTTTGGCAACTTCTTGATGATCACAACAAAATCTTGTATCATTGTTATTACGAATGATTCTAGTCATCAAAACTATAGTGACTGATGTGGTAAAATATTACCATCGAGTTAAATGAAGTTCGAGATTTTAAGTTAAAGTTAGAGTTTCCTAATTATTTCACGCACTTGTCAAATTTCATTCTAGTTAAATGAAAAAAGAATTGAAAAGTACTTGGAAATAAAACTCTAAAAATCTATCGGAAATTTTAATTAAAAATTTTCGAACAATTTTTATGGAATCAAAACATTTTTTTTTTTTTTTGAACATCCAATATAAAGATTATATAACATTCCGAACGTTCTTATTATACATAACATATTACATTGAAAGAAACATCAGCGCTTCAAGTAGAGGAATTATAGTCTTGTTAATATAAATTTCTTTTAAACCACATAGAATATAAAAGAAAAATCATACTAAAGTCAATTTTCCTTCATTAGAAAATTCTAAGAATTCTGTCTGAACAGCAGATTACTAAAGCTATATTTTGCAACTAATAATGTAAGAAATTTTAAATGATTAAATAAGATTGTATCTTCTACGAAAGAATTATTATCTAAGAATTTCTGTAAAGCTTACTGATTTTCTTCATCAAACAAGCTTTAAGTTATAATCCAAAATACGCTAAAAGACCGAACACACTAAGACGTTCGCACAAACCATTGCCCACACTAGTTATAAAACTACACAGTTACAAAAGAAAAAAAACTGGGCTAACAAATTGACCGGAAACTTCGAAAATATTGATCTTTGCATACCTTTGAAATGCACTATGTATTCTGAATAAAATACCTGAGCACAGTTTAAATAATAGTTTGTTTCACAAACAGTTACGAAACGAGATGACGTAAGAGTGTCATTTGGAATTAAAAAATTCCAAAGGGTTATCCATGTTATATACCTAAATAATGCATAACATTATGCATACTAATACAGTGAAAATATTATCACTAAGGTAAATTTAATTTAGAAAAGTAAATTTGCAGGTCAAATTATTTTGTGAAAATTTACAGTTGATAATTATGTAAATTATTTAATTTTGTCTAAGTTTCACTGACTTTTTTAAAATTTTTAACAACGATGGCAGTGGAACTTTAATTGTCATTAATTTTTTTTTATTTAAAGCTTGTCATCAGTTATTTTTGATATTTCCTTGTAATTTTAGTGTGTTTTGTGATTTGTAAGATATTTCTAATATGTATTTAATTATTATGGTGGCTTTAAATGTCTGGTGATAACTCTTGTGCTGCTAAATTTTGTTTAAATCATTCACAACAAAATTTCAATTTATGTTTTTTTTTAGTGCCGTTTGATGCAAGTTTGTAAGTATTATTATAATTTGAATGCTTATGTAAATATACGTTAAATAATAAATAATTATTAATAATTCAGTTAATATTTTCGATTTCGACAGTGGTTGGTGCTAATAGGTCGTGACGATCTAAATACTCGGGTTGAATACTGTCATCAGTTTGGCGTTTGCTCACTTCATTTTGAAGAAAGTTGCTTTTAGTTGTTCATATAATTTAACATGACCATTATCAACCCTCAATCTCACATGCACAAACACATACAATCACATAAGTAAAAAAGGACATACATAATTGTTTGTACTTATATCAAAAAGGATAAAAAGTGCTACTGCCTAGCGTGCGTTTCGCTACTGCCTATGGTAATAATCTTTTATTTATACTGTGACCTGAGAAATATACCTGCAAACTTCTTGGTCGTGTATGCGTATACTGGTTGCATAGCTAAACATAATGAAAATTCATACTGTGAATAAAAATTCTATAAACACGATTAACAGAATTTTCCGTCTGACATATAAAGAGCGAAAGGTGAAAAAACTCGGATTCTAGACAGTAAACTTTATTTCACTAAATCAACTTGCTCTCTTTTGTTAGAATATATCAACTATTATAACAAAATTAATATGGCGTCATGTCTATCGCGTCTGCCCTGTAGGGTCGCTACACACTATAGTGTCGATTACACTTCGTTCTCGATCCAATCTCAGTTCGACCTAAACTGGTTTGTTATTCTGTGAATCTCCCACGGTCGTTTTTAATCTATACATATAATGAAACTGTAACGAGTCCGTTTCTGTACATGGAATATTTTTTGAAAATTCTACTGCTACTGTAAATAGTTATCGATGTAGATATCAAAACAGCGATTTTTAAAATTTTTGTCTGTCTATCTGTCTGTCTGTTCACGGATCACGCAAAAACTACTGGACGTATTTTAATAAAATTTGCTGTGATGATAACTTATTACCTGGGTCAACATCTAAGATACTTTTTACTCTTGGAAAATGGCTCATTCCCACGGGAAAATAGGAAAATAATTTTGAGCATGTACATACATTACGCAAAAAACTATTGAATAGATTTTGATGGAATTTGGTGTGGTGAAAACCTATTACCTAGGTCAATATCTAAGATTTGAAACTATTTTGAGCATATGTGCACACATTACGCAAAAAATATTGAACGGATTTTTATAAAATTTGGGTGTGGTAATAATTTATCACCTGCGTCAACACTCAGGATACTTTTTATTACGGAAAAATGTTTCTTTCCCTCGGGAAAATTCAGAAACCATTTTAAGCGTGTGCAATATGCATGCATTGTTCTATGCAAATGCTTTATAATTATTATACTTATATACATGTCATTGATTTTATGCAGGTACAGCTAGTCTTAAATATATCCCTGTCCCCCTGTCATCCAATATTTTTCTTGAAATCCCGCACATGCTGAAAATACAGTGGTGTACCATTCATGGAATTTAACCCGGCGTGTGTATACTGGGTCTTTAAAGGAACAGTCGAAATTTAAGACTCAAATTTCTCTCTTATGAATAAAGCGCGAGCTTTGACTACCCTCCGTAAAAAGTCTAGTTAGTAGTGGGGACTCAAGGTCCAATGAATGCCTGGGTCTGGCGATTGACTTGCTAACGCGAGCGAGTAAAAGTTCCATCCGTTCCCTAAAAGGGTCAGTGTACACACGGCGTCAGTATTTTCGAAGGTAAGTGAATGGTGTTATTTTTATTCATCCCGTAGTTTTTCAGTTTTTTAAGGCTAGATTAAATTATTGTATACCGTTATAATTCATTGATGGATCTACGTTAGATGACATGGATAACGTGCACAGCAGTGGAATCGCGGCTTTATTTTTTCATTTTTTTTTTAATATAAAACAAAGTTTTGCTCCATTTCTTTTCTTTACTTTCTTGCTTTTTCGGTTTTTTTCTATTAGTATTTAATTTCTTTTATATTTTCAATAATAAAAACTCATTTTGTGTCAAATAATTACTGTTCCGTTTATTATGACTTGCCTGTAAATATTCCCCACTTTCAGGTGCTTGAATAATTCAGCTTTTTGGAGCCGATGCCAAAAAAACTATATTCATTTGAAAGCGCATAGTATAAGCTACAAAAGCCTAAAACCATTTGTTTTAATATTCCTTCATTGTAGAGTTAGGAATTTTTTTACAAAATTTTATTTTTCATGCTTTTTCATACACTGGTCGATTTTTATTAATAACAGTTTTAAACTTTTGACTCTGGCAACTGCTGGGCCATGTAGTAGACACTCCAAAAAGTAACTCAGAATTTTTTGAGATTTTTTGGAAGCCTACAAAACTTGGAAAACACGACCGTTCCTTGAAAGACCCAGTGTACACACCATGGGCCGGGATAACTATGACTGGAAACTAACCGTGATCGACACGGTAGTGTGAAGCGAGCCTTAACCTTCCACTTGTTTTGTGCACATTCAATGTGTTTGCAAATGATTTAAACAAATGATTTCTATTGTCATTACATTAGTGATGCTCTCTAATAACAGTGTTCCAGGCATATAAATTTATTCTTATTGTTCTTTATTGCTTTACAACTACGTAACACTTTTGCACTGACACTATTGAATTTTCATATTTATATGTAGAAAATATAAATTATACTAATATGTATGAACTGGTAATATAGCATGATTATAATAACAATGGTTTTGAAATATGAAAATGTGTTTTGTTGAACAAAAGGACGAATTTTATTGTTTGTGAAACGCGAGTAAAAAATACGGAATCATTGAACAATGTAAAATTATTTTTCTTACACTCGACGTAATAATAGGATCGTTTGAATGAAGACGTGTGAGTTTATTATGACATTTTCAAGTGTTCAAGTTTGTTTCGCACCATTCCAACCAGAATATAGATAAATTTTGTAGTGTTGATACTGTTTTGGTTCTGATTACGTACGTAACTACAAACTCTAGTTAAAGAATTTAAATTATTACATTTTTTGAAATGGCTCTGAATACACGAACGATTTAAAATAGGGAAAGACAATTGCCTATGTGTCGAATACATCAATATAAAAAATAAAGTAAAAAAAATGTTTTTTAAGAAAAAGCTTTTATTTAAAAATGGGCTAAAAAAAATTAAATAACCTACTGAGTGAAGTTTGAAGCAATATGCAACATAATTTATAAAAGCTTGAGGCGTTATCATTAATTATTTCTGTTTTGGATATAAGTGTAGCTATTTTACTTTTCAGTACTTACCAAACTTGATTAAACGCCTCAAGCTTTTATAAATTATGTTGCATATTGCCTCAAACTTCACTCAAAAGTTATTTTATTTTTTTAGCTCATTTATAAATAAAAGCTATTTCTTGAAAAAATTTTTTTTACTTTATTTTATTTTCTACTCTTTAGTCTGATTACAATTAATTTAAAAAAAAAAAAAAATAAAGAAGTAATTTTTTTTACCTATATTTTAATCGGTTAATTTACCCTAATCAGACATAACTATGGTAACAAAAAAATTGCAACATAAAATCAATGGACAATATTTAATAATTCGAAATGTCAAAAAGTTGGATAGGACTAAAAATCAACAATTTTGGTTTGGGGCAATTTAGGGAAAAACTAATTATGCAATATTGTATTGTCATCAAGGTTAGAAACGTATGCAAAATATTAAATCTCTAGCTCAATTAGAACCTGTCTAAATTTTCATTCCAAAATTTGATCTAAACCAACATACTAACATAGCAAGTTAAATAAAAGCTTTTAAAAAAGAATATCAAAATAATGTAACCAACTTTAGAAAAGAATAGATTAACTTTCCGTATACAAGGTACCTTGTTTTCTTCTACTCTTGTTGAAGAACACACTCATTATATATCCGTAAATTGTTGAGAAAGTTAGACATTATTCAAAGGTGTGGAAGAATGATCATTACTCAATACCTTTCAACCAATAAAATCACCATATTAAACATTATTCAATGGACCAGCATTTGTTTCGTATATAATATATCTATAAATTTTAATTTCATATACGTTGCGTAGTAACGTCTAAGTAAACAATGTAGTTTGTATTTTGTTTTCATCGTTTGTACATATTATTTAATGAAATTAGAGATAGATTAAAAATTGTATTCTTTTGATTTAAAATTTATATTCAATTTTATTTAAATCAAAAAGGAAAAAAGTCGTAAAAAAATATCGTATTCTGCTCGCTTACAATGACTATTACTCACTCAAATGCTTTACGACACTCGTCTCGTAAACTCGGCTCGTGTCGCAATTTCATCTTCGTGAGTAATTTTTTTCTACAGAATCGTGTTCTACGGGTCCGAAAACGGATACCGCCCCTACTCTCGCCTCTCGCCGTTCTTATCGTATAGGCTGTATAAGTCTAATTTTTTCAAGGAAAAATTCAACTAAATATTCTAGATAAAAATAATACGCTTATGTATATAAGTTGCATTTTATTTCTTCTCTATGTTTAGGAATAGGAACATTATGCCAGGCTCGAAAAATGAATTTTAAGGAATGACGTAACGAAAATACATACATTTCCAAAATTTGGATAAAGTCAGTTTGCTACCCATACTCTAGTCCTAGTACTATACCATTTATTTTTCAATCGAGAAAGTATGCATATGAGTGTGCAAATTCCCTTATCTGTCCTAATCCTTTTCTGCGACATGACACAAGAAAGTTAGCTTATACAAATTTAATATTAAATTATTTTCATCTCGTCTATGACAGGATTAGATCTATTTATTTTCATACAAAAATATCTTTTTTTTGAATTTCCACTTTCACTTTCAATTTAAATAAAAAATCATTTTTACCAGAAAAAAATACTCCGGACCGGAAATGTATTGCCATAAATATATTAAATAACAAGCTAATTCTGTGATTTGTTTCGTCCCATGAAAAAAAAAAATTATTTTAGCCGTGTGTCGTCAGAAAATATATATTTTCACCATAAATAACAGAGATGTATTGTTGCACAGGGTTGAACAAATTTTTATCTGACGCTTCGTTAAGAGTATTACAATTTGTTGTTTTGAAATAACTTTTAAGCGCCAACTTACACAACGTTGTCTGCTTGATTTTACTTACTGTTGAGTTTCAAGCGTGCTGCTGTGCTGGACACTGTCATGGCCACTCTACGGTGTTGGCTGCAGTTAGGTAATGGACGTTGCTCGCCTAGGTTTGTAAGTGGTTTCGGGCAGTTTGGTCAAAATTGTGGGCTAGGAAACAAATACCACGTCAAATCGCGGGATAGGCTCATAATTCGAATCTACAGGGGACAGTATGAATCGAAACAAGCATAATTTTCTTTCAAGGAAACGATACTAAAAACGTTTAGATATTATGATAAGAAGGATTGTTTATAAAAGGATTATATAAGATACAAAATAATATCAATATTTGTAGTTAAGATGCTAAAAATTATCACAGGTTTTTAGAAAATAGAATATGCAAAATAAAATATCTTTTTAAGTTTCTGAGGGCCAGACTTAATACGATTTGAAAATTACCCTTAGGGCCGGATAAAATCAAGCTGATGGCCGGATCAGGACTATGGGTCGTACGTTGCACATGCCTGCTTTATTAAGTCAAGGAATGACGTAAGAAAATTCAGTCCTGGTCGGGGCCAGATTTACCCTAAGTGTCGCCCTAGGCACTATGAAAAATGGCCCTATGGGTCAAACCGCCGCCGCCCCTCGGCCATGACCTACGTAAGTCTACTGGCTAATCCGGCCCTGGTCCTGAAAATCTTCGTTCAATCTACATCTCATTGTTAATGTTCATGAATTTTTTCAGATTTTTCTGAGCAAGTATTCGTGTTTTAATAAGTTTTCGTTTGGTACTCTACTCGATGTTCTTGGGGAAAAATTATTGTTCCACTTTCCAGATTGCCTCCAAAAATTATCGCCCAGAATCGAAATTCCACGTCACATCTATAACTGAGACAGCACAATCTGTATCTGAGCTAAATTTCAAATTTTCACGTCGAATCAATTCAGAGAAAATAACCTATGACAGACGGACGGACACCCGCTGATTCCATAAGTGAGTCGCTGAGTTTCAAAACCATCTAATTGACGACGACAAAATTAAGGTAGATACGATTTATTACTCAGAAGGATAAACTGCACCAAAATATACCAACTAGATGGTGCAAAGTCAGCATTTTCCCCTTTAATTTTAATGACAAAAATACGAAACTGTTTCAAAAGTAGCTAATTGCAATATTTTCCAATTGAAAAAATATGGAGTTGCAAGCAACACAAACCTGTTGCAAAACTATCTAATTACTTATATAAAAATGGCGTCACTAGAAAAATCTGGAACAAAAGTAACTAGTTAGGTGATCAATATGTGGCACTGCAGAGCCTGCAGAGGATCAAATAATTGTATGTGATAATTTTATTACTCTCTCTAAGAAAATATTTACTATTGAAATAATTAGAAAAAAATACAAAGAAACTTGTGGAATTGCCAAATATAACAGGCTGCGAATGTGAGCAGAATAAAATTGTGTGGAACATCGTGGTTCTGATTTGAGTTTTACTGTTAAATTAACAGTAAAGAGACTTGTTTTATAGGAGAATATTCTACTAAATTATAAGAAAATATCTTAGTTTTCATAAGTTATAATAAAAACGACGTTGTACGATGTTAATAGATAGATTTCTACGAATGTTGTTTTATTTAAAACCTATTGAAAGAATAATAAACTGTTGCAAAAGTGTCTAATTGTTAGGGTTACTGCTGCAAAAGTGTCTAATTGTTAGTGTTACTGCTGCAAAAGTAGCTAATTACAAAATCAACCGTTTCAAAACCATCTAATTAAACCAAACTAAAGTAGTTAATTATAATTTTTAATCGTTATTTACTAATTATTGAAGAGTGGTATCGTTGTTATTATTTCTTTATAAGAACTGTATGATTTTTCCTAAAAATTTAATGATAAAAACCACACAAAAATCATTATTATGAGTGAGATAACAGTTTTTTGTGTTTCCTGAACATTTTTAGTTGTGTTAATTAGATGGTTTTGACACTCATCGACTCAAGTGTTCCTTTTTGCAAATTTTAGTACGGCACACAAAAACTGGTGGCAACATGTCACAGAAAGATACAGAATCAGTAAGCAGTCTATTAACTGATGCTAGAGGAACGTTTAGAAATTTTTCACAACCCTTCTTTGAAGAATATTGTAGAAAACCAAGAAAAATCCATTCAAAATTATGTTGTACAAATATCTTTACGAACCAGTGGCATATATGTATACATATATGTGTACCAATGTGACATATAGTTTGTGAGAATGTATGTAAAGCGGGTTCTACACGATGCTACGAACGTTCCTTCCAACGTTCGATCGAACGTTTGAGGCAATTAAGTTCGATAGTTGATGCGACGAATGTATCTGCTACACGGTGAATCGAATGTTTGATCCAATACGAATGATGATGTGTTGGTACTCAGTCGACAACGCTGTTATCTGTCTGATGTTATCTCTAATGTTATACACTGATGTTGTCTCTCTTCACATGAACGAGTCGTGCGCAACCAACGAACGCAACCAACATTGACCTTCAAACGTTTGAAGCATCCCTTTGACTCGGTGCAAGAATACCGACATCGAACGGGACACGACCAAATGCGAACGTTTGACGCTCGACATTGGACACTCGTAGGTTCGAACAACGGCTACACGATGCTATGAACCATCCAACGTCGAATGTTGGAAGGTGTTCGTAGCATCGTGTAGCAGCGGCTTAAGATATATGGGAATAGATGGGAAACATGTTCCATATTCCTACTTACCATATATGTATGTATGTACATCCGTATAACCAACCACTGCCATAGGTGGCCGTAGTGTTAGTATAGTACTATGTATTATTTCCGTTGTGAAGTAAATCTTAGATTATTGAATCGGATGTTTTGACACGTCTTTCGCGCGCGAATGAAATCATGTCATACTGAGTCGCACATTTTTTTCACTATTTATGTCAGTCGTTCGTAAGTAAGTACGTTCAAATATATGGCATGTGATACAGGATGATTCGTTATACAGATGAAGTCACCAAATGCAACTATATATACCATGTGAGTTTTTTGAGAGTTGCCATTTCTATTACAACCAAATTATTATGATAGAAATGTACTGGAAAAGGTTCTTTTCTTGAATGTAATGGAAATGTAACCAAGAAAAACACGATCGGTTGAAGTAGCCTCAAGTACATATGCATATTTTTACCGCCTAACTGATAAATTTAAGAAAAATTAAAAAAGTAAACTTGGGTAAAAAAATTTTTTGCTCATTTATGTTGTTAGTTAATGCATTAGATCAGTTTTATCGAAAATAGCTCGAAAACCATAAGAGCTATAAAGCTCCTGGCTATAGCAATCGGTTGCCCCCGTCGATATCTACAACTCTTATTTGAACAATTTTTCGATTAAATCAACGGTTTGGCTGTAATCAAAATGGCAACTCTCGATAAACTCACACCGTATTTATATAAATCAAAATTGTGATTTAAGAAATAGAAGCTTGGAATTTAAAGCTATTTGACATTTTTTGGTGTGTGTCACTAACAGAAAAGTTTTTTTTTATTACAGAAATAGAAATTTCGTATTCAAATTACTCAAAATCCATACATTTGACGAATATAAATTACTGTTACAACATTTCATTTAAAAGAAGAAGAAATTTTTAACTTAATGACGTCATTAGGTATATCCAAAATTTTTAGTCTTAAAATATAGACAAAGAGATATAATAAGAAATCAGTTATAAACTTTGTTTAAGAAGTCAGTTATAAAGTTTTTGATATTAATTTAGTTTTTCTACTCTGGTTGAAGAACACACTCATTACATATCCATTAATTGTTGAGAAAGTTAGGCATTATTCAAAGATGTGAAAGAATGGTCACGACCAATGAAATCACCGTATTAATCATTATTCAATGGGTTTGCGATTGTTTTGTAAATAATATATATATATATACCCCGTTTCAAATACAATTGAGCAGATTTTTCCATTTTGAGTCAATTGAGAAGATTTTGCCATTTTGATGGAAAAGTTGTAAAATTCATTTCCAAATTTATAAAATACCACAAACCAGGGGAGCAACAATCGAGGGAGGGAATCTAAGGGGTCCGGACCCCCCTAAAATTACGTGGACCCCTCCTGAAATTACTTACATTTGCCTTCAATTTATTTTATTTATATAAAAATTAAATTTTTAGTGGGCTACTGACATTTTTTTATTTGAAAATCGAATTTTTTTAAATGACATTTTCGATAACATTTTCTACTGTTAGAAATTTAAGTTATTTAAATTTTGGTTGAATCCCCCTGCAGATTTGTAGTTGTTGCGCCACTGTCACAAACTATGTTAAAAATAAGTCAATCCGTTATCAGATCCGTATTTTCAATTAACTTCAAAAGCCTCTAGCACTAATTTCTCTTTCATCTAAGCCAAAGAAGTTCTCAAATACAATCGTGAATCCCGAGTCTTAACAACAAATTATTGTGCTTCTATATGTAATGTTCAATATTATCAGTTTATTTATCGTATGTATATACCTGTTGGATATCCCTGATCAGCCTGTATATAAAATTTGAAATCACTATTTCTATCACTGAATACCATTAGAAGACGAGCTAGTCCAATATCTTACATACTTAGTTTTCTTTTTCCTTTTTTCAATTACAATGATTTTTCTTGTATTCTATATAGGATGGAGTGGGCTAATTTCGAAAACGGGCCAATGCATTTTGGGGATACTTTTTATCACAAAATAAGCGAAATTTTGTTACTTAATATTGCCTTAATCGACTAAAAATTAATACCAATCTTTTCACATAGATATCGTATAATAAATGATAGAACTCCAGTTTTTAAATTAAGCCTGCGACAAAAGCGTCACATTTAAAGAGCACACACATTTTTGACATTAACGAAGTGTACGGTTGCTCTCGTATTCTGTATTACAAAATTAGAATTAGCATTGCCCTATATGTGATTTTTATCTCGTTATCCTTTAACATAGAACCATTGTAACCTTGTTTTTTTTTTTGGTACCGAATCGCTGTAACCTTACTACTTTTGGTATAGAACTGCTGTGATCTTACTACTTTTCGCACAGAACTGCTGTGGTTTTCTAGTTTTGATACAGAACCATTATAACCCTACTACTTTTGGTACAGAATCGCTGTAACCTTACTACTTTTGGTATAGAACTGTTGTGACCTTACTACTTTTGGTATAGAACTGCTGTGATCTTACTACTTTTCGCACAGAACTGCTGTGGTTTTCTAGTTTTGATACAGAACCACTATAACCCTACTACTTTTGATACAGAATCGCTGTAACCTTACTACTTTTGGTAGAGTAAAGTTGCCAAATGTGTACCGGCTCCTTATTTGTACCTTTTACAAAAACAATATAAAGCAGTATTGCAGAGTCATCTACTTGTAAACATTTAAAAGAGTGTTCAAGAAAATTTTAATTCACAAAATGTTAGCACTGAATTTCCAGTTATTATTTTTAAAAATTCAAGGTGTCAATGAACTGTGTTTTCTATGTAAATTTTTAATAATTATTATAAGATTAATTTTAAAAAATGGTAATTTATTTTGTGCTAGTAAGTCTTTTATAATTAAATAATACATTTAATTTACGTATTCGAGTCCATAAAACTTTTAAAAATTTGCTTTTTACACTTAACCTTAAATTTTAACTAAAATATGAACTGTTGCTTAATTTGTACCGCGGAGAGTATCCTAATGTGTACATGCTAAATGTTCATATATCAATACTAAAAAATTATATGAGAACCTAACGTGTTACAATTTTAACCAGCAGCGCCTATAAAAATAAATTGGAAAATAGAAAATTAATTTCAGAGAAGAAAGCAATGAAAAAAAATCATGACACTCCTCAGGAAAGAGTAACGAAGAGAATTTTGATTGAAACATATGAAACGGATTGGTATTGTAGGATATATTATGAAGAGTCACGAATTGAAGATACGATATTGTGTAAAAAATGTAAAGAATGGGAACATGAATCGTGTGCTGGTGTAAAACCTGGGGAAAAAGTATTTATTTGTGGCGAATGTTGTTGAGGTACAATTTTGGCACATTTGAGGTACATTATGGGAATACCGTTATTTTTTTTTAATTTTATTAATAAATAAAAGTTATATATTTAAAAAAATAGAAACTGGTACACATTTGGCAACTTTACCCTATAAAATTGCTCTAACTTGACTACTTTTGGTATAGAACTGTTCTCATTACTTTGTATATGGAAATTTGAAAAATAAAACTGCTTCGACGTATAATAAAACTGCTCATTTTACATTGTAATTACGTGTTTTGTATACATTATTAAACGAAATGTTTAACTGTTTGAAGATGGTAAGTTGAGGGGTTTAGTTTCCCCTACTAAAATGTCGGGGAAACGACATTATTAAAATTGGTACGGTTAAGAACTTGCACTGTACCTACAGTTAATCTATTGGTTGGCGACGCCCTGTATTGTCTTGATAAATATTGAATCCTCTGGTGATTTTTTTGACAACTAATAAAATTATACAATTCATTTAAATAAATCGCTATTTTATGTCCGTTTTTGATTCACAGATAGCGTAAATATTAACAGAAAAAAAAAATAATAAAAATCATAAATAAAGGACTTTATATTGTACATATATTGCTACATTAATCAAAAATTTATGTATACATAAAGTTATTTGTTGTATTTTATTTAATGTAATAAATCTACGTTAATCCATATATACGTATACTATGGGTACCTCGCTTACATTTGACACGAATAATATTGTCTCCAAGTTACGCTAGCAACTATAAATAAATTACAGATTTCACAAATATTTATTAAATTAAATGAACGAAATTATTTCATAAATGAAACTTCTCCCTGATTTTGACAAGACTGTAGCTTACAGCCATCAAGTTATCAATACAAACATCAATAGTTGGCAGTAGCTGTTTTTATAATAGAAAGAAAATATAATCTATCCTACTTTAGAGTCCTTCTTATATATAAACTCTTAGTGGAAAAAATTAACTCGATACGCATTTATAGTTACACAAAATTGTTCGGAATAAGATAGTCGGTGATAACTAATACCACAAAAACCGTTGAAATATATTTTCAAAATTTTTTACATAAATTTCAATTTTGTATAAAAACATTTTGTGTATGTCTGAAACATACTCCATGTTGAACAGTCGCAATCCCGCAAAGATTCCATTTAAAAACAGTCTTTTCAACAAGAAATGTTATTATGAAATTTGTTGCTTGCAAATTTTACACTAAAAAAGGTAAAATTACTTTTTTGCATCAACCAAACTGTTCCCGAAATATTTACGCGTTTTAAATAATCCAATAGAGTAATCCACTTGACGAATTTCGACAAGAAAAATATCTATCAATAGAGGATGACTCCAAGGGAGGCTGAATTTTGAAATTTGGTTTCGTTCCTGAGTTACGAGTTCTCAGAAATTAAAATCTTTTTAGAAAAATTAAACGCATATAGTTATTTATTAATTTCTGTAGAAACGACTAAACAATTGATATTAGATAGTTATACTCACTGAGCACTGAATCGAACATATTAACATATTATGTTTCCTAGAGATAACACAGGCATTAAATTTTGAAACATGACTCCATTTTAGTAAGCCCAACTTGTAACCACGGAGACTTGTTTATAAATATTAGATAAACCATTAAATTAATGGTTTGACTGCCATTAAAGTAATCCCATCAGTCAATTTTTTGCTCATATCATTCAATTTTTTTGCTTCAATTTCTTAATGTATTTGTGATACACAGCATTCTCTGTAGTCGATTCTCTCCTCAATGATTATACTATTGTTATTTTGGAATGAAAGAAAGCTACCTCTTAAGTTAGCTGTGACAATAATATTATGAGATAGGTCACTAGTTTCGGAACTAATGCAATAAGCCAGTGCTTATTCTTAATTTGTTATTCGCGGCTCTATAGGTACAAGATCGGTGACCCCAAACCTACAAATATTGCTTTATTAAACAATATGTTTTTTAATTTTCGGTATCTATATTTCTATAGTTTAAGAAGCGCTGCAATGAACTATTTTTACCTATTTGCTAATCAACGAATACTGACTAATTGATTAAAATATTTTGGATAGATGTCCACTGCGCATTTATTGTTTGTTATAGTAGTACAGATATCCTTGTCAACGTGTTATGAATATTAATATTAAAAATTGACTCCGAAAAAAATTTTTTTAGCGAATTGTGTAATCATAAAATATATAAAATGGTTCTTGTGTCATTTAAGTTACTTATTCATTCGGTTAAATTCATTTAAGGGCGAGTTTCTTACAATGCAAATGTAACATTTTCTTTTTTTTAGTGAATTTTTTTTATCTTTTATTATGTCGCTGCTGTAATGAGAAACAGTCTATTCCGTCTCAAGAATAAATCTTACAAGAAGAAAAAAAATTATTCAGCATACTACATTAAGAGATTATTTTCCATTGCTTTTTGTCACTGCTCGCTTGACTTACGTTCACGCAGAGTCTATAAATATTATTAGTGGATTTTGGATGTAGTGACAATGAAAATTGTCGTAGCATTTTTTCGACAGTGAAAATCGTAATTATTTAAGAAAAAAAAAAAGTTTATCGCTACTCTCTGCAGAGATTAAATACATTTTACCCGCCACTTGAATCGTAAGTTAGTGTGTATATAGCAGATAACCTGGTGCGTCAGCAGCACCATTATTAATAATAATAAACCGAATTATTTTTCTATAATAAATATGTATTTAAAAAATTAAATTTAATACTTGATTCAGTAAAATAAAAAATATGGTGTTTCAAATAAATTCATTTTGTTTAAGGTACCATCACAGTGTGATTGGCCGAAAAATAATCAATTTTCGCGATTTTTTTCGGATGGATAGGATGGGTGCATGGATATGAATGTTTTTTTTTTTTTTTTTACGATTAATCCCACTATTTAACAATACAAAAATATTTTTTTATTCATTTTTATTTATTTTTTATAATTATTATAATTTTTTGAAAAAAAGTGTCTTTAGAAAAGGGCGGAAATTGGTGCCCACGATTGCGGCCGCATTTTTCATCCGAAAAAAAAAAAATCAAATAGATTATCAATCTGTCGGTATGTACCTATGGGAGCTTTTTTTTCTTGAAATTTAAAAAAATGACGGTGGTTTGAATAAAAAGCACAAATCTTTTACACGGAGAGAAAATTCATAGAAAAATTACTGTGCTTAGCACTACAATCGACGTGTAAAAGGCGAACATGTTAAATTTTGTACGGTAAAACATAAAAATTATAATTAATCATAGAAAATTTAAAGGATAGAATGTTCTTTCCGTAATATTAGCTCCGTAAAATTTGTAAAACAGCACAGTAAAAAGTTCAATCCCTGACAAAAAATATTTTTTAATTGTTTTTCTTACAAAAATTACCATGCTGTCTTATAATATTTCAAATGCTGTCTGTTAATAGTAGAAAGAAAAAAAGAGAAGGTATCAACGCTGTCACATAGCGAAGCAGGCTACAGAAGGTATCAACGCAATCATACATGAAGATCACATAGCCAGGCTGGTGTATAGCAAGTAACATAGCCAGGCTGGTCACTGCTGGAGTGGTGTGGTGTGCAAACAGTATTCATTAGAATGTCTTATAGGACGGTCACCGTTTAATTCATCATTTTGTTACTTCACTATATTCAGTATTAGAATATATTGTTGCCAATCATTTTGTATGCATCATATAGAATCGAAGGTCGGAAAAGATTGATTGTTCCTCAATCCGTACAGTCCAAGCAACATAAGGTTGCGGGTCAGATGCGCAAATGAAAGAGTACGACAACAAGAATTAAACTATAACATATATGCATAAGAGTGTGATAGAAGTTGTGTTACCACATTAAATTTTACCATGCTAGCACAACAATTTTTATGAAGCCATGACTAATACTTTTTACGTTTCAATTTAATAATATTTACATGATCGTAAAATATTTTTTACTTTGGTCGTCGATCGCGCACGCATTATAAGAGAGCATGGTAATTTTTCTGAAATTTTATCTACAAAAATTATATGATTTTTCTCTCCGTGTATAGTTTTTCGTGTGAAAAAATAGGAAGATTTCAAAAGAAAAAAAAGCTCCCATCGGATCCCTTTTTTCGGATGAAAACTGCGGCCGCAATCGTAGGCACCGACTTCCGCCCTTTTTAAAGACACTTTTTCAAAAAATTATAATAATTATAATAAATTAATAAAAATTAATAAAAAAAAATTATGTTTGTATTGTTAAATAGTGGTATTAATCGTAAAAAAAACATTCATCATCAATCCCCCACCCTACCCATCCGAAAAAAATCGCGAAAATTGACTATTTTTCGACCAATTACACTGTGATGGTACCTTAATTTTGTTTAACTGACCTAATGGCGAAAATTTTAAAGCTAATGTTTAAAACTTTTAAAACAAAGTCACAAAAAATGCTCCAATCTATTCTCTAAAAATTGAAACGCAATAGAGTTTCTTTCTTTGTACCTAATCTTCGAATGGAATAATCTTTTTCATTGAAGTTTTCTGGCTAGAAATCATAAATAATTGTACAATGCAATGCAATTGCACATTTATGTTGTTAGCCTTTTTAATTAATTTAAAATGTTACATTTCTTTTTTTTGACGGATAAAACTCAACACGGCATCATTTTAATATTATACACAAACTATCGTATTTAAATAATTTCTCGGTTTTTTCAGCTTATTTTTGATACTATGACAACCGGGTTACCTTTAATTTATCCAACATTATATCTTTTACCAGGTACTCAGGCACCTATTAAAACTATTAAATTAATTTGCAATGTTTTATGTAATATAATTAATTTGCAATGTTTTATGTAGATATATATTTCAAAAAGCAAAATATGTGCAACGTTCATAAACGTTTTAATTAAGCAAACAGAATGAGTCAGTCGTGAGCATTGAGCAGTGAGCAATTACGAGCATATAATTTATATGAAATATATTTTTTAATCAATTTTTCATTAGGGACATAGAGAAAGAACAAGAGATGTTTCATAATTAATCAGGCCAGTGCCAGCAATGATGTGCTCATTGAAAATACGTATAATGAAAAAGTATAACCATGAATATTTTAATATAGATAGTAGCCAGTTAAGGTATTTGCTCCGAGATAGTGAGGTACAAAAGTATAGCACAGCGAAAAAATTTTCTTTTATCGAAAATTAAATAATATATTAATATTCTTCAGTTATTATATTTATATACCACTTACTTTTTTGAATTTCCAAGCACTTATGTTGTAGCAATATAAAAGCGTTGTTGAAAAAGCGTTGTTGAAAAAGCGTTGTAAAAACGTTGTAAAATGGTGTTTATGAATTATATTTCGAAAACGGCGCGGTCAATAATTTTTATTTGTTATTAAATATGGTTTATAACTCTATTTTATTTATAAAATAGGGTGAATGCGGGAGAGATGCCGCACATTTTGAAAACACTTGATAATTCTTAAAGTATACACTTAATGGATTTGAAATTTGGTACACAATAAATGTAAACATTGTTCTTTAAAGTTATTTATAAATAATTTTAAATTATGAGTCATAAAGGATTCATATTAACATTTTTATAGAACCTGCAAAGCGGCGTCTCTCCCACACCTATGGGAGAGATGCCGCATCAAAGAAGGTGAGACGCCGCACAGTTCATATTAAAAATTTTGCATTTTACACACATCTCCATACATGATACATGCCATATGTAACCATTTTTGGCACTTTATACATCTTAACCAGTCAACTTTTTTTTGTTTCTGAGCACCTTTCAAAACATTCAATACACAGGCAATCATCAGTATTTTCGTTATCTTCACTAATATGAGGGTTCTTCCTGATCCATTAATGGATTTTTTATATTTACGTGGCACAATTTACTGTCCAAAAAAAAATTGCATAATTAAGGTATATAAATCTATGTTTTTAACATGTAATATGATGCGGCATCTATACCAACTTTAAAAACGGCATCTCTCCTTTTTGTTGGGATAGATGCCGCATGTTGCTATAGCAAGCATAGTGCGGAATTCCAACCTAAAATTTCATACAGTACTTTTAAAATATACCTAAATTAATAACAAAACTCATTTTCATTAAAACAATGAAATATAGATTCTTAAATTCTAATGAATATGATAAAATATTATGTTAAAAAACTTACTCGTCATTAATAAAAAGTTGGATAATTACTAAACTGATGGACTAATCATAAATGTTGCCATATACAGTATAAATAAGTAACTTATTTAAACATATAAGCAATTAATAGCGCTATCTATCAATCAACGGACGAACTATGGCTACTGCGGCATCTCTCTCGCATTTACCCTATTAAATTTTTATCAAATTCCGTTGACACGTTTTCATTTTTCATTCAAAAAAATCGTGTAAATATGTCAACTTATCATAAGAGCCCGTGTTAAAATTACAAAACTTTCTCAAAATTGGGGCGGTCAATTTTTTTTTTTTTTCGGTATAGGTTCATATTATTGGTATTGAATTAAATAAATGTCTAGAGAAATTTCGTTAAAATCCTTTGAGAAGTCGTATTTCGGACCAACTACCTTAAATGAGTTATTACAGTGTTGCTAAAAATGCTTAGAAAAATTTACTTCATTACAGTGTGAGATTTGTTTTGCCCACGACTGTATATCTATTTACATAATAATATAAATGAATGCCTCTACAGTAATGAATGGATACAGAGGGGTACTCATGGAGGTCATAACCCCATTGCCTGAAAAAAGATTGATTCAAATTTTATCGTGATTTGTATGATAAAATCGTTAATGAAATAACACAAGATGATGAAACTGAAAGAAAATGAGTAGTTTTCAAAATGTACTTTCAGTGCTAACTTAGGTACATTTTTTTTAAAATTTACAATATCAAGGCATTGTAAATGAAACGTTTAAAAAAATGCGACCCCCTCCTAATTTGAAAGCTGAATCCACCCCTGTATGCAGTGCATCCATTTGAAGACCACCTATTGGATTATTTTATATTTACATAAATAATTGTTGATACATCTGTTAGTGATCGCGAAACTCCTGAACGAATTGACGTTGAGTAGCTGGGTTCCTCTTGCGAAACTTTTTCGATGATGTATAATATACAACTTACAACCTCAATCACGTAATGTACTATGAAGATGTACCTGAATTAAACTACTAATTTTTAATCCTTAATAAAAAAAGTAACCGTTGTAATATAGAACCATCACAGTGTACCGTAGCAAACCGGAAGAGTAGGATCAAGTGAAAACCAATTTTCATAACACACATTTAAGAAGAAAATTGAAAAATTTATTCCCTAAATTATCATAATAGTACTTTCTAACTAACACTCTTCGTTCTAATAATGTCGAAAATTTAGTAATAACAAACACATGACCCCAAATAAGTTAGAAAAAATCACATTACTTCACATCAGTAAGCATACCAACGAAGCAAAAAATTTGGTAAATTTTTCGGCTTTTATATGTACCTATAGTTACTGAAATGTCTGCAATGAATGTCCTTCTTCAATACGACGTATCCATAATGTGGTCAAATCACCATTTTGTCATTAGATTTAATGCCCATGAGACACATTATCATCATTATAATCTACTGCACGGACACTACTATCCTATATTTGTTGGTGATAGATAGTGCTCCAGCAGTCATATCATTTATTACATAAGATATAAATTAATCAACATTTTTGAGATGCGGTCTTTATCCCCAACATTATCCGCATAGTCATATTAAATATTATTTATTAGATATATTATTTAAGTTAGTGATACCTAAAGTGATAGGGGGAGGAGTGAAATGGTCAGAAAGACGAATTTTTGGTAATAATCTCAAATAAATGTAAGAAAGCAATATATTAACTTCAGTGAAAATGTTATGAAATATGTATTTTTCATCTTCTACAAGCATAGATATCGTAGAAACCAATAAACACTATTTACAATGCTCCTAAACCGGCGGTCTGATATAGAACCGCTATAGCCTTACTACTTTTAGTATAGAACTGCTGTGACCTCTCTACTTTGGACACAGAATTGCTGTGATCTTGCTATTTTCGTTATAAAACCACTGTAACCTTATGATACCATCACAGTGTGATTGGCCGAACAATAGCCAATTTTCTCCGATTTTTTTTCGGATGGTTAGGATGGATGAACGGGAATGAATTTTTTTTCACGGTTAACACCACTATTTAACAATACAAAAATATATTTTTTATTAATTTTTATTTATTTTTTATAATTATTATAATTTTTTGAAAAAAGTGTCTTTAAAAAAGGGCGAAAAAAAAAATGAAATAGATTATCAATCTGCAGGTAAGCCGCTATGTACCTATGGGAGCTTTTTTTTTAAGTCTTCCTATTTTTCGACACGAAAAACTCTAAAAAATTTTTTACTTTCTATTCAAAACGCCGCCATTTTTTTTAAATTTTAAGAAAAAAAGCTCCCGTAGGTACATAGCGGCTTACCTACAGATTGATAATCTATTTGATTTTTTTTTTTTCGGATGAAAACTGCGGCCGCAATTTTTTAAAGACACTTTTTTCAAAATTTATAATAATTATAAAAAATAAATAAACATGAATAAAAAAATATTTTTGTATTAAATGGTGGTAGTAATCGTAAAAAAAAATTCATCCCCATTCCCCTGTCCTATCCATCCGAAAAAAGTCAGGAAAATTGACTATTTTTTGGCCAATCCACTGTGATGTTACTTTAAACAAAATTTAGATACAATTCAAATAAATTACATATTTTCAAATAAACATTGTAATAAATATTTATAAAATTGTGATTCTGAAATGTAAAATTCTACCATAAATTTGAATTTTGTTAAATAAATCAATACTGTTTAGTGTTTAACAAACGTCACATTTAAATTTTCTATTTTACAAAATCAATTAGCGGGGCGCCAGACTTTCAAAAATGAAAGGCCTAGTGTGGTGCACCGTTTTCACTATCCTTGGACACTTGGCCCTGATCGTATAACACGCCATATCAGTGTACCTACTAAATATAGTTTATTTGAAAACACCCAAGAATTAAAGAACAATTACAATATTAATAAATTAAATTATTCATTCAGACATAATTAATACAATATGATTTTTTGTATATTTATTTTTACTCTAAATGTACCATATGGTATACCTCTTCTTTGTTCATTGGTAGAAAATAGGCAATGTAATCCCAGGTTTTGCTTAACTGGAAAATTATATGCATGTATACAGGGGGTAACGAAAATAACTCTCGTCCTTTTGAGGGGTGACTCATTGTACCTTGTAGAAACTAAAACCAGAGGAATTTTTTCGGAATTAACAGTTTGAGAAAATCGCAAATTAACTGGCTGCATGACGATTCAAAATTTTTCTAAGTACGGCCCTGTCTAAATTATGCATAAATACTTTCTTAATATCAAAGGTAGTAAGTAATTTTATTGACTAAAATTCAATAAAATTTTGTAAATATGTTTAGGTCGTAAACGTGTTTCCCACATGTTTTTTTTTTTAAAAACAGAAAATTTATCTTACAAAGATGAGATGGTCAGAGCCGGATTAAAAAAAAATTTTAAAGGTCCTTTTTTTATCAATACTTAGTACCAAATTTTTTCTATTAAAACACAGTTTTAGTTTAAAATTATTGGCAAATATTGATTACATGGATGAGATCTACCCACTGTTTTCATAGCGAGATTTATATACTTTACACCCTGTATATGTACTGGTATAGGCATGTATAATATTATAATTTATAGATGTTATAGGGATATTAATAAATCTAAAAGATGCACATATAAAATAATAAAAATTTCTGGAATACCTTAATAATAATTACAATAATAATTTGGGAATGAAATAAATTTGTTACACATCCAATTCTATATAAAAAAGAAAATAAATAAATAAATAAATATATAAACATCTACTACCGGAATTATGAGCCATTCCTCAAGATATCCCACACAATGGGATTGATGTGAAAAAAATTTAAATACGGAAAAGTACCTCAAGAAATTTAGAAAATAAAATTTACTAGGTATTAACTGAGATCTCTTCCTTGCACAGTTGCACCTGCAACATGTAAGTATATGAAAAATTTCATGTTCTATGGAACCTACAAATCCACTTGGAAGGATAATAAAGCTTTAAAGTACACAAAAGAAAATAATCCATTATCATCATTTATATAGTTGATACACGAATTATCAAATAAAATTTTAGTTCTTCAATATAAAATGTAACATAAAGAAAAAATGAAGCTTTCAAGCTCTTTGTCGACAACATTTTAACAAATCCATTTTCTACAATTATTAATATAAATAAAATATTTTTTACATAGGCAAAAACGCCGTGAGCAGCGGGGCCCCATCACGGAAGTCGAATTTTTCGCTTCATCTTCGGTATTGAATGTCTACAAGCGAAGTGTGATTGAAAGTCTAAAAGCGATTTGTCATTTTGGTGGTTTCAAAGTTGATGATGAGCGTCCGGCTGATGGGGGCTTTAAAAAAAGGTTTTAAGTTTTTAAGGGCTGAATCTCAGAAAATTTCAATTTGGTGCCGATAGCAGTTAGCAGGAAAAAAGCCAACACAATTCGTACGAGGACATTCCTACCCATGCTTATTCGCCAATTGCCTTTGTGTCTTATTTTAAATATTAACAAAGGACCTTAAATAGTAAACTGGAAGGCCTTTATAAAGGTATTTTTTCTTTCCAAAAAAATCCAAAAATTCTATTTTATAAATAATAATAAAAATCCAAAATTCCTACTTTATAAATAAACATTAACTTTAATAACATTTTTAAATTACTTAATATGTATGTATTGCATTTGTTAAAAAAAGTAAGTTCAATTTTTTTAAAATTTTTAAAATTACTATACGGCTGCTTGTATTAGAATAAAGCATTTAAAAAACATTTAACAATACCATTGAATTCCGATGTAAAAGTGGGAGAACTGGGGGGAAAAGTAATGTGGAATCCCTAAAAGGCACTAAATTTCCAATAAACCTCCAAAATAAACCTCCAAAAAGCAGTGGCTGGCTATTAACTTAACCTGTACACAAAATTTCAGCCCTCTAGGGGAGATTTTGACCCGAACGAAACTTAAAAAACAAGAAAAATCATGTTCTTTTTGGTATAAAAATGGTGGGGGTAAGGGTTAAAAGTTCAGACCCCCAAGAGGGGGGGGGGGGTAAAATATTAAAACCTACAAAAAGCGCAACCTAGGTACGAACTCTATCAACACACCAAATTTCAACCCTCTACGTTAATTCTGGGGGGCTGGGGGTGTGTTAGATCCAGCCAAAATAGTTTTTTCCCCCTCTACTCCCTCCAAATCATCCTAGCAAGCTGAATTTTGGATATGTTGTAGATAATTGACCGAAACATTATTTCCAACCGATTTTGAGTAGCTTTATTGTTTTGTTGCCCCTACTCTCGCCTCTCGCCGTTTTTATCGTTTAGGCTCTATAAGTCTAATTTTTTCAATTGAAAAATTCGACTAAAAAATGTTCCCATCCCACAGTCCAAAATAAGTGCATAACTATAAAAAAAAATACAAAACACAACTTTAAAAAAAGCATATTGTATAAAAGCTATCAACTAATAAACATAAAAGCTTGGCTACTCTTTACATAGATAGCCTGCGGAACTATATCATTGACAAAGGTAACGTTGCCCGTGAGTTTAAATGTAAAATTTAGGCCCGTTCCACACTATAGTGCTGCTCTCGATACGCTCCCAGTTCACACAGTGTTTAATAAAATATTCTTACAAAAGAAACAATGAATGTATTAATATCATCGTTACAACTTGACATCGCCGTTACAAATCAGACTTGTTACAACTTATATCAATATAAACAATTATTGAACCGAGAGCGAACCGGGAACCGGGAACGAACCGGGAACGTATCGAGAACATAAAAGAACATGATCTTACCTAAAACATATATATATTTTTGTCATACTAAGCAACCGTACATCTTCGCTTGTTTTAGATCTTGTTTCAGAAAATTTCAAAAACACAATCTCCTAATGGAAGTACCTGTTAGTGATGTCGAGCCCAAAAGCAGTTAGTCAATTAATCGATTAAAAATGATTTTTAGATAAAATTAGTCATTGGTCAAAAGTATCGAGCATTCAATAATGGTTTATTCGACTAAAGTCTGAATCGAATTTATAAATACAGTAAGACTTTCAAAAACAACGTTATTATTAACTTTCCATTTGAAAAAAAAAATTAATCATTTTGGTCAGTTAATGAAGAGTAAAATAGTCGATTTGAAAATGCAAAATTAGTCGATTAAAGTGACTAATAGAATAATCTTGCGACATTAATGATGTCGGATGGTTAATTGATTAATCGGTTTAGTCGATTAATTTTGTCTACATTTAATCATTTTTTAGTCGACTAGTTTACTCTCGATTAAATCATTAAAATGATTTTTTTTAATGACTAAAAGCGACTAAATTAATAATTTTGCTGTATTATTTATGACTCCACGAAGTGAAAACTAAAAAGATTATCTATTTGTACGATTTTTTACTTTTATGTGACTAACATATTGTAATATGTTTTAAAAGTACTAAAAGTCAATAATTTTTAAATTTAAAAGAAAGCATCGCGTTTTAAAAAAAAATTACGTAGGTTACCCAATTGATAAATTCAACTAAAAATTTCGTCGATTAGTCGACTGTTTATGCTCGATATTTTCGGCTAATCTTGCCTGAAAAGTAACTTTAGTCGATTAATCAACTAATTGCTTCTCTACTCGTCATCAATAGTATCTACTTAAATTACATGTATTAAAGGTGGTTGTGCATTAGTATCGCTAAGTTATATGTACGAATGTTTTGAACAAATGGTCATGACACATTTTTCTTTCGAGGAATCAATTATTCTTGTCTAACTCGTCTGATATATGTATATATTATTCATAATTCTTTTCCAATGCACTGTCAGTGGAAAAAAGTTCGACGTTTCATACTTTTTATGCATCTCACTAAATATGTAATTACCAAACCAGGACAAAATATATTTTCCGTATAATTTGATGAAATAAAAAATCCATTAGAAAACTCCAAGCAAACCGTTCAAGATGAGCTCCTTTTTCGAGGAAAAAAATAAGCCATTTGCATAACATAAATTCAATAAATGAATTCATCAACTCGGCCGAATAATGAGCTACTGAATGAGAAAATGAGTGAAGTAAAGATATTCAACTGGATTTTAATTCGTTATGATCATGCGTCATTACTGCTGAATATATACGTCTAGAACTCTAGAGCTCCTTCACCGCAAGGAAGTTATTTGTGTATCAGTATTATGTAGAAGTCACTAGTATCCAAGTATGTAACTAATAAACAGCATAAGCTTGTCGAGTGTTTGACGAGCTCGCCGAAGCTTTGAACACAGCAACAATATTTGAAAATTATAATTTGTACATATACAGGGTGTAAAGTATATAAATCTAGCTACGAAAACAGTGAGTAAATCTCACCCATGTAATTAATATTTGCCAATAAATTTGAACCAAAACTGTTTTTTAACAGTTAAATATGGGTAAAAAAGGAGCCCTTAAAAATTTTCTGATCAACCTTCAATGACTCTATGCGGATGAAATCATAGACAACAGATATTATATTAGCGCTAGTATAAAAAAAAATTTTTAATATCAAATTCGTGATAATTTAGGCTGCCAGCCGCGCAATCTCACATACGTACCTATATATATTTCTTCTTCTAAATAATTAAACAACGCTAAAAGGATCTAAATAAAAAAAATAATTAAAAAAATCAAAAAGCCCGATTGCATTTAAAGTAAACTAAAACGGTGGAAACAAGATGAAATAGAGAAAAAGAAGAATGAATAAAAAGTAAAGCAGTCGGAGGCATATCTGTTGTACCAAGTTAAAGGAGAAGTACTAAATTTCAAGTGTGGGCCGGAACGAAAAAAGTATCGCTTTCGGTTTGAATTTTGATTAGCAATTCTTATAAAAAAAATTGTTCCAGTTTTTTTTTTGTTTTTTGTTTTTTTTTTTTTGTTTCCAATTTACAGACTTAATTTGATCAAAAACAATTCGCATTTGCATTCAAAACAATTATTTTTCTTTGTTATATAAAAGTTCTGCTTAAGCGTCTAGTTTAGGATCGACAAGTTTGAGTAATCATATGAATGAAAACTTTTTCTTTGGATATTTCAATCGCTACTACAATCCAAATAGATTTTTTCGAATCACCCGACAATCATACCATTACTGCACTTAATCTGACATATCTATTTAACGTATCTTTATCTACTGTCACCTTCTTCCCTCTCTTTCTTTTGTCCCGCACTGTATATTATAGTATACAACAGTCAGTGTGGCGTACTATGTCATTTCCGCAGCAGTCTCATCTCAACAGTGCAGTGGATTCATTCGTAGTCACTCAGTTACGCTAACCGAGCGACCATTGTTATATTGTTTCTCTATCTATCCTTCTTCTGGTCATTTCCCAGCTATTGTTATCTATTTGTTGTTTGTTGTGTCGTTCCGTTTGTTAGTTAGACAGACAATAACAAACAAATAAAACGAAATAAAAAAAAAACGCCGTGAGCAACGGGGCCCCATCACGGAAGTCGAATTTTTCCCTTCATCTTCGGTATTGAATGTCTACAAGCGAAATGTGATTGAAAGTCTACAAGCGATTTGTCATTTTGGTGGTTTTGAAAACTGATGATGAGTGTCCGGCTGATCAGGGCCTTAAAAAAAGGTTTTGAGTTTTTAAGGGCTGAATCTCAGTAAATTTCAATTTTGTGCCGATAGCAGTTAGCAGGAAAAAAGCCAACACAATTCGTACGAGGGCATTCATACCCATGCTTATCCCCCAACTGCCTTTGTGTTTTATTTTTAAATATTAAAAAAGGACCTTAAATAGCAAACTGGAAGGCCTTTATAAAGGTATTTTTTTTCCAAAAAAATCTAAAATATCTATTTTACAAATAAAAATCCAAAATTCCTACTTTATAAATAAACATTAACTTTAAAAACATTTTTAAATTATACCTCATTTCAGATAGGGGAAGATCGCCCAAAGCGGGTACCCCTCTTAAAGCGGGTAAGCGCTTGTATATCGTTGTATCGAATGTTTTTGTCAGGTCGTGTGTATACCGAGATTAACCGAATATCAACCAATGTCAATCAGTTGCACTTGAACGCTTGTGTCGTTTAATGTCCTAGTTAAGCTTCATCAATTTTTTTTGTTGGTTTTGTTAAAAATTTTGACGATAAATATTCTGTGACTAGTCACAAACCTTTTTATTTGTAATCTTTTTGGTATTACCATATTATGTTATCATCATTTGACTTTTAATGTAGAAAAAGGTAGACATGTATCGGCTTTCATTTTGAAATTATTCTAAGTTAACAAAATTAAGTCTTTTTGGGCAAAGCGGATATGGGCAAAGCGGGTAGACAAAATAGAAGCATCTTAATGGAAAAAACTGTTGGAAGGGGAAAAAAAATAATTAATCTTCTTTTTACGACGGAATGAGGGAAAAAGCTTAAAAAAAATATTTCTGTTTGTGGTGATTTTGATTTGGAATCACCTGTAGTAATTTATTCCAATATGGAGGTTGTAAAGAAAGCTACAGTTAATTGTTATAAATTTAATTTTTTTGTCTTTTTTCAATTTTTTTTACTTAATTATTATTATTGTTAAATTCTATATGATTAAGAAAGTTTATATTAAAAAATAATAACAGTATTTAAATACATAATGTACTTACCCGCTTTGCCCAAAGGGGGTTACCCGCTTTAGGATACCTATACGGGCAAAGCGGGTTTTTGCAGAGGTTTTGTATTTTCTTTATTAAAAATAAATATCGTATAAACATTTCTTAAGCGAAGTTTCATTTTAAATTTCGATAACTATTCTATCTGATAATATAAAAAATATCTGCTTATTGAGGTCAAAATTCACTTTTTTGGGCGTTTAATCTTAGCTTACCCGCTTTGGGCGACCTTCCCCTACAATTGATTATGAGTTTTCGTTAAAAAATTAAATAATTCTTATATTCGAAACAAATCAATCTTCTATTCTTTTCTAAAAATAAACCGCAAATTTAAAATTTACGGTAAAATTATGTAAATTTATAAATGTATAAAATTTACATAATTTTTAAAATTACTATTCGCCTACTTGTATTTAGAATAAAAATAATGCATTTAAAACACATTTAACAATACCATTGAATTCCGATGTAAAAATGGGAGAAGTGGGGGGAAAAATAATGTAGAATACCTAAAAGGCACTAGCTGGATACTAACTCAATACACGTACAAAATTTCAGCCCTCCAGGTTTCCTTAGAGAGTTTCTAGACGTGTTAGAAAAAAAGCCAAAAAATTATGGAAATATTGGCGTAAAAATCGTGGGGGTAAAGGTATAAAGTTGAAACCTCCAAAAAGCAGTGGCTGGCTATTAGCTTAACCTATATACAAAATTTCAACCCTCTAGGTTTATTCGGGGAGATTTTGACCAGAACAAAACTGTTAAAAGACAAGAAAAATCATATTCTTTTTGGTATAAAAATGGTGGGGGTAAGGGTTAAAAGCTGAGACCTCCAAAAGGCACCCCCTAACTCAATCCGAATACAAAATTTCAGCCCTCTAGATTTATTTGGGTGACCTATGCGAGTGGTACAAACTTCGAAATCGTCGAAAAATCATGAAATTTTAGCTTAAAAATGAGGGGGTGGGGGTAAAATATTAAAACCTCCAAAAAGCACAACCTAGGTATGAACTCTATCAGCACACCAAATTTCAATCCTCTATGTTAATTCTGGGGGCTGGGGGCGTGTTAGATCCAGCCAAAATCGTTTTTTTCCCCTCTGCTCCCTCCAAGTCATCCTAGGAAGCTGAATTTTGGATATGTTGTAGATAATTGACTGAAACATTATTTTCAATCGGTTTGGAAAAGTCTTATTGTTTTACCGCCCCCCCACCACCCTCTTAAATGTCGGGTCGGATCCAAAATGCATCGGAATGAGCCCTATTTACCAAATTTGAGCTCTTAAATTCCATAGGGGGGCCCTACACATATTAAAAGGCAGCGAGAAAATATATATATATATATATATATATATATATATATATATATATATATATATATATATATATATATTATGTATCAGACATTTTTTTCTACAGAATCGTGTTCTACGGATCCGAAAACGGATAGCGCCCTACTCTCGCCTCTCGCCGTTCTTGTCGTATAGGCTGTATAAGTCTAATTTTTTCAAGGAAAGATTCGACTAAAGAAAAATAGAGAACAATAATTGTAAATGCTAGGCAAGTATTGTGTTTATACACACTGGAGATAAGTATACAACATTATTGAAGATGACAGTTTTTCTTGCACTCTCATTTTTATTTATTTATTTTTTTTTCTTTAGTTTTTGTTTTTGTACTCTTTTATTCTTTAAATATTTTTGTAATATAAAAAAATTATTAATAGATTTAAAACAAATAAAAAATCCGCAGTGGAAATAAACAGAAATTTATTTATAACATAAAAATGCCAGTGGAACTACGGAATTCAAAGTACCTATCGTAAAGTATGAGTAAAGCCACCTTTGCGATGACAGACAAACTGAACGCCTAAGGATTTCGTTGTTAGAACCACGATACACACAATTATATAAGATAAGCCAGTGTGCATCCAGTATGGCTGAACTTTGTGAAATTTCAGTACTTCACTCTGGGTGCATCTGCTTGTGAGTACATGGAATGGATTCCTTGGTTTTCTTTTTACTTGTTATATTTTTTATTTTTATTTTTTTACAATTACTTGAAAGTTCGAAACGTCAAATAATGTCCATTGGCTTCTTTAATTTTTTTTTTACCCCATCCTTGTCTTAAGGTTATTATTCTTGTTTCAAATATGATATTAAATAATATGATTAGACTCACTTAAAAGATTGAATAAAAATCTGTTACGAGTACGAGGAAGCTGTGTGCCGCCCTTTTTCATTTGCAATGTATTTATCACTACAGTAGAAGTAATTTGAATTATCGTGTAGGTATATTTCACATTAAAAACAATTTTTTTTTACAAAAAAAAAGTATCAAAAATAGCAATTTTTCAAAAGCTTTTACATATTGCATCAACATAAAAAAACTAAACATAAATCGAAAAAATGTAACTAAAAGCGTAGGTTTTTTAATCAGAGGAATTATATGAAAACTTCAAAGTAAATAATAAACAAATATTTTACTTTGCAAAATACCACTTTTATTTTGAAACTGTGACAATATAGTTTCGAACCGTTAATTCATTTTCAAACAGAATTCTGTTTGAAAATGAACTTACGGTTCGAAACAATATTGTCACAGTTTCAAAATAAAAGTGGTATTTTGCAAAGTAAAATATTTGTTTATTATTTACAAATATGGAATACCATAAAGTAACGCTCAAATCTATTAAAACTTCAAAGGTTTATCTGTTTATTAAAAATTACAAACTAACTGTAAATTCCTCCGTCAAATACAAGAGCGGGGATAATTAAATTTCATTCGGTTTTGAAAAAACCTCATAACCAAAGATTCTTGGTAGTAAACTTGTATTCATGTTTAAATCTTCTACAAATGATTTCATATACTTAATATATAAATAAGGGCTGAATTTTTTGAGTTGCCATTTTTATTACGATATACAACAACTCATACATCATAACACGTATGTAAATCTTTTCCAAAAAGATAAATTTCCATAGTTCATAAAATTATTAATTAAAATTTATGGATGTTTAAAGGTTGTCTGGAAACTAACGTAACATTTCCGAATTATTAAAAAAATCATACGATCTTAAGATGTATGGTTAACATGGTACTGATGATAGGTACATAATTGTGCCATCTATCAGTTTCTGTAATAAACATGAAGAAATACCAGAAGATAATTCAGATTACAACCAAATTGTAACATTTAGAAAAATCGTATTTTGATTTTGATGTGAACCAAGTCCTAATACGGCAATTTGAAAATTCGATTTTCAAAATACAATTACTCAAAAATATGGAAAAAATAATGGAAATTTTAGCATTACCGATAGTTTAAAGGTATAAAATAATTTTCAAAACACATTTCAACATATGTTTAAAATATTTTTTTTCACTCCAAAAAAACCGTAGGCTCCCGAAGCCTGGAAATATTTTCACGGATGTCCCCCCTTCTATTGTGAATATTTTTTGTATAAACTTTTTTTCAATTAGATGAATATTTTACGAATAAATCGAATGGCAACTCTCAAAGAACTCACTCGGCATATATTTATATAATATACCATCAAATTTTATTTCTTTGATCAATTAAGAATTTTCGCCGAAACATGAATAAATAAATACAATGAATACTTCTTACACTGAAAAATAAATATTATAGAATCGAGAAGAAAAGGCTCATTCAAGCATATTCGAAAAACCAATATTTTATATATTATACTAAACTTATACACATTAGAAACAACTGAAATAACTGAAATTCATTAGACTGTATAATAAATAGTCTAGTGAATTTGAAAATAATTTCGTCTTTGCACAAATAGTTTCTATCGTTATTTTAGTCATAGTAAAATTGTTTTTGTTGATATGTTATTTTTGTTTTTATACACAAGCAATAATTTTCTTCAAATTTTCTTTTAAACATTATGAATATATATATAGATATAAAGCTTTGACTTTTTTGCGACGATTGTGTAAAAATTATAGATCGCTTTGAGAAATAGGAACATATCGTAATCAGAATGAATATACCTGCATACCGTCACTGTCGAAACCGTGACTGTCACGGTTGATTGAATTGACGAACTTTATTTTAGTACTAGCTATGGGCTAAAAAGGAAAATAAAAATGTTTGTAAGTTAATAAATACTCGTAGTATATTGTACAATAAGTGAGAAAAGTGGCTTATTTCTCACGAATATGAGTTTGTTGCGTGAGCTCGCAGGGCGAGTGCAACAATTCATATGAGTGAGAAATAAGCTTTTCCCACGTATTTTACACTATACTTTTTCTACGAGAACATTTTTTTTTTTTTTTGTATTTACATTAATATTTTTTTAAATAAGTTGTAAAACTTTTTTAAATTTATAATGTCAATGGTAAGAGATGTTCAAATTTTTGCCAAAGCATACTTTGAAACTATGGAAACAATAATAAATAATCAACTTACATAACTATATGTATATTTTTAGAATTATTTATATAGACTAGCCGTATGCCCGATGGGATTTCCCATCGTCAACATCTTTTTATTAGGTACTCACTTTCTGCTCACTTTTAATGTTTTTCAAAAGCCTAAATCAATATCCACGTTTCTAACTTCAAAAATGACGAACTTCCCATATGAACTTTCATTTTCTGTTTTAACCCCGTAGGAAGTTATAAATGGAAGCTTAAACGCCAATGTTCATAACTCCTGTGCTTAATTTCGTCTTTCTAAACTCAACAGTTTATGCTGTGAGTTGTTTGTCAGTCAAAGATTCATTAAATATTATTTATTTTAATAGCCATAGTAACATATTTTTATATACCACTAACTTCAAAAATAACGAATTTACATACAAATTTTCATCCCCTATTAAACCCACTTAGGGAACGAATTTTCAAAAATCCTTTCTTAGTGCTCACCTACGTTACATAGTGAACTCCTATGCAAAATTTCATTCTTCTAAACCCAACGGTTTAGGCTGTGCGTTGTCTGTCAGTCAGTCAGTGTTAGAAATTTATTAAGTAGATAATTTAACTCATGTATATCAAGTCCCATAAGAATGTTGTAGTTTTTTTACTTTTACCATGAAAAAAAGTTAGGACAAATTTTTACAGCGAAATAAATATTAATTGGTGATTTCAGTGTAGGTAAACACGATAAAAACGAAACAAAAATTCGTATTGGTAAATTTAACTGATTTCAGAACCATAATAACAATGTATTAAATAATAATATGAATTATACTAATTTATTTTATTGTTTGAATTATCTTACCGTATTACACGAGTTTTATATTTTTTCTGAATAAAGTATTTTCTACAACTCAAATTTCTTGCCTAAAAGCAATTTAACGAGAAGGACTGTCAACTAACAAAGACACTTCAGCTTCGCTGTTGCGTTTTTGTTAGTTGATAGTTCTTCTCGTTAAATTGTTAGGCAACAAATTTTCGTTTAAAAAACCCAAATTTATTCGAAGAAATACAAACCTCTCGTGTAAAATAATAAGTGGTAAATTTCATATTACCCAAACTATATGCATAAGGCCCGATCCACATTAACGCTCCGCTCTCGGTACGATATCGCTACGCTCCCGATTCGATAAAATATTCTTACACAAGAAACAATGAATGTATTCCGATATCAGTCGCGGTACGCTCTCGCTCCAATATCGCTCCAATACTAATACCACTCAGATAATATTTTATGGGAGGGATCGATAGTGTGACGTTTTTGATTCCACTTCGCCCCGTTTCTCAACCTTCTTCATTTATTTGAAAATTATTGTATTAGGAAAACATAATACAACACAACGACGCGACATCTTGCCAATGCATTATGATACATATGTAACTAATTGATATGTAGATATGTATTCTGATATAATGTTCTCCTAATACAATAAAGTTTAAAATATTGAAAAAAAGATTTTTATCGGAGCGAGACCGGGGCGAGAGCAGCACCATAGTGTAGAATAGAGAACGAATAGGTACCAGCATGGTATCAGTACTGTAATGTGAACACAACAAGATATATCGGAGCGAGAGTGGAGTGGGAGCGTATCGATATCGGCACCTTAGTGTGGATCGGGCCTAAGAATAACTAAACACCTAAACAAATTTAAATAAAAAATTAACCTTGAATGCATTAATTTATGACGTAGCATTCTTACTAATTGAACAAAATTGTAAAATATCACACAAATACAAAAAATAAATGAAAACCACCATAATAATATTTTAAATTAATGTCAATTCCGCATAATATCTTCACTTCTACTATCTCTATTTTCTACTCCTCACAAACCATTTTTTATTCTCGTTTAATCCACTTACTCTATCCTACAACATGTGCCTTAACTATTCCTCTCATTCTAATATACATAATATACAAATGTAGTACATTAAAAAGAATCAAGTGAAGAAAAAACACATTAAGAAAGAATAATAAAAGGTAAGAATAAAAACAGGACAACAATACCGGCATACATGATTTGTTGAACGGAGACAGATGATCTAATTTTTACTTACGTATGTATTGCATAATGTGAAAGAGTGTTTTTACACTCGGTATGCTGATAGAAGCACTTTTTACCGTCAAATCCGATTTAAGAGTACGTACGAAAAACATCATTGAATAAATTTTTTTCTAACCGTCCTTTATTTTTCGTCTATTTCAAACTGTTTGGTCTGTTTGTCATTATAATTTGCGACGATAGAGGGAAATGAGAAAAACTGGCAACTATCAAACGTAATTATCATTAATCTTAATTACAAGTTCGGTAGCATTACTTCACGTAAAATTTCCGACTTAGAATATAATTACGGCAGCATTAACTCGCCTAAAAGTATATTTGTAATTTACTGGAAAAATCTGTGTTTAATATTGCTAGAATCGATTTCTTGATTATTTAAGGTAGTTACCGTGTGACATGCTAGTAGAAAGAATTGCAAACCAAACTTACTTTATGTCATTATTGTATGTATTAATGGATAGATGTTGATACATACTATTTTTCATACGAACGTGTAGGCATACATTCAAACATAGTCTGTGCATACACATTTATACTATCAAGGTTTTTTTATAATAAATGCTTTGACATCGTTGTTAATTTAGGTACTCAACAAACATATTAAGTAGTATGCATATGCGTTTGGACTCTTCATTTTTTCACCTGTACAAGATAGATAGGTGCTATCCCGGACTTTTTTGTAGAGAATTCGGTTTTCTACAAAAAAGGTCTTAACACTTTTTAATGTAACTATCACCGTTTTCGCTACGTAAGCGGTAAAAGGTCAAAAAATGCTATTCATAAATTTTCAATATTGTTTAAAAAATAAATACGAATAAACCAGTTATTTAATATACAGAGTTGCCAGACTGCTTCGGTTCAGTTGCTTGAAACTAGTGTATTTATTAAAATACTGTCATTTCTCTAATGATATCTTCAATTCAAAACGATCAACAAATAATTCAATTTTTTCTTTACATTCAGAACTTATTAATCTTTCTTTCCCTAGTTTTTTATTGAATTGTGTCGAGTCATTATATTGTTAAATACAAAATAAGGGTACGTAGTCAGAATTTTGAGATCTAATACATGGAGTATATACAAACTTTAACCCTAATTATCTTAACTCAGAAGCGATCAATCTTTCCCAAATTACAAGGACAATCAGATATAGCATTCTTCTTTATACTATTAAAATTTGAAACTATTCTGTCGAAAAGTTGAATGTCGCGGTAACTGCCTTAATCAAACAAAAAACAAAGAAAAGTAGATTTACTCTACCGAATCAATTTGCAACTTGAGCGACTATAAGACGGACTAAAGGACAAGGGTAAAAATTATTAAACTGCTTCAGTTAAGGCGTTACGTACACCACGGCCATTGTAGATGTCCGCATCCATATTCGCATATGCGGAATATGGAATATCCAGGACCAGCTTAGCCAATAGGCCAACCTAGGCCATTGCCTAGGGGCGGTCAATTTTTAAAACAGGACGGAAAATTTAGTAATTGAGGTTTTTTCTTTCGCTCGTCATTTATTTTTTTAAAGCAACAATTTGAAAAAAAAAGTAGGAAGAGGGGTGAGAAATTTTTAAAACAGGGTGGAAAAATTACTAATTGACGTTTTTTTTCACATGTTTTTTAAGAGAAAGTTTGAAAAAAAAATATTTCCTTTAAGAAAATAAAAGGTAGGGGTGGCATTTTTCAAGGTCCCTAGGAGCGGACTCAGGGTTAATCTGGCCCTGGGAATATCTACAGCGCTGCACAAGATTATTAAAAAATATTATTTTATCACTAGGTAGTACCAATATGAAAAGAAAAATTGAAAACGACTCTGGTTTTTTAAATTAGAAGCAGTATCAAGTAAAAATTCTAGTATACGTTTAATTGGCAAAAGAAATATGTATTATACAAATTATATGTGGATTACTAACTTTTCTATCACCAAATAAACATATACATATATTTTTATTTGATACTAGTTCTTATTTTACCATCAGAGCCCCGAGTGAGAATCTTTGTATCGCCAATAAAAAATATATTTTTTAACCAATTTAAAAAATCTTGTGTACCACCTTGGATAATCTATCTAAGAAGCTGCAGGTAAAATTTCAAATCGGTCGGATGAAAACTGCCGGGGTTACCTTTCAAAACGTGTTTACCGTTTTGTGTGTTTATATCTATCATTTTTCAGTTATTTATAGAAATACCTACAGCAAAAGTAACCAAATAAGGTAATGGAATAAAATCATAAAAAAGTTATTGACCAAACTGAAAGATTCCAAAATGTTACGCGCATATATTCAAAACGATTTTTAAAATATTTTCGCAGTCATAATTCCTTTGTTGGAGTCTTGTAATCTCTGTTAAGGTACCATCACAGTGTGATTGGTCGAAGAATAGTCAATTTGTGCGATTTTTTTTCGGATGGGTAAGATAGGGGATTAGGGATGATTTTTTTTTTTACGACTAACAAACACCACTATTTAACAATACAAAAATATTTTTTTATTCATTTTAATTTTTTATAATTAGATACCGTAAAACCGTCTAGACCCGGACTTTTTTTTTGTTATAATTTTATGTTTATACATGGTTTCCTTCATATATATCACCAATAAAAGCATTATCATTAGAAAGAGCGTATGTTAGTTCTTATATCCCTGACCCATGTCGTCGGCCATCTCACGAATGGTCATATCTCATTTTTCCTGATTTTTCCATTTATGACGATTTGTGAGCCAGTAATCGAAGTCCAAGTGGCAAACGCGTAAACCGTTCATCAATACAGTTTCTAAACAGCGAAAACTAGGGACACAAAGGTTCGCGAGACTTAATTAAAATGCTGAGTAAATATTGTCGGCGTCGCAACTCAAAATTTGAATAGAGATACGAAAATGAGATACGACCATTCGTGAGATGGCCGACGATGTGTTTCATTATAAGTAAAAATAAAAAAAATAAAAAATAATTAGTAAGTGTCCGGGTCTACACTCCAAATCCGTCTTGACCCGGACACTTACTTAAATAATGTAATAACATGTAAACTAGCCGCTCCCGTCGGGGTTAGGACAGTGTTTTATATCGTCTGATGTCTTTGAACCTGTCAAAGGATTCAAAACATTTTGTGGGAAGAGGGGTCAATACATAGTATGCCTCTCTCTGAAGTAAACATGCGATATGACACCATAAGGAGGCATAAACCGCGTAATTCTGGCGGGAATATAACGTATGGATAGTGGAAGTTACAGCCAGTGCGAATCGCGGCCATAATGTAATAAACTGATGTGTCCGGGTCTAAACGGATATATCTAAATAGCATGTATTTTTTTATATAAACATCGAATATAACTTCAAACATCAGTAAATGATGCGTGATAAAATTCTGAACGCATACATATCAAAATTAAAACAATATGACAATTATGACGAAAATTACATGTCTAAGTTAGACACACATTTTATTTCTTTGAAAAACTGGAGAATAGTAATCCTGTAAAATGAGATAGTAAAAGTTGAAATCCGTAGTTTTTATTGGTACAGCTGTTTAGAGGATGTATTTCTCTCTCTAATGACGTCAAGAACAAATGTTTATTGTTGCAGGTTAATGACCCCGTGTCCGGGTCTAGACGGTTTTACGGTATTATAATTTTTTGAAAAAAGTGTCTTTAAAAAAGGACAGATATTGCTGCCCACGATTGTGGGCGCAGTTTTCATTTGGGAAAAAAATCAAATAGATTATCAATCTGTAAGTAAGCTGCTATGTATGAGAGCTTTTTTTGAAATCGTCCTATTTTTCTACACGGAAAACTATAAAAATTTTGTACTTTATATCGAAACCGCTACCATTTTTTCAAATTTCAAAAAAAAAAGCTCCACGGGTGTATACCGGCTTACCTACAGATTGATAATCCATTTGATTTTTTTTTTTTTTTTTCAAATGAAAACTGCGGCCGGAATCGTGGGCACCAATATCCGCTCTTTTTTAAAGACACTTATTTCAAAAAATTATAATAATTATAGACAATAAATAAAAATGAATAAAAAAAATATTTTTATATCGTTAAACGGTGGTATTAATCGGAAAAAAAATTCATCCTCATTCCCCCATCCTACCTATTCGAAAAAAATCGCGAAAATTGACTATTTTTCGGTCGATCACATTGTGATTGTACCTTAACCGAACAGGAAATATGAAAATGGCAAATTTTGAGTGCTTTAACGAACGAAGTGGAGCACTATAAATAACTGACTGTGTGTAGAATTTCGAAATATTTAATTTATAAAAGAAATTTTCGCGTGAAATTGCTGTGCCGTTACCAGAGGTTCCACTTCATATCATTTAAGTCAATAAAAAAAGGGGAAAAATTTATTTTGCCAAAGTGATGTAACGCCTTAAGTGGTGCATATTTCACCGTAAAATCATACTTATTATATGGCATATTTTGCAATATGTGCTAGTAATTCCCCTCTCTAGTGATATGAATGACTAGAAAATGCAATAAAAATCGTACAAATAATCCCTTAAAACAACAAAAATTCCAGTTATTTCGGGTGAGTATAGTTTCTAGAATTCATTAATTTCATTAAAACAAACACAAAAGTTAATTTTAAATCAAAATACTAGTAGGTACCTACATAATCAACCCTAGGGGCTCCGTATTACAAACTATAAAACAATTGAAACTGGTATGACATTCTTTTTTTTAGTGTTGCTACACAAAAATAAAACAAATTGACCAATGGACGACAAGCTCTTAAACGGAAACAATAAACATCAAACAAAACAATAAATATACAGATAGCCAATACAAGCCATCTATACCAGCGGCAAATAATACTCAGTATCCACAAATATTTGTATCTATTGAACATATATACCCCCCTTACCACTTCCAATAGATACCCCCCACCCGCGTGCTATTGTTATCATCCACCAATCATTGAATCAAATACAGGAGTTGAATAAATATTATTGAACAAAATTCGATCAGATACATCGGTAAATAGTAAATTGAAAATGTGGACCTAAAAATAGATATTGTAGTAAGTGGCCATTAAAATAGGACCTATCAATATTGTTACAATGACTACACATAATTATTTAAATGTTGATTACAAAAAGGATGTTTTAGGTTAGATAATTTGGGTACTGTTAAAAAAATGAGTCCACAATGACTGACCAAGCGCCTTACCAAGCTAGCAACCAAGAGATCCGGGTTCGAGTCCCAGCCGATCCAGTTTAATAATTTTTCAAACATGGATACAGTAAATATGGATTACTTGATCCCTAAGGTGTAACTTGAGCCCAAAATGGAAAAAGTATTATTTTTTGTTGTGTGCTTAGTAAAAATAAGTTACAGGTTTATCTGATAGGTAACAGCACTAGGTTCACTGTGCTTATGTTTAGGTAGTTCTGAAAATTGACACTAAGTGTCAGGCGAGTATTGTTTACCTATATTTGAAGTTGCTGTTTTTGTTATGTTGCCAACTTTCAACTGTAAAAAATATTTCGATAGCTCACAAAGTAAGGTAAGAGTATAATTTTTATATTTGCTTCGTTACTAAAGCAAATTCAGACACATTTATATGCTCGCTATTTCCTTAGTTTCTTAATTTAAGGTTTTGATAAACCAGTTAACATAACCTTCAGATTAGGGTAACTTGATACCATTGTAACTTTGGTATAAAATGGTACATGGATCCAATTAAAAAGCCATGGAAGTGGTTCAAGAACAAGAACGTATTGTATTATAAATGGGAAGATATATATAGATTTTCGATAAATTAATTCAAACATTTTTAATATACAAGTGATTGCCTTTTTCCTTGGTCCAAAATTCAAATACTCATCAATCAAAACCAATATTTTTAAAATCTCCTACATATGTCTCTAGCTTTAACAATGCAGAATAAAAGGATATTTTTTTTTTATTTATTTTTTTTTTTTAATTCAAATTTACGCCAGCTACACTGCATGCCGTGGAGCGCCTTCAAATTTAACATGCCGTGCGAAAATGGCTGCGATGCCGCCAATTTGCAATATTTATTAGGGATGTTACGGATATCCGTAACCGTAACCGAAACTACCGAATATCCGAAACCGAAACCCTATCCGAAAATAAAAGTTTCGGATTTGTTTCGGCCGTTGGAAAACAGAGGTTAAATCGAAGCTTTTTGCTGCATGTATTTCTCTTGATAGATTTCCGTTGATTTGTATTTGATGTTCATTTTTGGGGATAATATTTTCCCTTTTTTTTTTTTAAATTTTACTATAAACAATTATCCGTAACCGTAACCGTAACCGTAACCGAAACATTATCCGATATTATTCCGTATCCATAACCGAAACCGAAACCAAAAAAAAAGGTTTTTAAATATCTGTATCCGAAATTTCATATCCATAACATACCCAAATTATTTATCAATAATAATTCCTTTTATACTTCAGTATATCCAGAATAACATCCTTAAATAGTATTTCCTTATTATCTTCCCTTCCATCCAAAAAAAAAAAAAAAATACGCTTTTGTTCAGTGATTACAGTGGTGTTGCCCCTTAAACATTAAGTAGCACCACAAAATATAGCGCAAATAGCGAGGTTTAGGTTTATTTTGGTCTGTCATTGTGGACTCATTTTTTAAACAGCCCGTTTCTAGAAGAGAACATTTTGTTGCACTACTTGAATTTCTTCTGTATACATAGTCTCTTGTTGAAGCGAATGTTTACAAATAAATGGCCATAAAGAACATTAAAAAAGCAATAAATAATAATTCAGTATAAAGTAACTCTTTATGTACCAAAGTCTTTTGTATTATTCTCTATGAAACATAACTACATACACATACCTATTTTTTAAAACAAAAACATTTTTGGAAGAAGTCATTAAATTTATTCTTTTTAGAATTATTTTAAAATTCCTCCTCTCAAATTCTTCATCTAAAAGAAAAGTGAAAAATTTTTTCATCAAAAAACAATTATATTTTTATAATATTCAGAAAGATAATATTTCTTTAATATTCCAATACAAATATTCTAAAAATTGAAGGAAAAATTAAATTCTGCCTTGAACATGAAAAAAAAATGAGAGAATATCTCTGTGACAACAATGAATGCCCTTTTGACTCTTGTATTATAATATAGAACAGAATTTCTCAACCTTTTTTCAGTCACGGTCACGTGTTCCGGTCACTTGGCCGACCATGTAGTTCAAATAAATATTGACACTTTCTTATAAATATTACAAAAATGTTTGAAAACAATTTATTAAATTTTAAATAGAATTATTGCAACTTGGAATCATTTCCGCATTAATTGGAATAAATATTAGGTCGTGTAATATGTAATGTCGTTTTCCGATCACTTGGTCTACATTACTATTCGAATAAATATCAACAGTTCCTTGAACATTAAAATAAGGTTTAAAAGCAATTTTAAATTTTAAATAGAATTATTATTTTTTTTTTTTAAATTGAAGAATTGTAACTGCTTCTCGCATTACAGAGACTACATACACATAAGTGATTGAAAGTTGTCTGTGTCGGGCGCCTGTCGAGCAAAGGATCGATGGTGTAATGGATAGCACACCTGGCTAGTTACCAGGAGATCCTGGGTTCGATTCCCGGCCAATCCGGATAATTTTTTCGATCACTTTGTGATTTTTAATTTACAGAATTATTATAGCCTGAAATCATTTCCACTGTTAATTGAAATAATGTTAGGTCATGTAACATAAAAGGTCGTTTTCCAGTCACTTGTTATCTACAGTGTAATTCAGGTAAGTATCGACAATTTATGCATTAGAAAAATATTTAAAAGTAATTCTTTAATTTTAAATAGAATTCTTGTATCCTGGAACCATTTCCACCGTCAGTTAGAATCTAATTAAATCGTGTAATATGAAATGTCGTTTTCCGACCACTACGTCTACCATGTAATTTTTAAAAAAAAATATCAACACTTTTTTAACCATTAGAGAAATGTTTAAAAGCAATTCTTTAATTTTAAACAGTATTAATTTAGATTAGAATCATTACCATAATTAAGTAGTTGAATTGTTGTAATTCATTGTAATTCACTCATCTTGTTGCGACCCGAAGAGAGGAAGATATATTTTCGCGTCCCGATGGTTGAGAAACACTGGTATAGATCATTTCTTTTTAACATGTCTCTGTGTACAAACTTCCACGAATTATATTAGTATCATAATACACTTTGTGTTTATATTATATTTATACAAATAATTAATCTAGGTTAAGAGACGAGCAAATGCGTATCTTGCAAAAAAAAGTGGAAAATTTCCCTAAGGATGAAAATTCACGTATATACATACACAGAGTGAGAGTTAGTGAACGAGGCGAAGGGAACGAGAACTGACTGTAATAATATTTTCCATTGGGTGAGTATCTCAAACATATCTAGACAAAAATAATTATACCTCTACTACCTAATTCTGGTTGTCATATAGGGTGAATGCGGGAGAGATGCCGCACATTTTGAAAACACTTGATAATTCCTAAAGTATGTATTTAATTGATTTGAAATTTGGTACACAATAAATGTAAACATTGTTCTTTAAAATTATTTACAAATAATTTTAAATTTTTAGTCATAAAAGATCCATAATTAACATTTTTGTAGAGCCTGCAAAGCGGCGTCTCTCCCACACCTATGGGAGAGATGCCGCATCAAAGAAGGTGAGACGCCGCATAGTTCATACTAAAAATTTTGGATTTTACACACATCTCCCTACATGATGCATGCCATATGTAGCCATTTTTGGCACTTTATACATCTTAACCAATCAACTTTTTTTTTGTTTCTGAGTACTTTTCAAAAGATTCAATATACACGCAATCATCATTATTTTCATTATCTTCACTAATATGAGAGGTCTTCCTGATCCAATTAATGGATCTTTTATATTTACGTTGCATAATTTACAGTCAAAAAAAATGGATAATTAAGGTATAAGTCTATGCTTTTAACATGTAATATGATGCGGCATCTATACCAACTTTAAATGCGGCATCTCTTCTTTTTGTTGGGATAGATGCCGCATGTTGCTATAGCAAGCATAGTGCGGAATTCTAACCTGAAATTTTATACAGTACTTTTAAAATATACCTAAATTAATAACAAAACTCATTTTCATTAAAACAATGAAATATACATTCTTAAATTCTAATGAATTAAATGCTTGATAAAATATAATGTTAAAAAGCTTACATTTCAATAACAAAAAGTTGGATAATTACTAAACTGATGGACTAATCATAAATGTTACCATATACAGCTTAAGTAAGTAACTTATTTTAAACATATAATCCATTAATAGCGCTATTTATCAATCAACGGACGAACTATGGCTACTGCGGCATCTCTCCCACACTTACCCTAAGTATATCGTTCCAAAAACATAGTTTTGGAATGATATGTATGACGACAATCATCTTTTTTTTGGGCATTCCTAAATGTCGACAGATTTTTTGGAGTGATGTTGCCATATAAATACGTTGCCGTCGTTCCAAAAAGACGTTTTTGAACGATGTGACGGGTAAAACCGTCGTTCAAGACTGTTATGTGTTGTTGAAGACAGTCGTTTTTGCTGGCGTTCAAAAAAATCTGTCTGGTTTCGATTTTGGCCGTTTTAACCATCGTTTTTTCTGTTTTATGTTTATATGTGTCAAGTACATATGTTTGTGTGTTCGAGATACTGCCGAGGTGGGGGCCCCTTAGTATTTTTGTGGAGGTCTCTGCTAAGGCGGTGACGAAAATTTTTATAAAAAATATGCTTGATATGACTCGAGCAAAAAAAATATTTTATTCATATTATAAAATCTACTTAATAAATCTCTAACACTGACTGATTGACTGACTGATAGACAACGCACAACCTAAACCGCTGGCTTTAGAAGAATGAAATTTTGCACAGGAGTTCCCTATATAATGTAGGTGAGCACTAAGAAAGGATTTTTGAAAATTCGTCCCTTGAGTGGGTTAAATAGGGGATGAAAATTTGTATAGAAATTCGTCATTTTTGAAGTTCGTAGTATATAAAAATATGTTACTATCGCTATTAAAATAAATAATAGCTTTTTTTATTAAATCTTTAACACTGACTGACATCCTGAGATGTTGCCGATGGTAAATCCCACCGGGTGGGTATACGACTAGTATATAAATAAAAATATAATTTAAAAATTCTGAAAATATATATTTATATCATTTCAGAGTCATTTTTATAATTTTGGTAGGTACTTTTAAAAAACTCTTGATAATCATTTAAAAATTTTATCTTTGATTTTGAGTTTGATGTATGTAAATAAGTAAGATATCGACATTTAATAGAATTTTACGGTAGCACCGTGGTTCCCATTACTCCGATTGTGCCACTTAGTAGAATCTTCGAACACACAGACAGGCAGACTGACGAACCAACAGACAAACGCGAAACCAAAATTGTTCAGGAAACTCTAAAACGTAAAATACGCGTAAAAATTTTTATTTTAGAAAGAAAAAAAGTTCCATATACTTCAGAAGTGCTTCCGCTACTTTAATAGTCTCGCAAGGAAAACAACAGAAATTTTTATTTTTATTTTTTGAAGTGGAAAACATTTTTTTTCAAATACTTACTTCGACTACCCCAGTACAAAGTAAATATTTGAAAAAGTACGAAGCGTCTATCTATCTATATTGATTGTGACACATTAATATTTATGTTTATATTCCCCTAAAGTATTATAGAATTCTATAGATTGGTTTAGTCCTATATATTAATTGTTAATAATGGACCGGACTTGTTATTCAATAAAATTTTATGTATAGCATAAAAATGTCAAATACAGGCCAAAATAATAATATACTCAAACTTGCGTATAGTGAATTTTTTATTACACGAGGGAGTGAAATAGTTGATTGACATAATTATGAAAATGTCTTATTTTTACTGTATACCTACAATAAAACAAGAATAATTCTGTCGCTAACATGCGCAGTAAAAGATAAAGAAATTTTAGTCATTTAAGTCTCGCAAACGTCCAATAAAAGTTTATAAAACTACTTTGAGGGGTTGAGTTCCTACGAAAATCATTTGAAACTAACAAAACTGAATCCAGTTTTGATTATGAATCCTATATTGTTGAAAATAATATATTATAGTATACAGGGTATCAGATAAATAAGTGATTATCTTTTGAGGGATGACTCATAGCACCCTGTAGACACTAAAACCGCAGAAATTTTTTCGGAATTAACAGTTGCGTCACCCCTCAAAAGGATAAGAGTTAATTTCCCTTACACCCTATATATATATATATATATATATATATATATATATATATATATATATATATATATATTTATATATATATACACACATACATATACATATATATATATATATATATATATATATATATGTATGTATGTATGTGAGATATATATATATACAGGGTGTAAAGGAAATAACTCTTATCCTTTTGAGGGGTGACGCGACTGTTAATTCCGAAAAAATTCCTGCGGTTTTAGTGTCTACAGGGTGCTATGAGTCACCCCTCGAAAGATGGTCACTTATTTCTCTGACACCCTGTATACCAAGGGGCCAAGCTACTATTATGATAGTTAGTATTCCGACTGTAGCAGAAAAGTGACGTAAAATTCCCTCCGCTTCGCATCACTATGTTGTGTAGGTACACATTACTTGAAGTGGTGTTGGTTTGATGTTTGCTTCTGTGTGCTTATTAGCACACACAACAACAAAACACGTATTATGAGATAGAGCAACGTCCAGCTCAAGTAACAATGGTCTTACAACACATAACAATCGTAGTAAATTCGGTGACCGATACCTACTGACTAAATGCTTTCAGCTGTGACAGACCAACAAATGGCACCAAGCGAGCTAGACTTTTTTGATATTAGTTTGTTTCTAGTGTTCTATGGTATATACTAAAATTACACGTACTTGCTCGGAAAGGGACATTTTTAGTTATATTCCAATAAAAAATGATGCTAAAAAGTTAAAAAGCTAAAATTTGTTTAAACTTGTGTACGAAATCTAAAGAAAAAACATCAGAAGATATCTACATCGATGCCGATAGACTAATTTTTTAAAAACTTTTAAAAACACATTCCTGTTTTAAAAAATATATGTTTGCAACATAACTCGAGAACTAAAGGAGCTATGAAGCTCCTGACTGTGACAATCGATTGCGCCTAGCAGGAGCTACAATTGTTATCTGAACAATTTTTTTGATTAAGTTCATAGTTTAAGTGTAATAAAAATGGCAATTACCAGTTTACAATAATTTTTTGTTTGTGTTGAAAAAAGGTATTTCTATATTATATTTTTGAACTGGAATAAGATTATCCATTATTCCTGAGGTATGGGTCGTACCCTCCTGACACCCTTAGTTACGCCCATGATCTTTACATGTCAAAATTGTTAAATTAAGATGAAGGAATTAAAATTTAGACAAGACAAAGTTGGGATACGTGTGGGTATAATATGATTAGGATTTTTTTGTTGCTAAATAACGAAGCTTTCCATCGTTCCTTTTTATTGACATTCTTTACTAAATTCTCCTTCAGAAAATTATTATTATTTCAAGATTATATACTCTTTTTATATGTACTCAAATAGAAATAACTTCTCGTGCAAAAGATAAAGTTTGATCAAAATACTTCTTGTAGAAATTCTGTCTAATTACATATCTTTTTCCACTTTTATACAAAAATATAGTAAGTTAATTATAAACTAACGCAAGGGTGGCAAAGATATATACCTATATACATATTATGTACCTACATAACTTCAGAAAATGACGCTACAGAGCTTTTTTTCTAGTTAATGCATGACTTAATTAATATCCACTTACTCTGAGCATAGCTAATGTGTGTGTACACCCCCCCTAACCCTGTACGTATATACTCTTTAATTAGCATGCAAAAAGAAGCTTATGTACACATAGGTTTCTGTTATTAAGTTGATACAAAATGGTGTGTAGATGTAGCTTGTTTCAGGGTTCCGCATGTTATAACAACAGAGCAACTTACAGTTTCGACAAATTCGTCACCTGGCTGGATTGGACAAATTTGTACGCTACACAGTTTAAAAGAGGGTGAAAGGGGACAGTAAATTTAATCTACACAGGTGGATTGATTTTTTTTCAGAGTTTAAAGGGAGATTCGCTAAAAGCAAAAGGAAACCTATTGTTTTTTCTTCATAGTTATGTTCCTTAAGGTGTTAGAAAAGCATACACAACAATAAGTTAGTTGTCTGTTTGCAATAGAAGCCGTATTCAAAATGACCTTGATTTGGTGTGGACGGTTACACGTGCCAGAGCAGTTAGGTATGTGCTTGTCCTCTAGCGTTACGTTGGTGCGATGCTTGTGTGAGAGAGATGCTGAAAGACAGGTTTCAAGGAGAAAATAGAGATAACAAATAGCGTCCACCCTGTAGCTTAGTAAAAATTACACTGTGGCTCCGTAAAAATTCTTCTATGTCTAGTATAATTTAACAAAAATTAAGTAAATTTTCCTGATATCCACTTGAAATTTTACGGAGCAATATAGGAAAAATTCTTAAGCTGTACAGGAAAAATTTTCAAATGAATCGTAAAAAATAATGTTTGAAAGGCATTTTTTATATTTTTGCTTGATAATTTCCTACCGACTAGTTACTTGAGCTTGGTTTACCGGAGGCAGCTCCGTAATTTTTACTATAATTTTTTCTCAGTGTACCATAACTGAATATGTATATTTTCAAAAAATTCTTGATTTTTATTTTGGTTCATTGACGATTTCAGAACGCGAGGAAAAATCTCGTAGCGACTTCTAAGTCATTTATATTCAGCTCATTTTTGAATTTAAAAAAAGAAAATTTTTTTGTAATCTCAATATATGTAGAAACAATGCTGAATATTTAGTTTATTTAATAAAATATTTATTTGTATAAAAAAAAAAATAATAATAATAATAAAGATCGATATTTGATGTTTTTTTTTAGTGAATCTCCTCTTAATTTAAAGTTTTCCTCTATCCCGTACAGTTTTCGAGATATCTTAATAAATACGATTTGAATCACCAATCTTGCGAACTGGTTTCACCACATAAAAGTAGAAGAGGGCCGATAGAAAAACTGCGGGTTCCTTATTTTTGCCACATTTCTTCAAAGTTTCGTCAAAACTGCAATTTCCACTCTGGATGAAAATCTCATAATTTTCTTTGAAATAACTACGGAATCCTTATTTTGCATAATCCATCACGGACTTGTCGAATTTTTTTTGCTTCCGTCAACATCTTTAGTTTTATTTTATTTACTTTGCCTAAGCAAAAAAACGTAAACAAAGTTGTTCGAATGATACAGATTTAAAAAGATGTGTAGGTACTTGATGTTTGCTTCTAATTTTTTTTTATTTTTATTTTGACAGAAAGATATTTTAAAATTTAATTAACAACTATCAAAAACTAATATATATATATATATATATATATATATATATATATATATATATATATATATATATATATATATACTTTTCACAAAAATAAAAAGTTTTTAAAAATTTTATTATTCTTTTCAAAATATTTCAAAAACAAACATTGAACAAATATTGAGGCCATTGAGCAAGAGATATACGATTATCGGACTCAAAATACTATCCACAAATATTTTATATATATTTTATGAGTGTACTATATATTGTATTATAGAATAAAAATAAAATTTTTGCTATAAATAGCTCGATAACCAATATGCATGTATATATACATATATACAAGGTGATTTAGAAATAATTCGACTGAATATCGAATAACGGAAAAAAATGAAATCTTACGACGCGACGTATTAATTTACTTAAAGCAGACAAAAAGATATTTCTTCATGACGTATTTTAAATAAGATTTCCTATACTTAGATCACCTCATATGCCAATGCTCCAAAATGTCGTAACCCAAAAATGTTTATTAGTAATTATTTCTTTGATACCTAACTGCTAATTTATATAATTCTGGTTTCCCGACTCCTAATAAAATCTATAAAATAATAATCTTCGAATATGCGAATATTCGAGTATAGGTACCATGCCGTGGAATTTCAGCAGACACGACATTATCAAAAATTTTATGCAAGCTACATAACTCAGATGTTGAGATCAATTGATGTCTAATTGTGAATACATTTCAACGCAGACCGTGAAAAAATGTAGGTATATAATTTATGTACGTAAGTATAGTTTTTCAATATTTAAATGAGATGACTTTTCAAGTACGGCAATAATCAGCAGTATTGTTCGCAGCATGTTACCTACTTATCTGTATGAATGCAAAAATAAACCGTTGCTTGTGAAACGTTTGAACCATTTTTATTGAAAGTCCCTGTACTTCTAGCTGTAGATTCAACATATCCGATATATTATGAACGAGTAGCAAGTGAAAATAATATAAAAAACTCGTATATAACCATCTGAAATGGAAAAATATATGAAATTCTATTTATTATAAAAATATTGTACATAGAACGATTTCAACAAACGAATGAATCGTTCGCTCCTTGGACGTACGTTTGAATGGTGGCAGCACTATACACCGTCGTAAACACGTACACTTATTGAAAAGCAATAAATTAGCTAATTTATTAGTGTTATACAAGACGTATAAACGTAACTACAGTATTTTTCCACGAAATTTCGTCCAGTAATTTCAATTCATTAATAAAGTATATTTAAAAGAGAAAACTAAAATTTTATTAAATTTAATTTAAAAAGTTATTATGATACTACCAGATTGATTTGAAAACTTGAAATTTGCAAGTGGATTAAGTATTGCAATATTTTGGAACATTATTGGAATCTTAACTAGTTACATTCATCCAGATATACTACGTACAAAAATGGACTCTTGGTAAACTGAACTAAACAAACCATATTTTCTTTACCTAACTGTTGTCGTTTTATCATAATCCAGTGTGAAATTGTATAGTTTTAAATCGAGAACCATTCCAATTTTCTATAGTCACTTCAGTCTTTCTAAAAGGCAGCAACGTCTACCTATACAAATTTAATTTGAGGGAATATTGCAAAAGCTGATTATTTTTTATTATTTTTACTGTAAAAATTAAATTTTTTTTTAAACATAATAATCTCTGTAAATAATAAACAAATATTTTACTTCGCAAAAATACCACTTTTATTTTGAAACTGTGACAATATTGTTTCGAACCGTCAGTTCATTTTCAAACAGAATAGATATTACATTCTTTACATGCCTTATATACTAATTTTATCTACCTATACTTATTAAGGGGGAGTGATCTGTGATATGGAAGTGGAAAGGGTGGGAGTGATAGGAGAATCCAAAAGTCAAGAAAAACAAGATTACATTACATGTGACAAGAGGCAAACAAACACGTGGCAAAAGATTGAACTTGAAAATGACAAAAAAACAATAATACAGTGAATACAGTTTTAAACAGAAATTAAAATTTAAATAAGTTATAATATATTGAAAATAAAGTTGAACTGTAAATATCGGTGTAATCATTTAAAAGGTGATCGGAACTATGTTTATTTATTTCTATTGCTTCTAGGATTGTTAACTTCTGTCCTTTGCTTGCCTCGTGTAACACAGTAATTTCCCGTTCCGGTGTGTGTCCGGTGTCTATTAAGTGCCTCGCAAAAGCAGAGTCGGATTTCTTATTTCTATATGACCTAAAATGCTCTGCTCTCCGGGTTTTAAAGTTTTCGGGGTCTCTCGGGGTTTGAAAATGAACTGACGGTTCGAAAGAATATTGTCACAGTTTCAAAATAAAAGTGGTATTTTTGCGAAGTAAAATATTTGTTTATTATTTACAAATATGGAATACCATAATGTAACGCTCAAATCTATTAATATTATAATAATCTCTTTAAGAGGGGGGTAACGTTAATTCGGCATAAAAAGGCCCATTTTTAAGAATTTTTTCAGACGCCACAGGTAATACAAATTTAATTAATCAATCGTAACATTATAGTACAACATATGAACAAAATTTTCTTAATTTAAAAAAAAATATATATGTAAATAATTAAGCTAACGGCAGCAAATCTTCGGAGGCGCCTCGAAAAAGAGTTGTTTGTCGGTGAACAATATAATTCATGAGTGGATCATCCAAAACAAAAAAAAAATATGATATCATTAGATAACCGTCTTCCTAGACACTTAGAAGTGAAAACATAGATTTTCGTCTAAAAAAGGGACCTATTTGTTATTGTAAAATCAATAATTATGAAAAATAAAAAAAGCTCCCAGCGATACCTGGTCATTTATGTAAGGAAGCTGTATACAAAATTTCAAAACAATCAGTCGAGTAGATTTTGATTTAAACTATTCACTGGTTTCAAAAACGACATGTGTCAGAAAATCGCTTTAAAGTTTTATGTACCTGAAATTCAATATTAAATCTGAAAAATTTTTTCATATCTACGTCATTGGTTGTAGTATACATTAGTATGCTTACATCGATGAATAAAAGGATTTAGGGATTCCGAGAGCACAAAGCCAGGTACCTGCTGGGAGGAATACAAAAACGTATCAGAGCAACAAACGCTCAAGGTTCTCTATCCTAGTTAGTTTTACTCCGATTTGTTTCAAATTTTGATACAACAATCTTAAGATGTTGTACAATCATAAGAAACAAAAAAAAATGAGAAAAACATTTAAATACGTTGCCCCCCCTCCCCATTAACAAATAGTCATTATGCATCTTCTTTTCCTAGATATAATTATTTATGTCAAAATAAATTATTCAAAAAAGCAGAATGAAATTAACCATTTTCGATTGTCAATTTAAGTCAATTTTTATGATAAACAAAATAATTTAGCATGTTTTTTCCGGGAAATACCGCTTATCGAATTATAATAATTATACACTATGTCCAATAAATTTTTGAAGAATATATTTTTGCAAAAATATAAAAATAAAAATTGTGAATTACAACAAATTTTATTTTAAATTATATTTTTAAAATAACCATAAAAATCAATTAGAATGACTATGTAATAATTTTAAAATTACATATTTCCTAAATTGTAATACATACA